>CAXIIO010001260.1:0-50300 GCA_964028335.1 Altica lythri | reverse complement strand
TTTTTTGAAAAAACTCAAGAATACTTATTTATGTAAAATTTAATTTTACATTAAAAAACAATAAAAATCTCATTTTAATTAAAAATTTTAAAAGTTATGACAGAAAAACTGAGATCAAATTTATATTTACAAACTTTTTGTTTGACCCTATATATCTCGAAAAGTATTGGTTTTTTTGAAAAAACTTAGCATTACTTTTTTGTGTAATATTAAATTCTACATCAAAAAACATCAAAAAATCCTATTTTAATTAAAAACGTTTAAAGTTATGACAGAAAAACTGAGATTAAATTTATATTTACAAACTTTTTGTTTGACCCTGTATATCTCGAAAAGTATCAGTTTTTTTGAAAAAACTCAAGTATACTTTTTTGTGTAATATTAAATTCTACATTAAAAAATCTTATTTTAATTAAAAACGTTAAAAGTTATGACAGAAAAACTGAGATTAAATTTATATTTACAAACTTTTTGTTTGACCCTATATATCTCGAAAAGTATTAGTTTTATTAAAAAAACTCAAAAATACTTTTTTTATGTAAAATTAAATTTGACATCAAAAAACCCCAAAAAATCTCATTTTAATTAAAAACTCTCAAAGATATGACAGAAAAACTGAGATCAAATTTATATTTACAAACTTTTTGTTTGACCCTATATATCTCGAAAAGTATTAGTTTTTTTGAAAAAACTCAAGTATACTTTTTTGTGTAATATTAAATTCTACATCAAAAAATCTTATTTTAATTAAAAACGTTAAAAGTTATGACAGAAAAACTGAGATTAAATTTATATTTACAAACTTTTTGTTTGACCCTGTATATCTCGAAAAGTATCAATTCTTTTGAAAAAACTCAAGAATACTTATTTATGTAAAATTAAATTTTACATCAAAAAACATTAAAAAATCTTATTTTAATTAAAAACTTTAAAAGCTATGACAGAAAAACTAAGATCAAATTTATATTTACAAACTTTTTGTTTGACCCTATATATCTCGAAAAGAATTAGTTTCTTTAAAAAAACTTAAGAATACTTTTTTGTGTAATATTAAATTCTACATCAAAAAAAATCAAAAAATCTTATTTTAATTAGGACCGTTAAAAGTTATGACAGAAAAACTGAGATTAAATTTATATTTACAAACTTTTTGTTTGACCCTGTATATCTCGAAAAGTATCAGTTTTATTAAAAAAACTCAAAAATACTTTTTTTATGTAAAATTAAATTTTACATCAAAAAACCCCAAAAAATCTCATTTTAATTAAAAACTTTCAAAGTTATGACAGAAAAACTGAGATCAAATTTATATTTACAAACTTTTTGTTTGACCCTATATATCTCGAAAAGTATAAGTTTTTTTAAAAAAACTCAAGAATACTTTTTTGTGTAATATTAAATTCTACATCAAAAAACATCAAAAAATCTTATTTTAATTAAGACCGTTAAAAGTTATGACAGAAAAACTGAGATTAAATTTATATTTACAAACTCTTGGTTTGACCCTGTATATCTCGAAAAGTATCAGTTTTATTAAAAAAACTCAAAAATACTTTTTTTATGTAAAATTAAATTATACATCAAAAAACCCCAAAAAATCTCATTTTAATTAAATACTCTCAAAGTTATGACAGAAAAACTGAGATCAAATTTATATTCACAAACTTTTTGTTTGACCCTATATATCTCGAAAAGTATTAGTTTTTTTGAAAAAACTTAGGATTACTTTTTTGTGTAATATTAAATTCTACATCAAAAAACATCAAAAAATCGTATTTTATTTAAAAACGTTAAAAGTTATGACAGAAAAACTGAGATTAAATTTATATTTACAAACTTTTTGTTTGACCTTGTATATCTCGAAAAGTATCAGTTTTTTTGAAAAAACTCAAGAATACTTATTTATGTAAAATTTAATTTTACATTAAAAAACAATAAAAATCTCATTTTAATTAAAAATTTTAAAAGTTATGACAGAAAAACTGAGATCAAATTTATATTTACAAACTTTTTGTTTGACCCTATATATCTCGAAAAGTATTGGTTTTTTTGAAAAAACTTAGCATTACTTTTTTGTGTAATATTAAATTCTACATCAAAAAACATCAAAAAATCCTATTTTAATTAAAAACGTTTAAAGTTATGACAGAAAAACTGAGATCAAATTTATATTTACAAACTTTTTGTTTGACCCTATATATCTCGAAAAGTATTAGTTTTTTTGAAAAAACTCAAGTATACTTTTTTGTGTAATATTAAATTCTGCATCAAAAAAACATATTTTAATTAAAAACGTTAAAAGTTATGACAGAAAAACTGAGATTAAATTTATATTTACAAACTTTTTCTTTGACCCTGTATATCTCGAAAAGTATCAGTTCTTTTGAAAAAACTCAGCAATACTTATTTATGTAAAATTAAATTTTACATCAAAAAACATTACAAAATCTTATTTTGATTAAAAACTTTAAAAGTTATGACAGAAAAACTGAGATCAAATTTATATTTACAAACTTTTTGTTTGACCCTATATATCTCGAAAAGTATTAGTTTTTTTGAAAAAACTCAAGTATACTTTTTTGTGTAATATTAAATTCTACATCAAAAAATCTTATTTTAATTAAAAACGTAAAAAGTTATGACTGAAAAACTGAGATTAAATTTATATTTACAAACTTTTTGTTTGACCCTATATATCTCGAAAAGAATTAGTTTCTTTAAAAAAACTTAAGAATACTTTTTTGTGTAATATTAAATTCTACATCAAAAAACATCAAAAAATCTTATTTTAATTAAGACCGTTAAAAGTTATGACAGAAAAACTGAGATTAAATTTATATTTACAAACTTTTGGTTTGACCCTGTATATCTCGAAAAGTATCAGTTTTATTAAAAAAACTCAAAAATACTTTTTTTATGTAAAATTAAATTTTACATCAAAAAACCCCAAAGAATCTCAATTTAGTTAAAAACTCTCAAAGTTATGACAGAAAAACTGAGATCAAATTTATATTCACAAACTTTTTGTTTGACCCTATATATCTCGAAAAGTATTAGTTTTTTTGAAAAAACTCAAGTATACTTTTTTGTGTAATATTAAATTCTACATCAAAAAAAAATCAAAAAATCTTATTTTAATTAGGACCGTTAAAAGTTATGACAGAAAAACTGAGATTAAATTTATATTTACAAACTTTTTGTTTGACCCTGTATATCTCGAAAAGTATCAGTTTTATTAAAAAAACTCAAAAATACTTTTTTTATGTAAAATTAAATTTTACATCAAAAAACCCCAAAAAATCTCATTTTAATTACAAACTCTCAAAGTTATGACAGAAAAACTGAGATCAAATTTATATTCACAAACTTTTTGTTTGACCCTATATATCTCGAAAAGTATTAGTTTTTTTGAAAAAACTCAAGTATACTTTTTTGTGTAATATTAAATTCTACATAAAAAAAAAATCAAAAAATCTTATTTTAATTAGGACCGTTAAAAGTTATGACAGAAAAACTGAGATTAAATTTATATTTACAAACTTTTTGTTTGAACCTGTATATCTCGAAAAGTATCAGTTCTTTTGAAAAAACTCAGCAATACTTATTTATGTAAAATTAAATTTTACATCAAAAAACATTACAAAATCTTATTTTGATTAAAAACTTTAAAAGTTATGACAGAAAAACTGAGATCAAATTTATATTTACAAACTTTTTGTTTGACCCTATATATCTCGAAAAGTATTAGTTTTTTTGAAAAAACTCAAGTATACTTTTTTGTGTAATATTAAATTCTACATCAAAAAATCTTATTTTAATTAAAAACGTAAAAAGTTATGACTGAAAAACTGAGATTAAATTTATATTTACAAACTTTTTGTTTGACCCTATATATCTCGAAAAGAATTAGTTTCTTTAAAAAAACTTAAGAATACTTTTTTGTGTAATATTAAATTCTACATCAAAAAACATCAAAAAATCTTATTTTAATTAAGACCGTTAAAAGTTATGACAGAAAAACTGAGATTAAATTTATATTTACAAACTTTTGGTTTGACCCTGTATATCTCGAAAAGTATCAGTTTTATTAAAAAAACTCAAAAATACTTTTTTTATGTAAAATTAAATTTTACATCAAAAAACCCCAAAAAATCTCAATTTAATTAAAAACTCTCAAAGTTATGACAGAAAAACTGAGATCAAATTTATATTCACAAACTTTTTGTTTGACCCTATATATCTCGAAAAGTATTAGTTTTTTTGAAAAAACTCAAGTATACTTTTTTGTGTAATATTAAATTCTACATCAAAAAAAAATCAAAAAATCTTATTTTAATTAGGACCGTTAAAAGTTATGACAGAAAAACTGAGATTAAATTTATATTTACAAACTTTTTGTTTGACCCTGTATATCTCGAAAAGTATCAGTTTTATTAAAAAAACTCAAAAATACTTTTTTTATGTAAAATTAAATTTTACATCAAAAAACCCCAAAAAATCTCATTTTAATTACAAACTCTCAAAGTTATGACAGAAAAACTGAGATCAAATTTATATTCACAAACTTTTTGTTTGACCCTATATATCTCGAAAAGTATTAGTTTTTTTGAAAAAACTCAAGTATACTTTTTTGTGTAATATTAAATTCTACATAAAAAAAAAATCAAAAAATCTTATTTTAATTAGGACCGTTAAAAGTTATGACAGAAAAACTGAGATTAAATTTATATTTACAAACTTTTTGTTTGAACCTGTATATCTCGAAAAGTATCAGTTTTATTAAAAAAACTCAAAAATACTTTTTTTATGTAAAATTAAATTTTACATCAAAAAACCCCAAAAAATCTCATTTTAATTAAAAACTTTCAAAGTTATGACAGAAAAACTGAGATCAAATTTATATTTACAAACTTTTTGTTTGACCCTATATATCTCGAAAAGTATTAGTTTTTTTAAAAAAGCTCAGGAATACTTTTTTGTGTAATATTAAATTCTACATCAAAAAATCTTATTTTAATTAAAAACGTTAAAAGTTATGTCAGAAAAACTGAGATTAAATTTATATTTACAAACTTTTTGTTTGACCCTGTATATCTCGAAAAGTATCAGTTCTTTTGAAAAAACTCAAGAATACTTATTTATGTAAAATTAAATTTTACATCAAAAAACATTAAAAAATCTCATTTTGATTAAAAACTTTAAAAGTTATGACAGAAAAACTAAGATCAAATTTATATTTACAAACTTTTTGTTTGACCCTATATATCTCGAAAAGAATTAGTTTCTTTAAAAAAACTTAAGAATACTTTTTTGTGTAATATTAAATTCTACATAAAAAAAAAATCAAAAAATCTTATTTTAATTAGGACCGTTAAAAGTTATGACAGAAAAACTGAGATTAAATTTATATTTACAAACTTTTTGTTTGACCCTGTATATCTCGAAAAGTATTAGTTTTTTTAAAAAAACTCAAGAATACTTTTTTGTGTAATATTAAATTCTACATCAAAAAATCTTATTTTAATTAAAAACGTTAAAAGTTATGACAGAAAAACTGAGATTAAATTTATATTTACAAACTTTTTGTTTGACCCTGTATATCTCGAAAAGTATCAGTTCTTTTAAAAAAACTCAGGAATACTTAGTTATGTAAAATTAAATTTTACATCAAAAAACATTAAAAAATCTCATTTTGATTAAAAACTTTAAAAGTTATGACAGAAAAACTAAGTTCAAATTACATTTACAAACTTTTTGTTTCACCCTATATATCTCGAAAATTATTAGTTTTTTTAAAAAAACTTAGAAATACTTTTTTGTGTAATATTAAATTCTACATTAAAAACTCTAATTTTAATTAAAAACGTTAAAAGTTATGACAGAAAAACTGAGATTAAATTTATATTTACAAACTTTTTGTTTGACCCTGTATATCTCGAAAATTATCAGTTCTTTTGAAAAAACTCAGCAATACTTATTTATGTAAAATTAAATTTTACATCAAAAAACATTACAAAATCTTATTTTAATTAAAAACTTTAAAAGTTATGACAGAAAAACTGAGATCAAATTTATATTTACAAACTTTTTGTTTGACCCTATATATCTCGAAAAGTATTAGTTTTTTTGAAAAAACTCAGGTATACTTTTTTGTGTAATATTAAATTCTACATCAAAAAATCTTATTTTAATTAAAAACGTAAAAAGTTATGACTGAAAAACTGAGATTAAATTTATATTTACAAACTTTTTGTTTGACCCTATATATCTCGAAAAGAATTAGTTTCTTTAAAAAAACTTAAGAATACTTTTTTGTGTAATATTAAATTCTACATCAAAAAACATCAAAAAATCTTATTTTAATTAAGACCGTTAAAAGTTATGACAGAAAAACTGAGATTAAATTTATATTTACAAACTTTTGGTTTGACCCTGTATATCCCGAAAAGTATCAGTTTTATTAAAAAAACTCAAAAATACTTTTTTTATGTAAAATTAAATTTTACATCAAAAAACCCCAAAAAATCTCATTTTAATTAAAAACTCTCAAAGTTATGACAGAAAAACTGAGATCAAATTTATATTCACAAACTTTTTGTTTGACCCTATATATCTCGAAAAGTATTAGTTTTTTTGAAAAAACTCAAGTATACTTTTTTGTGTAATATTAAATTCTACATCAAAAAAAAATCAAAAAATCTTATTTTAATTAGGACCGTTAAAAGTTATGACAGAAAAACTGAGATTAAATTTATATTTACAAACTTTTTGTTTGACCCTGTATATCTCGAAAAGTATCAGTTTTATTAAAAAAACTCAAAAATACTTTTTTTATGTAAAATTAAATTTTACATCAAAAAACCCCAAAAAATCTCATTTTAATTACAAACTCTCAAAGTTATGACAGAAAAACTGAGATCAAATTTATATTCACAAACTTTTTGTTTGACCCTATATATCTCGAAAAGTATTAGTTTTTTTGAAAAAACTTAGGATTACTTTTTTGTGTAATATTAAATTCTACATCAAAAAACATCAAAAAATCGTATTTTATTTAAAAACGTTAAAAGTTATGACAGAAAAACTGAGATTAAATTTATATTTACAAACTTTTTGTTTGACCTTGTATATCTCGAAAAGTATCAGTTTTTTTGAAAAAACTCAAGAATACTTATTTATGTAAAATTTAATTTTAATAAAACTGATACTTTTCGAGATATACAGGGTCAAACCAAAAGTTTGTAAATATAAATTTAATCTCAGTTTTTCTGTCATAACTTTTAACGGTCTTAATTAAAATAAGATTTTTTGATGTTTTTTGATGTAGAATTTAATATTACACAAAAAAGTATTCTTAAGTTTTTTTAAAGAAACTAATTCTTTTCGAGATATATAGGGTCAAACAAAAAGTTTGTAAATATAAATTTAATCTCAGTTTTTCAGTCATAACTTTTTACGTTTTTAATTAAAATAAGATTTTTTGATGTAGAATTTAATATTACACAAAAAAGTATACTTGAGTTTTTTCAAAAAAACTAATACTTTTCGAGATATATAGGGTCAAACAAAAAGTTTGTAAATATAAATTTGATCTCAGTTTTTCTGTCATAACTTTTAAAGTTTTTAATCAAAATAAGATTTTGTAATGTTTTTTGATGTAAAATTTAATTTTACATAAATAAGTATTGCTGAGTTTTTTCAAAAGAACTGATACTTTTCGAGATATACAGGGTCAAAGAAAAAGTTTGTAAATATAAATTTAATCTCAGTTTTTCTGTCATAACTTTTAACGTTTTTAATTAAAATATGATTTTTTGATGCAGAATTTAATATTACACAAAAAAGTATACTTGAGTTTTTTCAAAAAAACTAATACTTTTCGAGATATATAGGGTCAAACAAAAAGTTTGTAAATATAAATTTGATCTCAGTTTTTCTGTCATAACTTTTAAAGTTTTTAATTAAAATAAGATTTTTTAATGTTTTTTGGTGTAAAATTTAATTTTACATAAATAAGTATTGGTGAGTTTTTTCAAAAGAACTGATACTTTTCGAGATATACAGGGTCAAACAAAAAGTTTGTAAATATAAATTTAATCTCAGTTTTTCTGTCATAACTTTTAACGTTTTTAATTAAAATAAGATTTTTTAATGTAGAATTTAATATTACACAAAAAAGTAATCCTAAGTTTTTTCAAAAAAACTAATACTTTTCGAGATATATAGGGTCAAACAAAAAGTTTGTGAATATAAATTTGATCTCAGTTTTTCTGTCATAACTTTGAGAGTTTTTAATTAAAATGAGATTTTTTGGGGTTTTTTGATGTATAATTTAATTTTACATAAAAAAAGTATTTTTGAGTTAAATTAAATTTTACATCAAAAAACCCCAAAAAATCTCAATTTAATTAAAAACTCTCAAAGTTATGACAGAAAAACTGAGATCAAATTTATATTCACAAACTTTTTGTTTGACCCTATATATCTCGAAAAGTATTAGTTTTTTTGAAAAAACTCAAGTATACTTTTTTGTGTAATATTAAATTCTACATCAAAAAAAAATCAAAAAATCTTATTTTAATTAGGACCGTTAAAAGTTATGACAGAAAAACTGAGATTAAATTTATATTTACAAACTTTTTGTTTGACCCTGTATATCTCGAAAAGTATCAGTTTTATTAAAAAAACTCAAAATTACTTTTTTTATGTAAAATTAAATTTTACATCAAAAAACCCCAAAAAATCTCATTTTAATTACAAACTCTCAAAGTTATGACAGAAAAACTGAGATCAAATTTATATTCACAAACTTTTTGTTTGACCCTATATATCTCGAAAAGTATTAGTTTTTTTGAAAAAACTTAAGTATACTTTTTTGTGTAATATTAAATTCTACATAAAAAAAAAATCAAAAAATCTTATTTTAATTAGGACCGTTAAAAGTTATGACAGAAAAACTGAGATTAAATTTATATTTACAAACTTTTTGTTTGAACCTGTATATCTCGAAAAGTATCAGTTTTATTAAAAAAACTCAAAAATACTTTTTTTATGTAAAATTAAATTTTACATCAAAAAACCCCAAAAAATCTCATTTTAATTAAAAACTTTCAAAGTTATGACAGAAAAACTGAGATCAAATTTATATTTACAAACTTTTTGTTTGACCCTATATATCTCGAAAAGTATTAGTTTTTTTAAAAAAGCTCAGGAATACTTTTTTGTGTAATATTAAATTCTACATCAAAAAATCTTATTTTAATTAAAAACGTTAAAAGTTATGACAGAAAAACTGAGATTAAATTTATATTTACAAACTTTTTGTTTGACCCTGTATATCTCGAAAAGTATCAGTTCTTTTGAAAAAACTCAAGAATACTTATTTATGTAAAATTAAATTTTACATCAAAAAACATTAAAAAATCTCATTTTGATTAAAAACTTTAAAAGTTATGACAGAAAAACTAAGATCAAATTTATATTTACAAACTTTTTGTTTGACCCTATATATCTCGAAAAGAATTAGTTTCTTAAAAAAAACTTAAGAATACTTTTTTGTGTAATATTAAATTCTACATAAAAAAAAAATCAAAAAATCTTATTTTAATTAGGACCGTTAAAAGTTATGACAGAGAAACTGAGATTAAATTTATATTTACAAACTTTTTGTTTGACCCTGTATATCTCGAAAAGTATTAGTTTTTTTAAAAAAACTCAGGAATACTTTTTTGTGTAATATTAAATTCTACATCAAAAAATCTTATTTTAATTAAAAACGTTAAAAGTTATGACAGAAAAACTGAGATTAAATTTATATTTACAAACTTTTTGTTTGACCCTGTATATCTCGAAAAGTATCAGTTCTTTTAAAAAAACTCAGGAATACTTAGTTATGTAAAATTAAATTTTACATCAAAAAACATTAAAAAATCTCATTTTGATTAAAAACTTTAAAAGTTATGACAGAAAAACTAAGTTCAAATTACATTTACAAACTTTTTGTTTCACCCTATATATCTCGAAAATTATTAGTTTTTTTAAAAAAACTTAGAAATACTTTTTTGTGTAATATTAAATTCTACATTAAAAACTCTAATCTTTATTAAAAACGTTAAAAGTTATGACAGAAAAACTGAGATTAAATTTATATTTACAAACTTTTTGTTTGACCCTGTATATCTCGAAAATTATCAGTTCTTTTGAAAAAACTGAGCAATACTTATTTATGTAAAATTAAATTTTACATCAAAAAACATTAAAAAATCTTATTTTAATTAAAAACTTTAAAAGTTATGACAGAAAAACTGAGATCAAATTTATATTTACAAACTTTTTGTTTGACCCTATATATCTCGAAAAGTATTAGTTTTTTTGAAAAAACTCAAGTATACTTTTTTGTGTAATATTAAATTCTACATCAAAAAATCTTATTTTAATTAAAAACGTTAAAAGTTATGACAGAAAAACTGAGATTAAATTTATATTTACAAACTTTTTGTTTGACCCTATATATCTCGAAAAGTATCAGTTTTTTGAAAAAACTCAAGAATACTTTTTTATGTAAAATTAAATTCTACATAAAAAAACCCCAAAAAATCTCATTTTAATTAAAAACTTTAAAAGTTATGACAGAAAAACTGAGATTAAATTTATATTTACAAACTTTTTGTTTGACCCTATATATCTCGAAAAGAATTAGTTTCTTTAAAAAAACTTAAGAATACTTTTTTGTGTAATATTAAATTCTACATCAAAAAACATCAAAAAATTTTATTTTAATTAAGACCGTTAAAAGTTATGACAGAAAAACTGAGATTAAATTTATATTTACAAACTTTTGGTTTGACCCTGTATATCTCGAAAAGTATCAGTTTTATTAAAAAAACTCATAAATACTTTTTTTATGTAAAATTAAATTTTACATCAAAAAACCCCAAAAAATCTCATTTTAATTAAAAACTCTCAAAGTTATGACAGAAAAACTGAGATCAAATTTATATTCACAAACTTTTTGTTTGACCCTATATATCTCGAAAAGTATTAGTTTTTTTGAAAACACTCAAGTATACTTTTTTGCGTAATATTAAATTCTACATCAAAAAATCTTATTTTAATTAAAAGCGTTAAAAATTATGACAGAAAAACTGAGATTAAATTTATATTTACAAACTTTTTGTTTGACCCTGTATATCTCGAAAAGTATCAGTTCTTCTGGAAAAACTCAAGAATACTTATTTATGTAAAATTAAACTCTACATCAAAAAACATTAAAAAATCTTATTTTAATTAAAAACTTTAAAAGTTTTGACAGAAAAACTAAGATCAAATTTATATTTACAAACTTTTTGTTTGACCCTATATATCTCGAAAAGAATTAGTTTCTTGAAAAAAACTTAAGAATACTTTTTTGTGTAATATTAAATTCTACATTAAAAAAAATCAAAAAATCTTATTTTAATTAGGACCGTTAAAAGTTATGACAGAAAAACTGAGATTAAATTTATATTTACAAACTTTTTGTTTGACCCTGTATATCTCGAAAAGTATCAGTTTTATTAAAAAAACTCAAGAATACTTTTTTTATGTAAAATTAAATTTTACATCAAAAAACCCCAAAAAATCTTATTTTAATTAAAAACTTTAAAAGTTATGACAGAAAAACTAAGATCAAATTTATATTTACAAACTTTTTGTTTGACCCTATATATCTCGAAAAGAATTAGTTTCTTGAAAAAAACTTAAGAATACTTTTTTGTGTAATATTAAATTCTACATCAAAAAAAATCAAAAAATCTTATTTTAATTAAGACCGTTAAAAGTTATGACAGAAAAACTGAGATTAAATTTATATTTACAAACTTTTGGTTTGACCCTGTATATCTCGAAAAGTATCAGTTTTATTAAAAAAACTCAAAAATACTTTTTTTATGTAAAATTAAATTATACATCAAAAAACCCCAAAAAATCTCATTTTAATTAAAAACTCTCAAAGTTATGACAGAAAAACTGAGATCAAATTTATATTCACAAACTTTTTGTTTGACCCTATATATCTCGAAAAGTATTAGTTTTTTTGAAAAAACTTAGGATTACTTTTTTGTGTAATATTAAATTCTACATCAAAAAACATCAAAAAATCTTATTTTATTTAAAAACGTTAAAAGTTATGACAGAAAAACTGAGATTAAATTTATATTTACAAACTTTTTGTTTGACCCTGTATATCTCGAAAAGTATCAGTTCTTTTAAAAAAACTCAGGTATACTTAGTTATGTAAAATTTAATTTTACATTAAAAAACATTAAAAAATCTCATTTTGATTAAAAACTTTAAAAGTTATGACAGAAAAACTAAGTTCAAATTACATTTACAAACTTTTTGTTTGACCCTGTATATCTCGAAAATTATCAGTTTTTTTGAAAAAACTCAGCAATACTTATTTATGTAAAATTAAATTTTACATCAAAAAACATTAAAAAATCTTATTTTAATTAAAAACTTTAAAAGTTATGACAGAAAAACTGAGATCAAATTTATATTTACAAACTTTTTGTTTGACCCTATATATCTCGAAAAGTATTAGTTTTTTTAAAAAAACTCAGGTATACTTTTTTGTGTAATATTAAATTCTACATCAAAAAATCTTATTTTAATTAAAAACGTTAAAAGTTATGACAGAAAAACTGAGATTAAATTTATATTTACAAACTTTTTGTTTGACCCTATATATCTCGAAAAGTATCAGTTTTTTGAAAAAACTCAAGAATACTTTTTTATGTAAAATTAAATTCTACATAAAAAAACCCCAAAAAATCTCATTTTAATTAAAAACTTTAAAAGTTATGACAGAAAAACTGAGATTAAATTTATATTTACAAACTTTTTGTTTGACCCTATATATCTCGAAAAGAATTAGTTTCTTTAAAAAAACTTAAGAATACTTTTTTGTGTAATATTAAATTCTACATCAAAAAACATCAAAAAATTTTATTTTAATTAAGACCGTTAAAAGTTATGACAGACAAACTGAGATTAAATTTATATTTACAAACTTTTGGTTTGACCCTGTATATCTCGAAAAGTATCAGTTTTATTAAAAAAACTCATAAATACTTTTTTTATGTAAAATTAAATTTTACATCAAAAAACTTCAAAAAATCTCATTTTAATTAAAAACTCTCAAAGTTATGACAGAAAAACTGAGATCAAATTTATATTCACAAACTTTTTGTTTGACCCTATATATCTCGAAAAGTATCAGTTCTTTTGAAAAAACTCAGCAATACTTATTTATGTAAAATTAAATTTTACATCAAAAAACATTACAAAATCTTATTGTGATTAAAAACTTTAAAAGTTATGACAGAAAAACTAAGATCAAATTTATATTTACAAACTTTTTGTTTGACCCTATATATCTCGAAAATTATTAGTTTTTTTAAAAAAACTTAAAAATACTTTTTTGTGTAATATTAAATTCTACATCAAAAAACATCAAAAAATCTTATTTTAATTAAAAACGTTAAAAGTTATGACAGAAAAACTGAGATCAAATTTATATTTACAAACTTTTTGTTTGACCCTATAAGTAGTATAGGTAGCGGGTTCCTGAGACCGATTGGTAAGCATGCCATCGAGTTCATGCAGCGTGCCTAAGAAGAAGAGGGTGTGGCCGAAGAATCGACAATGACCGGAAGGTGTTGTCACATGTCCTCAACTCACCTCAACTCACCTCAACTCACCTCAACTCACCTTAACTCACCTCAACTCACCTTAACTCACCTCAACTCACCTTAACTCACCTTAACTCACCTGTCAGTTTACCCTACCTTAACCACCCTTTGGTGTTAGTGCCCAAATAGAACTTAGAATAATTTTGTATGAGAATAAGTGTAGAAAAAAAATTCTGTGTGATGTCTGTTGTGGTATTCGAACCCACAAACTCATGTGTACAAAATTGACGCCTTACCCAACACGGCTATCAAGTGACTTGCAAAAGAAAGTTGAAATGTGTAAGACAAACAGCTCCGTCTACATCACATACTGTTGTTGGTAAGTAAGCAGAGGCGTACTGTCGATTTTTAGATATTAAGCAGAGTCGTACTAACAATGAGCCGAGCCTAGCCTTGCCTCATGAAATCTTTTTACGATAATATAACTAATTAAACATGAGTTAAATTAAACTAATTGTGTTGTTGTCGTGTAATGGGAAACAACTTTAGTAAACCCTTATACTCTGAAGACATGGGAAAGAAAAACGTTGCAAAAAAACATGAAATTTTTCAAACAATTGGAGCATGGCAGAATCTTACATCACTGGAATATGCTAGATACGTTAGAACCCAACACTCGCAATCACACATTGGAGTACCGTTAGCATCACATTCTTCAGATAGCCGATACACACCCTATGATGGTCCAAGTGATAGAAATGAACAGAATAGACATGAATAATTGAAAAAATTGTATTTAAAAAATCTATAAAAGTTTAGGAACAGCATTATAAATTTAGTGAATAACGTATAGTGTAATTAGTTGCTATAAACAAATTGATTTGACAAGAACAAGAAGAAAAAGATAAAATTTCAAAATATGCCTATTCCAGTAAAATTTAATTGTACTAAATGTAAAGGTGAAACAGAGATGTCAAATACTTTATGTATTGAGTGTGCAACACAAAAATACTTCAATAGTTTGGGAGTAAAGCATGCTGTTCCTTCAGAAATTCATAGAAAATAATATTTGATGACTCATCAGTTTAGTATAAAAAGAATGTTTTTGTTAGATTTCAGTTATTAGTGATTTATCATTTTAACAGTTATAATGTCTCAATTATTAAAACTCTTTTTTATTTTGAAGATTAGTGGTATTTTATCTACTAATGTTCTATATGTTAATACAACCTATAAAACAGAACCTGGATTATTTATGGTATTAGAAGTAGAAAAAAATTCAATGACTTTAAACGAATATCAAGCATTTTATTCAAGAAATCCAGTTCCATTATTTTCTACTGTAAACTGTTTAGATGAAATAGTTGGTGTTTATCCATGTGGCTATACAATAGGATCACACAAGAAATTTTATCCAATTGTTCCATATAAAAGCAAAATGATTTGTGGTCATCACAACCTGGAGCAATTTAACAAGTCTATTTCATATAAAGATTTTTGGTGGAAATCAGCACAAGACTTTTATGAAAATACTACTTTTGTTCTTCATAATGTTAATGTTAATGGTTATAAATTGCTACAAGAAATTTGTTTTGTATATCTTTAAAATAAAATTAAAAATGTATTATATTCATTTTGGTTTTATTTCAATTACAATTATTTTTCTAATCTAATACAATAAATTGATCAAACATTTTTCTATAACGTCCTATGTTTATGTTAAAGTCTTTAAAAATTGATAAAAACCCAAAAGGATTCTTCCAACACATTGAACACATATCTTTAAATTGGTTAAAATCCATATCAGTTCCAATGTGGTCATTGTAAATATGTTTTAAATGCAAGTCATCTTGTTTGAAAATAATTAGGACGTTCAGGTTGTCACGGATAAGGTGCTTAGGTACTTTGGCATATGATTGACTAAGATAAAAGGGTTCTACTTGTGAGTGTCGTCCCATACTAAAATATTCTCTGATTACATTTTGATTTTCACAGCTCACATCATCAAAAATAAAAATTGAATTAGGTTTAGCTTCAGACGGATGCATAACATTTTCACTTCCAGTAAATGTATAAAATCCAATTCCTTTAATAGGTTTTAATAATGACTCTAAATATTGATACTTTGGTTGCATTAAAGATTTGGAATATACATATACATTTTCAAATTTCAATCCATTTGAATGTTCTAATAAGTTTACCATGACATTGGTTTTTCCACAATTTGAAGGTCCTGCTATTATACACCTTATTGTAGATGGAAATAATTTATCATGTTTTGGAACCGTAAATTGATTTGACTCTTCAAATATATTATTTTCTATTTGAAAATCTGTATCTTGTTTCACAATTCTCATTATTTTTGTTACACTTCTTTTAAATAAATGAACAACTCAACTATTTATCATTACTTTATATAAGAAATAAAACTCAAATTTTTAAAATATTTATTTTTTATTTTTTACAATATGTATGCCAAAAATATAAATTAAATACATTTTCTAAAGCACATGACACTTTATTAAAATTATGGTGATTATCACATTTATGTGAACGGAAAATCTTTTTCATTTCATCATCAGTTAGGATATTGTAATCATGGAAATTATCTTCAACATTGATTATGTGATTGTGCATAAACTTTTCCAAGTAATTTTTTATGGTGTTATTTTTTACCAAGATTATTCCATCTACTATATAACTTTGTAAAAATTTAGATATTTCTTCATATTTTATCTCATCTTGTTGATTCCATGAAGACCAATCCAAATCACATTCATTTTTAAATTTTAATACATTTGTATTTAACATATCTTGTGAAATGGGTAAAGTCACCAATTTGTGAACATAGTCTTCAATTGAAGTATTTAAAATTGCAACTTCTCTACATAAAAAGGTATTTTCATTGGGAAATGTAAATCCCTGTACATCAACAATGAACACCATTTTTTTTTCTTTTTTTTTGTTTAAGATGTTTATGATTATGGTTAATACTTTATACTAAATTATACTTATTCACTACAATAAATATATATATTATATTTTTAATACCCCCTCTACACATATTTTTTTATCAATCCAAGAGTTGTGAGAAGAATCAAATCCTAACCATTTAACAAACACTTTATTTTTTCTTCTTTTTAATATTTTTTCTACCAGATAAACATCAGGGTGTTTAACTTTTTGTAATTGTTTAGCGTAAAATCCACCCAAAATATCTTGATTTTTGTAATCTTTTAGTAAATAGGTTAATGGATTGGATAACTTTATTTCACGTATCGTAAATATTTCAGTGGACCAGTTTGGTAGATATCCTTTATCAAACACACCTCTAATTTTTGAAATTCGAACATGATCACCAATTTTAAATTTTTGACTCGATAAATCTACACGTTTTAGATCGTTGTAAGCTGTATTTAATAGATATTTTTCATGTTTTAGTGTAACATCTATAGGTTTCATACCGGTAGTTCGATGTTTTTTATTATTATACTTCCTTACAATATTAGGTAGAATATTGACCCATTTGTATGATCCATTAAAACTAAATTCCTTCCACAACATAGATTTCAAAGTTCGAATAACTCTTTCAGCAATAGCAGCCTTTTTCTCTGTATACACATTGTAATGGTTAACATTGAATTTTTTTAATAGGTTTTTCATTGAAACATTGAAAAATTCAGAACCCATATCAGTTTGTAGATTTTTTGGTGTTTGTTGTTTGAATACTTGTTCTATTGCTTTAGAAACTTCTACACCAGATTTATCTTTAAGTGGAATGGCCCATAGGTATTTTGAAAAACAATAAATTACCACAAGAATATACTTGTAACCTTTATCCGAGTATTTCTGCATATCGGCGAGATCAGCTTGAAATAAGTCAGTTAACGATTTTAGTATTATTCTACGTCGCTTAAAGTTAATTCTCAGTGGTTTGTGTATTTCTTTAACAATTTGTTGTTTAACAGTTGACATTTTATCACTTTGTCTCTATAATACCGGCTTCTGCAAGTTCCTCAACAATAGAATTTATTTCATTCACATGACCCGTATGTCCAGCTAGTTGTGAAGCATGTAGTAAACGTAATCGTTCAACTAACTCATTTGGATCGTCCCAGTGCACATAATCTATTTTATTGTTGGTCACCTCCATCAACATTCCTTTACCGTGATAAATCGGTGCAATTATTCTTTTATATTTACTTCCCCTATTACCTAAAATCTGTTGAGATTGATCATAATTTTTGCGGTAGACATTTGTTGCTAGTACTATTTTTTTATAATTATCTAAATCAAAGTTTGTAAAATCACCAGGATTTTTTTTAAATAATAATTCATATAGACCAGGAGTCCCTATATATCTTTTGTTTTGTATATGTATATCACTACCCTCAATAAATAGTTGAGAATTACCAATCATCAACTTTTCAGTAGTTGGATCAAGACGTACACCGTTAAGTTGGTCATATTCATTATTTTCATCTTCATGCAAACCTTTAATATATTTTCTTGGTAATGCATGATACTGACTCAAATATTCTTCAAATGCTTCTTGACTTATATCTGATAGCGGTTGTTGTTGTTCTTCTTTCTCCTCCTCATCCTCATCCTCCTCATCATTAATTTCAAAAACTTCATCTTGCTCTTCATTTTTGTTTAATTTAATATTTTTTAAAATAGCTTGTTTTAATTCACTTATTTCCTTGTTATCAATTTCTAATTCATCTCTATTACTACTATCACTATTATTACTAACAGCAGTCTCCATTGTTGTTTGCTCTTTGTTGATGTTAGAACTCGTAGAAACTAATTTACTTTCAATGTTTTTTAAATGTTTAGTTATCGGTATAAACAAATTTTCTTGTTGAACTTCACCCTGCTTTAATAGTTTTAATTTATTTTTTACGTTTCTTCGCTTAATAATAAGCCGTTTCTTTAACTCTTTATTAAACATGTCTATCGGTCTATGAGAACAGCTTATAACTGTTTCTTGAACCGCTTTGAACAGCTTTTTCAACCGCTCTGAACCGCTTTTAAACCGCTCTAAACCGCTTTTGAACCGCTCTGAACCGCTTTTAAACCGCTCTAAACCGCTTTTAAACTGCTATGAACCGCTTTTAACTGATTATGTACTTAGTTAAAAATATTTAATAGGTAAAAATTAATTAAGTTGAATATTTTATTTTAGAGTTACCTCGTAACTTGTTTTATTTATTATCAGTCTTCTTGATGACCTTTATGATCTTTTAAATAACAACCAAGAGATAAAGTTTAAAAACATATATTTTATTTAACACAGAATTAACAAATATAATTTAATATAATTTAATATTATTATATAAATAAAAATTATTTTAATACATTTTTACGACATTTGTTAATGGATTGTAATTTATAATTCTATCATGTAAAATTAGACAAAATGCTGTTGTATTGGTAGGTATATTTTTGTTAGTTTCAAATTCCAATCTTATATCCACACCACCAGTTTTAATCGATTCGTTTTGACGACTACAATCGATTACACATATTGTAGCCAAATCATGAAATTTTGTTATAGTTAAACATGGATCAGCAGAAGATTTATAATAGTAGGATTGTTGAAATTGAACATACATTTCGTATAATATAGCAAACTGATTTTTATCAAAATTTAAATTTAAATTATCATATGGATACATTTCAGAATTTAGAAAACATTTAATATTTACTAGATTACAATGATCAAAACGACTCATATTTTTCTCAACATCATTTTTTTTATTTGCTTGAAGACCAAATAAAATAAATCGAGGTTTTTCCAGTTGATTTGACGATTTCACATTCCAAGTATGTTTCATTGTTTGTTGTAATAAAGGAAATTCATGTAATTCCCAACTGCGAAAAGCCGTTTCTAGGTTACGTCCATTTTTTATATATTTCAACAATCGAAGTTTCTCAGTATCTGATACTTGAACATGAGGAATTTTCCATAGAATTTTTGTTAATTGTATGTTTGGTTTTTCGGTTGCTTTTGAACTTACTACAGCATTAATGTCAGATGAACTTCGAATAAGAACCAACTCTTGACGTATATTAATTACAATCTTTTTAAAGTCTTCACAAAATCCCAATAACATTTTCAGAGGTAGACAAACATTAAAATTTCCTTTTTCATCTGTAATTTTTGGTGTAGCTGTTGCATTCCAACATACACTATTATATCTATTGCAATCGTTTGGTGTAAATGATACGTAACCTTTCATGGTTGAAGTTATTCCAGGATTACGAACTCTATCTATGACATATCCTCCAATTTCATATCGAATTTCATCAAATAAATATGCAATACCATTGTTTATGAAATCCATAGTTGTACTATATTTATCATCAGCATCCGTTAAACATCCCTCCAGATACAGAAAACTCTCACAAGGTAACGTATATATATCCTGGGTTTGTATTGGTATACGAATCTCATCAGAATTATTGAATGTGGTATTTGCATATGGTGGATGACTGTGTAGTTCACAATTAACAACAGAATTGTCTATTAACACACGATCGCCAATATTTAAAATATTAAAACTCATTTTTTTGCTTTAACTTAAAACCCAATGAAATTAAAAATAATCGATTTTCAGATGTTAGCGGTTTAAGGCGTCTGGTGTGACTGCTGTTAGTTTGTTGTGTAACACCTGTACTTATATTTGAAATATTATAAAGAAACACCATTTTATAATTTTTTTAAATGTAACCTAACTGTGATCATCTCTTTCTTGAAATTGACCAGATTTCCATCCTGATCCACTATTTTAATAAAAATTTCCGTAATGTTTTTTGTATTGACAGGTAAGTAGATAACGTTTCTTGGAATTTCCACAATTTTATAACCTGGAGGTACATTTGGATAAAATACATGTATCAGATGATCTTGGTTGTTATTATAGGAATTTGTAACCAAATTACAAACAATACAAATCGAATTTACTTTATTTATATTTACAGGAAAGTCTGATATATGTGTTTTCAAAGGACCAAGTTTCTTCTTTTCGAATCCTAATAAGGAGGCTATTGTGTTTGGTTTCTCGAAATGAATAATTTTATTGCTTTTTACTTCTGATTTTAATGTATTATTATTTGTTCTCATTATCAAAACTGTATCTTCTTCTAAATCACTTTCAAGAACGTCACTTTTAATTGTTGTTGGTTTACCTTGTTTTGTTATTCTATTACTTTTTATGGTTTCTTGTGTTGATTCTTTTCTATCTTCTATTTCAACAAGTCGTTGTTGTATATACCTAGTAATATCATCAACTTCATAAGAACCGGTTGGAATTTCAATTTTGTGTTTACCAATATAAAACATATTATTCATATTATCAACATTTGGAATTGTATTGTAAGTGACAAAGTCTATTAGTCCTATTACATACTCATTTTCTTCATCTAAAATAATTGGCGGATATATTTTTGTTGATAATATTGAATCTCTATTAGATAAGACAAATGTATAGGACATATTGTTCTATCAAAGGTTTACTATAGAATGAATACATAAATACTTTTTAATTCATTTATTTACCTTGCAAAAAATATAAATGACCACAATTATAGGTATTATAAAATTGGTAAACATTATAATTATATAAAATATTACAAAATCCATTTGAATTAAAGTATTTTATCACTTCCTTGGGAGGTCTAAGGTTACCATAACTATCGAAATAAACAACACTTGAGTTATATTTCTTGTATGCTGTCCAGTGGCTTCCAGGACCGTCTTTATCATCCAAATTAATAATACCACTTTCATAGGTACGAATTTTTTTCGGTAAAAAGTTTCTCATAAATACACCACGAAAATATGAAATATTCAATAATTTTGCATATTTTTCTAAATCTATATTGGTTAAAGGTAGTAGTTTTTTGGATGATTTAAATTTACTCATAAAAAAAGACCCATTCCACTTTTATATGGTTTTAAATATAATCCTTTACCCATTGCTATCGATTCCATTGATTTGTTGTGACGTTGTTCTTCTTCGAATTTTTTTTGAGCGTTTTTAGCATCGATTACAGTTTTTGCTACACCTGCGGCACCACCAGATAATGCCCCAAGTGCACTTAAGGCAGCGAAAATTGGAATCAAAGGTAGAATTCCACCTGTTTTTGGAACAGGAATTACACGTGGTTTTGAGATTTTTTTGTATGATTTTGCTGCATTTATAGCTAACTTAATAGCATCACCTATAGTCTTTGGTTGAGATTTTAACAATTGTTTTTTAATTTTTCCAATAATTGATTTAAAACATACAGTTTTGGTTTTCTTTTTTAAATTTTTCCTTCGCTTACGGTTGGTTTGTTTTTTTCTTGAAGCCATATTGTTCCTCTAGAATGTTTCACAGTAAACTAATTTTAATTTTAAAGAACATGTGTTTATAAAATAAAAGAGGGTATATCAAAAAAATATTTATTGTAAATTATAAATAATTATATGTACATATTAATAATTAATAGATTTTTGGTCGTTTTTCATGTTGACCATCATCATCATCATCATCATCACTGAGTTTTCGTTTGTTGTTTTTATTAGTTGTGTTAATCTCTAAAGGTTCAAGTAAATCCATTTTTGTTTTTTTATGTAATATATCGTTTGTTATATCGTTTAGTTTTCTTTTTGCTTGTTTTTGTGGTCTAAGTTGAGTATTTAAATTAATTGGATCCACTTCCATATTTTCAATTACTCTTCGTTCCATTTCTCGATTTAAATTCTCATTCATTTGCTGTTTGCGATTTAGGACTCTTTTCTTTTTTTGAGAATTTTTGTTTTTCTTTGGGTTAGTTTTAACGTTGTTATTAAGTGTTAATAAACAATAATTTATACCAGTTGAAACTTTTTCCAAATTACTTCGTACTTTTTCCAATTCTTTACAACATCTCTTTATTGCTGAACGGTATTCTACGACTTTTAAACCTAATCCCAATTTGACTTTAGCTTTCATTGTCCCAGCAACTCCAAGTGCTGCCATTTTTTCACCAAATGCTGCATTTTTTGATCGAAACTGTTGCATAGCTTTATCAGCTAAAATTTTATCGGCAATATGTCGTTTATTTAAATCTTTTTCTTTTGAATAGGCAATATCATGTTCTTTACATGCCTCATCTAAACCATTAATACCAGTATCACCTTTAGCCAGTCTCTTTTGTACTTTTGTACCTGGTCCGCAAAACTTATAACCAGGGAGGTGCATTTCAAACGGTAATTTATTTATAACGGAATTGAGCATTATGTAGAACTTGCTTTGTTAATAGTTGAACAACAACTACAAGTAAAATACTTGAGAACTAAATATAAAAGAGATCTTTTCCTTCCCTTTTCTTCTAAAAATCCTCTACAATTGCATTGACAATAACAGTAATTATTACACTTTCTACAAGCAAGTCCGTCTACCTCATCAAAATTTAACCTATTAAAACACTTATATTTACAACAATATGTAGCGTCTGTCATGGTTTTTTGTAAACTAATAATATTTCAAGATTAAATTATAATTTTAAATAAAGCAAACGATATTATACAAAACAATTTATTGGACACAATTAGAGTTGGGTTAAAATATCATCAAAGTTAATACTACTTTGTACTTTTTTTGATGTCGACGGACCATTATCGTTGTTATCATCTTCGTCTTCATCATCATCATTGTCATCCTCAATTGCTAGAGGTTCCATGTACTTACGCTTACCCACAAGCCTTTTCTCCTCTAACTCTACATCCTCCTCGTCCAATAAATTGTAATTGTACCTTCGTACAACTTTTTCCAATTCCTTAAATTCTTCCTCATTATCAATTTTCGCTCTCATATATCGAATTGGAAGATTCCCAAATTTTCTTTTTAACGTTTGGGTCCTTGGTGAATAAGTTAAGGAAATCATTACCTTGTCCCGTTTAACTTTCATCTCTTTTACTCCATATCTAAAATTTGTAAATAATGAAATAATATTAATAATAATAATAATAATAATAATACATAAATAAATTCATAAATATGAAATAATGTATAAAATAACCAAAATTAAAAGACAAAAAAAAATAATAAAAAATAAAATAAAAAATAAAATAAACAAAATTAAAAGACAAAAAAAAAACAATACAAAATAAAATACAAAATAAAATACAAAAAAAAAATAAATAAAAAAAATAATAAAATAAAATAAATACAAAACATCATACTTACTAAAAAATTTGCTTTATAACCAATAGAGCTGTTTTCGCTGGAAAGTGTACTTTGTCTTTGGTAATCACTATTAAAGTTGATGGTACTGTTGCCATTTTGGAACTGTCTAATTGTGTTAAATTAATGAGATGTATTTATACATGAAAAAATGCATATTCAACAAAATATTGAACGTCATCAAATACGTATTGAAATACATACATACTACATAAAATGCAGAAATTGCAAATTTTGCTTAACAACAGATTTTGATTCAATAAGATCACGTGTATGGCAACAAGATTACACAAGTAACTAGAAAATTGCAATTTGGATGATATCTATGTTGCTAGGTTAAATTTATCTTTATGAAATATAACATGATGCGGAAAACGCAGAATTGCAATTTATGCAAAAACAAGTCTTATCATTTGGTATAAATATGACTCTGAGAGAATTTGTTAAACATCTTCAAAGTAACAGTGAAACGCTCAAGTAAGACCACCACAACGATGAATTCTTCTTCTAAGACTATTGACTCCATGTCCGATGAGTGGGTGAGGCGAATGGAATTGATGAGTAGATTAGTTAAGTCTAAGAAAGATTTACAAAACCACATTAAACAATTGAAAAAACAAATTTTATTGTTAAAAAGGTGTTTAAAACATAAACTTAGTTGTGTTTCAAATTATTTAAGAATTGAATCAAATTTATCTATTTTGAAAACTTACCTTGAAAATTTTAAGAATAGATTAAATGTAAGATTTAAATCTTCACGAAAAGAATTAATGTGGCAAAATGTAGAGTCATGTTTTAATGGACGAATTACAACTGGAAATATAATAAATTTAAAATTTAAAGACCCAAAATTGTTTTTACAAAAGGCATTTAGAAGTTTTTCCATTCAAGTTAGAAAAAATTTACAAAATTCTTTTATAAAAGTTAATCTTATTTTTTACGCAATTTTTATTAAACCACAAAATGGAGAAACTTCTGTCAAACATTTTACTAGCAAAAGTGAAATTATTGACAATAACACAAATTTAAAAGATTGGTATAAAATATATTGTACAGACAAAATTTTGGTAAAATTGGAAGAATTTCAAGAAAGAGATAGCGGTTGGGCCTTGTTAAAAATTTTACATTTAAAAGTGAATATAAATAAATATAATCCTTTACAAGGAGGTATTTCTACTTTTGTTGATTTACCTGATTTTGTAAAGAATACAAAAAGTGTAATTAATATTAGAAATTCTGATCAATTTTGTTTTCTCTGGTCAATTGTAGCAGCTTTACACCCAGCCAAAATTTCTAAGAACGTTTCGAGAACTTCATCCTATCCACATTTTAGTAAAATTTTAAAGTATGAAAATATTAAATTTCCAATTGACATAAAAGATATTCCAAAATTTGAAAATTTAAATTCACTTGCAATTAATGTTTTTACTATAAGCAAAAAGAATGAAATTTTACCATTGTTGCTAAGTAAAACTAATTTTTCTCCTCGTATTAATCTACTTATTATAACTTGTAATGATAAAGACTATTGTGATGATGAAAATGTTGACAATTATAATTATTATAAGAATCGAATCTTTCACTTTGCTTATATTAAAAATTTATCAAAGTTAGTAAACAGACAAATAGGTAATATTAAAAATCGTAAATTCTTTTGTGATCGATGCTTAAATCACTTTATTAGTCATAGCAGTATGCAGAATCATTTGAATGATTGTCGTCAAATGACTGAATGTAAAATAGTTTTACCTAATGAAACCAACAAAATTATGAAATTTAAAAATTTTAAACATAAAGAACCTGTACCCTTTGTTGTGTATGCAGATTTGGAAAGTATTCTTTTAAAAAATAATCTTGACAATAATGAACAGTGTAAATCATATATATCTCACAAACATAAAGCGTTTAGTATTGCATATTATTTCAAATCAAGCATTGATGATTCTATGTCTTATTTTAAACATTACACTGGTCTTGATTGTCAAGTGTGGTTTGTAAAAGAATTGGAACAAATTGCTAAAAAACTAAATTCTTTAAATGTATTTCAAAAACATCGTAAATTACTTCCTTTAACTGCTGATGAAAAAAGAAAATTTAATTTGACCTCTATTTGTCATATTTGTTCTAAACCAATTAATACAACAGATAAAGTAAGGGATCATTGTCACATGACTGGAAATTTTAGAGGTGCTGCACACAAAATGTGTAACATTTACTATCAAAATTCTCATACAATACCTGTAGTGTTTCATAACTTATCCGGTTATGATAGTCATTTTATAATTAAAGCACTTAGTTCAGAAATAAAAGGTAATATAAGTTTACTTCCATTAAATAAAGAGAGATACATTTCCTTTACAAAATATATTGAAAATACAAAGATTAATTTTAGATTTATTGATTCCTTTAGGTTTTTACCAGATAAACTTGATAAGTTATCTTCTTATTTAGATGACAGTCAAAAAGTCATTACAAAGAAATATTATAACGATTCTACTAAATTTAAATTAGCAACAAGAAAAGGTGTCTTTCCTTATGAATATTTGGATAGTTTTAAAAAATTAAAGGACACTTGTCTTCCCTCAAAAGACATGTTTTACAGTCAAATCAATAATGAGGGAATAAGTGATGATGATTATGCACATGCATGTAATGTTTGGAACACTTTTGGTATCACAAATTTAAAAGAATACTCAGAATTATATTTAAAGACTGATGTACTACTTTTAACCGACATATTTGAAAATTTTAGAGCAATGTGTATAAAAACATACAAACTGGACAGTCTTCATTATTTTACACTACCAGGGTTGGCATTTGATGCTATGTTAAAAATAACTGACGTTGAATTGGAATTACTAACTGACATTGAAATGGTTTTGTTTTTTCAAAAAGCAATTAGAGGTGGTATTTCACAGTGTTCTAATCGGTATGCAGAAGCTAATAATAAATATATGGAAAATGAATATAAACCAGATAAAGAAACATCTTATTTAATGTATTTTGATATAAATAATTTGTATGGTACAGCTATGTGTAATTTTTTACCATATGGAGGTTTTGAGTGGATACCTCCCTGTGAAATTTATAACGAAAATATAATGGGTTGTCCTGATGACAGTGATTATGGATACATTCTTGAAGTGGATTTAGAATATCCAAAGGAAATGTTTCAATCTCATAAGGATTTACCACTTTGTCCTGAACATATAATTCCTCCAATTTCTAATTCTAATATTCCAAAATTATTAACTACATTATATGATAAACAAAAATATGTCATTCATTACAAAAATTTAAAACAAGCTATTCAGTTAGGATTAAAATTAAATAAAATTCATCGATGTTTAAAATTTAGACAGTCTCAATGGTTAAAAAAGTACATTGATTTAAACGTTGAATTAAGAAAACAAAGTATAAACGAATTTGAAAAAAATTTATATAAATTATTCATTAATGCTCCTTATGGAAAAACTATAGAAAATGTAATGAAATATAAAGATATCAAGTTAGTGAATAGATGGTCAGGACGTTACGGGGCAAACTATTATATTACTCAACCAAATTTCCATAGTTGTACAATTTTCGACGAAAATACCATCATAATTGAAATGAATAAACAAAAAGTTAATTTTAACAAACCAATTTTTATAGGTATGTGTATTCTAGATATTTCTAAAACATTTTTATATGACTTTCACTATAATTATATTAAACAAAAATTTCATGATTCAGCAAAATTATTATATACTGACACTGACAGTTTAATTTATCAGTTCTTTAATAATGACATTTACGAACATATTAAAAAAGACATACATAAATTTGATACATCAGATTACAATGAAAACAATGTGTACAATATACCTTTAGCAAATAAAAAAGTTTTGGGTTTAATGAAGGATGAAAATAAAGGTCAAATAATGACTCATTTTATTGGATTACGATCAAAAATGTATTCCATAAAAATAAATTACAATCAAATTATTAAAAAAGCAAAGGGAATTAAAAAAGCAGCATTAAAAGAAATAAATTACGATGACTATTTTGCAAGTTTATTTAATAAAACTACAATTGAAGTAATTCAAAATTCTATTGTTTCCAAAAAACATGATGTCTACACTTTGTCTCAAAGAAAAGTGGCATTGAGTCCTTATGATGACAAGAGAATGGTTGATTATATCAACACAGATACGTTACCATGGGGATTCAATGACAAATGATTTAAACATCTTTTGTTATTGATTGTTATTGTTTTGTAAATTTTTTTTGACCTAACTAATTTACTACTACGTCTGTTGAGAAATCATTAAAAAACGTAAAGTAAGGCAATATGAACTAAATTTGGACAAAAAAAAATATTAATTTTTTAATTTTTTATAGATTAAAACAAAACAAGAACAAAAATGGTATCCAATCTTTAAGAATAAAATTCGTTTTAAAAAGTTACCAACTGTTACTAAAAAACGAATAATACCCACGACATTACTTGAATATATTTACAATCAAAAAACGTATGGAACAATATGGTGTAGCTCTTGTAAAAAACATTTTTGTTTCTGTAAAATATCTGTAGATATTCACCTAAATCCAAATTCACTTTACTGTAACGAAACAATGCATCCTGATTCTTAAACTCATCTCTATAGAAATATTTCACAAACATAAGTAAGAAATAAATAAAGAAAGAAAGAAATGCAGTTAACATTTATCTAACAGTAAAATTTTGTTTAAGTCATGTTTCAATTTACCAATTCCTTCGAGGGAAACTCTACTTAATATCAAAAGAGAAATAACTACCAACTATATATACACTTGGAATAATGTTTATCAAGCCCAACCTTTTTTCCCAGAAGATTGGATAATCATGGAGGAAGAATACCAATATGCCTTACTTGTTGATGAGTACACACAATATTATTGGACATGGATCAAATGGAATATATTTTATGATATTAATTTATTTAAATATTATTCTTTATAAAAAATAGTTTAAAAAAATATTTAGAGATTTAAATAATATTGATTTATAATTTTATACATTTCATTATTTATTGAAAAAAAAAATAAAACATATTTGATTCCAATAGATATTTTATTTATTTAAATCAAAATAATTTTCAAATTCAGGCGAGGCTAGGCTCGGCTCATTGTTAGTACGACTCTGCTTAATATCTAAAAATCGACAGTACGCCTCTGCTTACTTACCAACAACAGTATGTGATGTAGACGGAGCTGTTTGTCTTACACATTTCAACTTTCTTTTGCAAGTCACTTGATAGCCGTGTTGGGTAAGGCGTCAATTTTGTACACATGAGTTTGTGGGTTCGAATACCACAACAGACATCACACAGAATTTTTTTTCTACACTTATTCTCATACAAAATTATTCTAAGTTCTATTTGGGCACTAACACCAAAGGGTGGTTAAGGTAGGGTAAACTGACAGGTGAGTTAAGGTGAGTTAAGGTGAGTTGAGGTGAGTTAAGGTGAGTTGAGGACATGTGACAACACCTTCCGGTCATTGTCGATTCTTCGGCCACACCCTCTTCTTCTTAGGCACGCTGCATGAACTCGATGGCATGCTTACCAATCGGTCTCAGGAACCCGCTACCTATACTACTCCTATATATCTCGAAAAGTATCAGTTTTTTTGAAAAAACTCACGAATACTTTTTTGTGTAATATTAAATTCTACATTAAAAAATCTAATTTTAATTAAAACCGTTAAAAGTTATGACAGAAAAACTGAGATTAAATTTATATTTACAAACTTTTTGTTTGATCCTGTATATCTCGAAAATTATCAGTTCTTTTGAAAAAACTCAGCAATACTTATTTATGTAAAATTAAATTTTACATCAAAAAACATTAAAAAATCTTATTTTAATTAAAAACTTTAAAAGTTATGACAGAAAAACTGAGATCAAATTTATATTTACAAACTTTTTGTTTGACCCTATATATCTCGAAAAGTATTAGTTTTTTTGAAAAAACTCAAGTATACTTTTTTGTGTAATATTAAATTCTACATCAAAAAATCTTATTTTAATTAAAAACGTTAAAAGTTATGACAGAAAAACTGAGATTAAATTTATATTTACAAACTTTTTGTTTGACCCTATATATCTCGAAAAGTATCAGTTTTTTGAAAAAACTCAAGAATACTTTTTTATGTAAAATTAAATTCTACAGAAAAAAACCCCAAAGAATCTCATTTTAATTAAAAACTTTAAAAGTTATGACAGAAAAACTGAGATTAAATTTATATTTACAAACTTTTTGTTTGACCCTATATATCTCGAAAAGAATTAGTTTCTTTAAAAAAACTTAAGAATACTTGTTTGTGTAATATTAAATTCTACATCAAAGAACATCAAAAAATCTTATTTTAATTAAGACCGTTAAAAGTTATGACAGAAAAACTGAGATTAAATTTATATTTACAAACTTTTGGTTTGACCCTGTATATCTCGAAAAGTATCAGTTTTATTAAAAAAACTCAAAAATACTTTTTTTATGTAAAATTAAATTTTACATTAAAAAACCCCAAAAAATCTCATTTTAATTAAAAACTCTCAAAGTTATGACAGAAAAACTGAGATCAAATTTATATTCACAAACTTTTTGTTTGACCCTATATATCTCGAAAAGTATTAGTTTTTTTGAAAAAACTCAAGTATACTTTTTTGTGTAATATTAAATTCTACATCAAAAAATCTTATTTTAATTAAAAACGTTAAAAGTTATGACAGAAAAACTGAGAATAAATTTATATTTACAAACTTTTTGTTTGATTCTGTATATCTCGAAAAGTATCAGTTCTTTTGAAAAAACTCAAGAATACTTATTTATGTAAAATTAAATTATACATCAAAAAACATTAAAAAATCTTATTTTAATTAAAAACTTTAAAAGTTATGACAGAAAAACTAAGATCAAATTTATATTTACAAACTTTTTGTTTGACCCTATATATCTCGAAAAGAATTAGTTTCTTTAAAAAAACTGAAGAATACTTTTTTGTGTAATATTAAATTCTACATCAAAAAACATCAAAAAATCTTATTTTAATTAGGACCGTTAAAAGTTATGACAGAAAAACTGAGATTAAATTTATATTTACAAACTTTTTGTTTGACCCTGTATATCTCGAAAAGTATCGGTTTTATTAAAAAAACTCAAAAATACTTTTTTTATGTAAAATTAAATTTTACATCAAAAAACCCCAAAAAATCTTATTTTAATTAAAAACTTTCAAAGTTATGACAGAAAAACTGAGATCAAATTTATATTTACAAACTTTTTGTTTGACCCTATATATCTCGAAAAGTGTTAGTTTTTTTAAAAAAACTCAAGAATACTTTTTTGTGTAATATTAAATTCTACATCAAAAAATCTTATTTTAATTAAAAACGTTAAAAGTTATGACAGAAAAACTGAGATTAAATTTATATTTACAAACTTTTTGTTTGACCCTGTATATCTCGAAAAGTATCAGTTCTTTTAAAAAAACTCAGGAATACTTAGTTATGTAAAATTAAATTTTACATCAAAAAACATTAACAAATCTAATTTTGATTAAAAACTTTAAAAGTTATGACAGAAAAACTAAGTTCAAATTACATTTACAAACTTTTTGTTTCACCCTATATATCTCGAAAATTATTAGTCTTTTTAAAAAAACTTAGAAATACTTTTTTGTGTAATATTAAATTCTACATTAAAAACTCTAATTTTAATTAAAAACGTTAAAAGTTATGACAGAAAAACTGAGATTAAATTTATATTTACAAACTTTTTGTTTGACCCTGTATATCTCGAAAATTATCAGTTCTTTTGAAAAAACTCAGCAATACTTATTTATGTAAAATTAAATTTTACATCAAAAAACATTAAAAAATCTTATTTTAATTAAAAACTTTAAAAGTTATGACAGAAAAACTGAGATCAAATTTATATTTACAAACTTTTTGTTTGACCCTATATATCTCGAAAAGTATTAGTTTTTTTGAAAAAACTCAAGTATACTTTTTTGTGTAATATTAAATTCTACATCAAAAAATCTTATTTTAATTAAAAACGTTAAAAGTTATGACAGAAAAACTGAGATTAAATTTATATTTACAAACTTTTTGTTTGACCCTATATATCTCGAAAAGTATCAGTTTTTTGAAAAAACTCAAGAATACTTTTTTATGTAAAATTAAATTCTACATGAAAAAACCCCAAAAAATCTCATTTTAATTAAAAACTTTAAAAGTGATGACAGAAAAACTGAGATTAAATTTATATTTACAAACTTTTTGTTTGACCCTATATATCTCGAAAAGAATTAGTTTCTATAAAAAAACTTAAGTATACTTTTTTGTGTAATATTAAATTCTACATCAAAAAACATCAAAAAATCTTATTTTAATTAAGACCGTTAAAAGTTATGACAGAAAAACTGAGATTAAATTTATATTTACAAACTTTTGGTTTGACCCTGTATATCTCGAAAAGTATCAGTTTTATTAAAAAAACTCAAAAACACTTTTTTTTATGTAAAATTAAATTATACATCAAAAAAACCCAAAAAATCTCATTTTAATTAAAAACTCTCAAAGTTATGACAGAAAAACTGAGATCAAATTTATATTCACAAACTTTTTGTTTGACCCTATATATCTCGAAAAGTATTAGTTTTTTTGAAAAAACTTAAAATCACTTTTTTGTGTAATATTAAATTCTACATCAAAAAACATCAAAAAATCTTATTTTATTTAAAAACGTTAAAAGTTATGACAGAAAAACTGAGATTAAATTTATATTTACAAACTTTTTGTTTGACCCTGTATATCTCGAAAAGTATCGGTTTTATTAAAAAAACTCAAAAATACTTTTTTTATGTAAAATTAAATTTTACATCAAAAAACCCCAAAAAATCTCATTTTAATTAAAAACTTTCAAAGTTATGACAGAAAAACTGAGATCAAATTTATATTTACAAACTTTTTGTTTGACCCTATATATCTCGAAAAGTATTAGTTTTTTTAAAAAAACTCAGGAATACTTTTTTGTGTAATATTAAATTCTACATCAAAAAATCTTATTTTAATTAAAAACGTTAAAAGTTATGACAGAAAAACTGAGATTAAATTTATATTTACAAACTTTTTGTTTGACCCTGTATATCTCAAAAAGTATCAGTTTTTTTGAAAAAACTCACGAATACTTTTTTGCGTAATATTAAATTCTACATTAAAAAATCTAATTTTAATTAAAACCGTTAAAAGTTATGACAGAAAAACTGAGATTAAATTTATATTTACAAACTTTTTGTTTGATCCTGTATATCTCGAAAATTATTAGTTCTTTTGAAAAAACTCAGCAATACTTATTTATGTAAAATTAAATTTTACATAAAAAAACATTAAAAAATCTTATTTTAATTAAAAACTTCAAAAGTTATGACAGAAAAACTGAGATCAAATTTATATTTACAAACTTTTTGTTTGACCCTATATATCTCGAAAAGTATTAGATTTTTGGAAAAACTCAAGTATACTTTTTTGTGTAATATTAAATTCTACATCAAAAAATCTTATTTTAATTAAAAACGTTAAAAGTTATGACAGAAAAACTGAGATTAAATTTATATTTACAAACTTTTTGTTTGACCCTGTATATCTCGAAAAGTATCAGTTCTTTTAAAAAAACTCAGGAATACTTAGTTATGTAAAATTAAATTTTACATCAAAAAACATTAACAAATCTAATTTTGATTAAAAACTTTAAAAGTTATGACAGAAAAACTAAGTTCAAATTAAATTTACAAACTTTTTGTTTCACCCTATATATCTCGAAAATTATTAGTCTTTTTAAAAAAACTTAGAAATACTTTTTTGTGTAATATTAAATTCTACATTAAAAACTCTAATTTTAATTAAAAACGTTAAAAGTTATGACAGAAAAACTGAGATTAAATTTATATTTACAAACTTTTTGTTTGACCCTGTATATCTCGAAAATTATCAGTTCTTTTGAAAAAACTCAGCAATACTTATTTATGTAAAATTAAATTTTACATCAAAAAACATTAAAAAATCTTATTTTAATTAAAAACTTTAAAAGTTATGACAGAAAAACTGAGATCAAATTTATATTTACAAACTTTTTGTTTGACCCTATATATCTCGAAAAGTATTAGTTTTTTTGAAAAAACTCAAGTATACTTTTTTGTGTAATATTAAATTCTACATCAAAAAATCTTATTTTAATTAAAAACTTTAAAAGTTATGACAGAAAAACTGAGATTAAATTTATATTTACAAACTTTTTGTTTGACCCTATATATCTCGAAAAGTATCAGTTTTTTGAAAAAACTCAAGAATACTTTTTTATGTAAAATTAAATTCTACATGAAAAAACCCCAGAAAATCTCATTTTAATTAAAAACTTTAAAAGTGATGACAGAAAAACTGAGATTAAATTTATATTTACAAACTTTTTGTTTGACCCTATATATCTCGAAAAGTATTGGTTTTTTTGAAAAAACTTAGCATTACTTTTTTGTGTAATATTAAATTATACATCAAAAAACATCAAAAAATCTTATTTTAATTAAAAACGTTTAAAGTTATGACAGAAAAACTGAGATTAAATTTATATTTACAAACTTTTTGTTTGACCCTGTATATCTCGAAAAGTATCAGTTTTTTTGAAAAAACTCAAGAATACTTTTTTGTGTAATATTAAATTCTACATTAAAAAATCTTATTTTAATTAAAAACGTTAAAAGTTATGACAGAAAAACTGAGATTAAATTTATATTTACAAACTTTTTGTTTGACCCTGTATATCTCGAAAAGTATCAGTTCTTTTGAAAGAACTCACCAATACTTATTTATGTAAAATTAAATTTTACACCAAAAAACATTAAAAAATCTTATTTTAATTAAAAACTTTAAAAGTTATGACAGAAAAACTGAGATCAAATTTATATTTACAAACTTTTTGTTTGACCCTATATATCTCGAAAAGTATTAGTTTTTTTGAAAAAACTCAAGTATACTTTTTTGTGTAATATTAAATTCTGCATCAATAAATCATATTTTAATTAAAAACGTTAAAAGTTATGACAGAAAAACTGAGATTAAATTTATATTTACAAACTTTTTCTTTGACCCTGTATATCTCGAAAAGTATCAGTTCTTTTGATAAAACTCACCAATACTTATTTATGTAAAATTAAATTTTACATCAAAAAACATTACAAAATCTTATTTTGAGTAAAAACTTTAAAAGTTATGACAGAAAAACTAAGATCAAATTTATATTTACAAACTTTTTGTTTGACCCTATATATCTCGAAAATTATTAGTTTTTTTAAAAAAACTTAAAAATACTTTTTTGTGTAATATTAAATTCTACATCAAAAAACATCAAAAAATCTTATTTTAATTAAAAACGTTAAAAGTTATGACAGAAAAACTGAGATTAAATTTATATTTACAAACTTTTTGTTTGACCCTGTATATCTCAAAAAGTATCAGTTTTTTAGAAAAAACTCGAATACTTTTTTGTGTAATATTAAATTCTACATTAAAAAATCTAATTTTAATTAAAACCGTTAAAAGTTATGACAGAAAAACTGAGATTAAATTTATATTTACAAACTTTTTGTTTGATCCTGTATATCTCGAAAATTATCAGTTCTTTTGAAAAATCTCAGCAATACTTATTTATGTAAAATTAAATTTTACATCAAAAAACATTAAAAAATCTTATTTTAATTAAAAACTTTAAAAGTTATGACAGAAAAACTGAGATCAAATTTATATTTACAAACTTTTTGTTTGACCCTATATATCTCGAAAAGTATTAGTTTTTTGAAAAAACTCAAGTAAACTTTTTTGTGTAATATTAAATTCTACATCAAAAAATCTTATTTTAATTAACAACGTAAAAAGTTATGACAGAAAAACTGAGATTAAATTTATATTTACAAACTTTTTGTTTGACCCTATATATCTCGAAAAGAATTAGTTTCTTTAAAAAAACTTAAGAATACTTTTTTGTGTAATATTAAATTCTACATCAAAAAACATCAAAAAATCTTATTTTAATTAAGACCGTTAAAAGTTATGACAGAAAAACTGAGATTAAATTTATATTTACAAACTTTTGGTTTGACCCTGTATATCTCGAAAAGTATCAGTTTTATTAAAAAAACTCAAAAATACTTTTTTTATGTAAAATTAAATTGGACATCAAAAAACCCCAAAAAATCTCATTTTAATTAAAAACTCTCAAAGTTATGACAGAAAAACTGAGATCAAATTTATATTTACAAACTTTTTGTTTGACCCTATATATCTCGAAAAGTATTAGTTTTTTTGAAAAAACTTAAGTATACTTTTTTGTGTAATATTAAATTCTACATCAAAAAATCTTATTTTAATTAAAAACGTTAAAAGTTATGACAGAAAAACTGAGATTAAATTTATATTTACAAACTTTTTGTTTGACCCTGTATATCTCGAAAAGTATCAGTTCTTTTGAAAAAACTCAAGAATACTTATTTATGTAAAATTAAATTTTACACCAAAAAACATTAAAAAATCTTATTTTAATTAAAAACTTTAAAAGTTATGACAGAAAAACTAAGATCAAATTTATATTTACAAACTTTTTGTTTGACCCTATATATCTCGAAAAGAATTAGTTTCTTTAAAAAAACTTAAGAATACTTTTTTGTGTAATATTAAATTCTACATCAAAAAAAATCAAAAAATCTTATTTTAATTAGGACCGTTAAAAGTTATGACAGAAAAACTGAGATTAAATTTATATTTACAAACTTTTTGTTTGACCCTGTATATCTCGAAAAGTATCAGTTTTTTTGAAAAAACTTAAGAATACTTTTTTGTGTAATATTAAATTCTACATTAAAAAATCTTATTTTAATTAAAAACGTTAAAAGTTATGACAGAAAAACTGAGATTAAATTTATATTTACAAACTTTTTGTTTGACCCTGTATATCTCGAAAAGTATCAGTTCTTTTGAAAGAACTCACCAATACTTATTTATGTAAAATTAAATTTTACACCAAAAAACATTAAAAAATCTTATTTTAATTAAAAACTTTAAAAGTTATGACAGAAAAACTGAGATCAAATTTATATTTACAAACTTTTTGTTTGACCCTATATATCTCGAAAAGTATTAGTTTTTTTGAAAAAACTCAAGTATACTTTTTTGTGTAATATTAAATTCTGCATCAATAAATCATATTTTAATTAAAAACGTTAAAAGTTATGACAGAAAAACTGAGATTAAATTTATATTTACAAACTTTTTCTTTGACCCTGTATATCTCGAAAAGTATCAGTTCTTTTGATAAAACTCACCAATACTTATTTATGTAAAATTAAATTTTACATCAAAAAACATTACAAAATCTTATTTTGAGTAAAAACTTTAAAAGTTATGACAGAAAAACTAAGATCAAATTTATATTTACAAACTTTTTGTTTGACCCTATATATCTCGAAAATTATTAGTTTTTTTAAAAAAACTTAAAAATACTTTTTTGTGTAATATTAAATTCTACATCAAAAAACATCAAAAAATCTTATTTTAATTAAAAACGTTAAAAGTTATGACAGAAAAACTGAGATTAAATTTATATTTACAAACTTTTTGTTTGACCCTGTATATCTCAAAAAGTATCAGTTTTTTAGAAAAAACTCGAATACTTTTTTGTGTAATATTAAATTCTACATTAAAAAATCTAATTTTAATTAAAACCGTTAAAAGTTATGACAGAAAAACTGAGATTAAATTTATATTTACAAACTTTTTGTTTGATCCTGTATATCTCGAAAATTATCAGTTCTTTTGAAAAATCTCAGCAATACTTATTTATGTAAAATTAAATTTTACATCAAAAAACATTAAAAAATCTTATTTTAATTAAAAACTTTAAAAGTTATGACAGAAAAACTGAGATCAAATTTATATTTACAAACTTTTTGTTTGACCCTATATATCTCGAAAAGTATTAGTTTTTTGAAAAAACTCAAGTAAACTTTTTTGTGTAATATTAAATTCTACATCAAAAAATCTTATTTTAATTAACAACGTAAAAAGTTATGACAGAAAAACTGAGATTAAATTTATATTTACAAACTTTTTGTTTGACCCTATATATCTCGAAAAGAATTAGTTTCTTTAAAAAAACTTAAGAATACTTTTTTGTGTAATATTAAATTCTACATCAAAAAACATCAAAAAATCTTATTTTAATTAAGACCGTTAAAAGTTATGACAGAAAAACTGAGATTAAATTTATATTTACAAACTTTTGGTTTGACCCTGTATATCTCGAAAAGTATCAGTTTTATTAAAAAAACTCAAAAATACTTTTTTTATGTAAAATTAAATTGGACATCAAAAAACCCCAAAAAATCTCATTTTAATTAAAAACTCTCAAAGTTATGACAGAAAAACTGAGATCAAATTTATATTTACAAACTTTTTGTTTGACCCTATATATCTCGAAAAGTATTAGTTTTTTTGAAAAAACTTAAGTATACTTTTTTGTGTAATATTAAATTCTACATCAAAAAATCTTATTTTAATTAAAAACGTTAAAAGTTATGACAGAAAAACTGAGATTAAATTTATATTTACAAACTTTTTGTTTGACCCTGTATATCTCGAAAAGTATCAGTTCTTTTGAAAAAACTCAAGAATACTTATTTATGTAAAATTAAATTTTACACCAAAAAACATTAAAAAATCTTATTTTAATTAAAAACTTTAAAAGTTATGACAGAAAAACTAAGATCAAATTTATATTTACAAACTTTTTGTTTGACCCTATATATCTCGAAAAGAATTAGTTTCTTTAAAAAAACTTAAGAATACTTTTTTGTGTAATATTAAATTCTACATCAAAAAAAATCAAAAAATCTTATTTTAATTAGGACCGTTAAAAGTTATGACAGAAAAACTGAGATTAAATTTATATTTACAAACTTTTTGTTTGACCCTGTATATCTCGAAAAGTATCAGTTTTATTAAAAAAACTCAGAAATACTTTTTTTATGTAAAAGTAAATTTTACATCAAAAAACCCCAAAAAATCTCATTTTAATTAAAAACTTTCAAAGTTATGACAGAAAAACTGAGATCAAATTTATATTTACAAACTTTTTGTTTGACCCTATATATCTCGAAAAGTATTAGTTTTTTTAAAAAAACTCAAGAATACTTTTTTGTGTAATATTAAATTCTACATCAAAAAACATCAAAAAATCTTATTTTAATTAAGACCGTTAAAAGTTATGACAGAAAAACTGAGATTAAATTTATATTTACAAACTTTTGGTTTGACCCTGTATATCTCGAAAAGTATCAGTTTTATTAAAAAAACTCAAAAATACTTTTTTTATGTAAAATGAAATTATACATCAAAAAACCCCAAAAAATCTCATTTTAATTAAAATCTCTCAAAGTTATGACAGAAAAACTGAGATCAAATTTATATTCACAAACTTTTTGTTTGACCCTATATATCTCGAAAAGTATTAGTTTTTTTGAAAAAACTTAGGATTACTTTTTTGTGTAATATTAAATTCTACATCAAAAAACATCAAAAAATCTTATTTTATTTAAAAACGTTAAAAGTTATTACAGAAAAACTGAGATTAAATTTATATTTACAAACTTTTTGTTTGACCTTGTATATCTCGAAAAGTATCAGTTTTTTTGAAAAAACTCAACAATACTTATTTATGTAAAATTTAATTTTACATTTAAAAACAATAAAAATCTCATTTTAATTAAAAATTTTAAAAGTTATGACAGAAAAACTGAGATCAAATTAATATTTACAAACTTTTTGTTTGACCCTATATATCTCGAAAAGTATTGTTTTTTTTGAAAAAACTTAGCATTACTTTTTTGTGTAATATTAGATTCTACATCAAAAAACATCAAAAAATCTTATTTTAATTAAAAACGTTTAAAGTTATGACAGAAAAACTGAGATTAAATTTATATTTACAAACTTTTTTTTTGACCCTGTATATCTCGAAAAGTATCAGTTTTTTTGAAAAAACTCAAGAATACTTTTTTGTGTAGTATTAAATTCTACATTAAAAAATCTTATTTTAATTAAAAACGTTAAAAGTTATGACAGAAAAACTGAGATTAAATTTATATTTACAAACTTTTTGTTTGACCCTGTATATCTCGAAAAGTATCAGTTCTTTTGAAAAAACTCACCAATACTTATTTATGTAAAATTAAATTTTAGACCAAAAAACATTAAATAATCTTATTTTAATTAAAAACTTTAAAAGTTATGACAGAAAAACTGAGATCAAATTTATATTTACAAACTTTTTGTTTGACCCTATATATCTCGAAAAGTATTAGTTTTTTTGAAAAAACTCAAGTATACTTTTTTGTGTAATATTAAATTCTGCATCAAAAAATCATATTTTAATTAAAAACGTTAAAAGTTATGACAGAAAAACTGAGATTAAATTTATATTTACAAACTTTTTCTTTGACCCTGTATATCTCGAAAAGTATCAGTTCTTTTGACAAAACTCAGCAATACTTATTTATGTAAAATTAAATTTTACATCAAAAAACATTACAAAATCTTATTTTGATTAAAAACTTTAAAAGTTATGACAGAAAAACTAAGATCAAATTTATATTTACAAACTTTTTGTTTGACCCTATATATCTCGAAAATTATTAGTTTTTTTAAAAAAACTTAAAAATACTTTTTTGTGTAATATTAAATTCTACATCAAAAAACATCAAAAAATCTTATTTTAATTAAAAACGTTAAAAGTTATGACAGAAAAACTGAGATTAAATTTATATTTACAAACTTTTTGTTTGACCCTGTATATCTCAAAAAGTATCAGTTTTTTTGAAAAAACTCACGAATACTTTTTTGTGTAATATTAAATTCTACATTAAAAAATCTAATTTTAATTAAAACCGTTAAAAGTTATGACAGAAAAACTGAGATTAAATTTATATTTACAAACTTTTTGTTTGATCCTGTATATCTCGAAAATTATCAGTTCTTTTGAAAAAACTCAGCAATACTTATTTATGTAAAATTAAATTTTACATCAAAAAACATTAAAAAATCTTATTTTAATTAAAAACTTTAAAAGTTATGACAGAAAAACTGAGATCAAATTTATATTTACAAACTTTTTGTTTGACCCTATATATCTCGAAAAGTATTAGTTTTTTTGAAAAAACTCAAGTATACTTTTTTGTGTAATATTAAATTCTACATCAAAAAATCTTATTGTAATTAAAAACGTAAAAAGTTATGACAGAAAAACTGAGATTAAATTTATATTTACAAACTTTTTGTTTGACCCTATATATCTCGAAAAGAATTAGTTTCTTTAAAAAAACTTATGAATACTTTTTTGTGTAATATTAAATTCTACATCAAAAAACATCAAAAAATCTTATTTTAATTAAGACCGTTAAAAGTTATGACAGAAAAACTGAGATTAAATTTATATTTATAAACTTTTGGTTTGACCCTGTATATCTCGAAAAGTATCAGTTTTATTAAAAAAACTCAAAAATACTTTTTTTATGTAAAATTAAATTTTACATCAAAAAACCCCAAAAAATCTCATTTTAATTAAAAACTCTCAAAGTTATGACAGAAAAACTGAGATCAAATTTATATTCACAAACTTTTTGTTTGACCCTATATATCTCGAAAAGTATTAGTTTTTTTGAAAAAACTCAAATATGCTTTTTTGTGTAATATTAAATTCTACATCAAAAAATCTTATTTTAATTAAAAACGTTAAAAGTTATGACAGAAAAACTGAGATTAAATTTATATTTACAAACTTTTTGTTTGACCCTGTATATCTCGAAAAGTATCAGTTCTTTTGAAAAAACTCAAGAATACTTATTTATGTAAAATTAAATTTTACATCAAAAAACATTAAAAAATCTCATTTTGATTAAAAACTTTAAAAGTTATGACAGAAAAACTAAGATCAAATTTATATTTACAAACTTTTTGTTTGACCCTATATATCTCGAAAAGAATTAGTTTCTTTAAAAAAACTTAAGAATACTTTTTTGTGTAATATTAAATTCTACATCAAAAAAAATCAAAAAATCTTATTTTAAGTAGGACGGTTAAAAGTTATGACAGAAAAACTGAGATTAAATTTATATTTACAAACTTTTTGTTTGACCCTGTATATCTCGAAAAGTATCAGTTTTATTAAAAAAACTCAAAAATACTTTTTTTATGTAGAATTAAATTTTACATCAAAAAACCCCAAAAAATCTCATTTTAATTAAAAACTTTCAAAGTTATGACAGAAAAACTGAGATCAAATTTATATTTACAAACTTTTTGTTTGACCCTATATATCTCGAAAAGTATTAGTTTTTTTAAAAAAACTCAAGAATACTTTTTTGTGTAATATTAAATTCTACATCAAAAAATCTTATTTTAATTAAAAAACGTTAAAAGTTATGACAGAAAAACTGAGATTAAATTTATATTTACAAACTTTTTGTTTGACCCTGTATATCTCGAAAAGTATCAGTTCTTTTAAAAAAACTCAGGAATACTTAGTTATGTAAAATTAAATTTTACATCAAAAAACATTCAAAAATCTCATTTTGATTAAAAACTTTAAAAGTTATGACAGAAAAACTAAGTTCAAATTACATTTACAAACTTTTTGTTTCACCCTATATATCTCGAAAATTATTAGTCTTTTTAAAAAAACTTAGAAATACTTTTTTGTGTAATATTAAATTCTACATTAAAAACTCTAATTTTAATTAAAAACGTTAAAAGTTATGACAGAAAAACTGAGATTAAATTTATATTTACAAACTTTTTGTTTGACCCTGTATATCTCGAAAATTATCAGTTCTTTTGAAAAAAACTCAGCAATACTTATTTATGTAAAATTAAATTTTACATCAAAAAACATTAAAAAATCTTATTTTAATTAAAAACTTTAAAAGTTATGACAGAAAAACTGAGATCAAATTTATATTTACAAACTTTTTGTTTGACCCTATATATCTCGAAAAGTATTAGTTTTTTTGAAAAAACTCAAGTATACTTTTTTGTGTAATATTAAATTCTACATCAAAAAATCTTATTTTAATTAAAAACGTTAAAAGTTATGACAGAAAAACTGAGATTAAATTTATATTTACAAACTTTTTGTTTGACCCTATATATCTCGAAAAGTATTAGTTTTTTGAAAAAACTCAAGAATACTTTTTTATGTAAAATTAAATTCTACATGAAAAAACCCCAAAAAATCTCATTTTAATTAAAAAGTTTAAAAGTTATGACAGAAAAACTGAGATTAAATTTATATTTACAAACTTTTTGTTTGACCCTATATATCTCGAAAAGAATTAGTTTCTTTAAAAAAACTTAAGAATACTTTTTTGTGTAATATTAAATCCTACATCAAAAAACATCAAAAAATTTTATTTTAATTAAGACCGTTAAAAGTTATGACAGAAAAACTGAGATTAAATTTATATTTACAAACTTTTGGTTTGACCCTGTATATCTCGAAAAGTATCAGTTTTATTAAAAAAACTCAAAAATACTTTTTTTATGTAAAATTAAATTTTACATCAAAAAACCCCAAAAAATCTCATTTTAATTAAAAACTCTCAAAGTTATGACAGAAAAACTGAGATCAAATTTATATTCACAAACTTTTTGTTTGACCCTATATATCTCGAAAAGTATTAGATTTTTTGAAAACACTCAAGTATACTTTTTTGTGTAATATTAAATTCTACATCAAAAAATCTTATTTTAATTAAAAACTTTAAAAGTTATGACAGAAAAACTAAGATCAAATTTATATTTACAAACTTTTTGTTTGACCCTATATATCTCGAAAAGTATTAGTTTTTTTGAAAAAACTCAAGTATACTTTTTTGTGTAATATTAAATTCTACATCAAAAAATCTTATTTTAATTAAAAACGTAAAAAGTTATGACAGAAAAACTGAGATTAAATTTATATTTACAAACTTTTTGTTTGACCCTATATATCTCGAAAAGAATTAGTTTCTTTAAAAAAACTTAAGAATACTTTTTTGTGTAATATTAAATTCTACATCAAAAAACATCAAAAAATCTTATTTTAATTAAGACCGTTAAAAGTTATGACAGAAAAACTGAGATTAAATTTATATTTACAAACTTTTGGTTTGACCCTGTATATCTCGAAAAGTATCAGTTTTATTAAAAAAACTCAAAAATACTTTTTTTATGTAAAATTAAATTTTACATCAAAAAACCCCAAAAAATCTCATTTTAATTAAAAACTCTCAAAGTTATGACAGAAAAACTGAGATCAAATTTATATTCACAAACTTTTTGTTTGACCCTATATATCTCGAAAAGTATTAGTTTTTTTGAAAAAACTCAAGTATACTTTTTTGTGTAATATTAAATTCTACATCAAAAAATCTTATTTTAATTAAAAACGTTAAAAGTTATGACAGAAAAACTGAGATTAAATTTATATTTACAAACTTTTTGTTTGACCCTGTATATCTCGAAAAGTATCAGTTCTTTTGAAAAATCTCAAGAATACTTATTTATGTAAAATTAAATTTTACATAAAAAAACATTAAAAAATCTCATTTTGATTAAAAACTTTAAAAGTTATGACAGAAAAACTAAGATCAAATTTATATTTACAAACTTTTTGTTTGACCCTATATATCTCGAAAAGAATTAGTTTCTTTAAAAAAACTTAAGAATACTTTTTTGTGTAATATTAAATTCTACATAAAAAAAAATCAAAAAATCTTATTTTTATTAGGACCGTTAAAAGTTATGACAGAAAAACTGAGATTAAATTTATATTTACAAACTTTTTGTTTGACCCTGTATATCTCGAAAAGTATCAGTTTTATTAAAAAAACTCAAAAATACTTTTTTTATGTAAAATTAAATTTTACATCAAAAAACCCCAAAAAATCTCATTTTAATTAAAAACTTTCAAAGTTATGACAGAAAAACTGAGATCAAATTTATATTTACAAACTTTTTGTTTGACCCTATATATCCCGAAAAGTATTAGTTTTTTTAAAAAAACTCAAGAATACTTTTTTGTGTAATATTAAATTCTACATCAAAAAATCTTATTTTAATTAAAAACGTTAAAAGTTATGACAGAAAAACTGAGATTAAATTTATATTTACAAACTTTTTGTTTGACCCTGTATATCTCGAAAAGTATCAGTTCTTTTAAAAAAACTCAGGAATACTTAGTTATGTAAAATTAAATTTTACATCAAAAAACATTAAAAAATCTCATTTTGATTAAAAACTTTAAAAGTTATGACAGAAAAACTAAGTTCAAATTACATTTACAAACTTTTTGTTTCACCCTATATATCTCGAAAATTATTAGTCATTTTAAAAAAACTTAAAAATACTTTTTTGTGTAATATTAAATTCTACATTAAAAACTCTAATTTTAATTAAAAACGTTAAAAGTTATGACAGAAAAACTGAGATTAAATTTATATTTACAAACTTTTTGTTTGACCCTGTATATCTCGAAAATTATCAGTTCTTTTGAAAAAACTCAGCAATACTTATTTATGTAAAATTAAATTTTACATCAAAAAACATTAAAAAATCTTATTTTAATTAAAAACTTTAAAAGTTATGACAGAAAAACTGAGATCAAATTTATATTTACAAACTTTTTGTTTGACCCTATATATCTCGAAAAGTATTAGTTTTTTTGAAAAAACTCAAGTATACTTTTTTGTGTAATATTAAATTCTACATCAAAAAATCTTATTTTAATTAAAAACGTTAAAAGTTATGACAGAAAAACTAAGTTCAAATTACATTTACAAACTTTTTGTTTCACCCTATATATCTCGAAAATTATTAGTCATTTTAAAAAAACTTAGAAATACTTTTTTGTGTAATATTAAATTCTACATTAAAAACTCTAATTTTAATTAAAAACGTTAAAAGTTATGACAGAAAAACTTAGATTAAATTTATATTTACAAACTTTTTGTTTGACCCTATATATCTCGAAAAGTATCAGTTTTTTGAAAAAACTCAAGAATACTTTTTTATGTAAAATTAAATTCTACATGAAAAAACCCCAAAAAATCTCATTTTAATTAAAAACTTTAAAAGTTATGACAGAAAAACTGAGATTAAATTTATATTTACAAACTTTTTGTTTGACCCTATATATCTCGAAAAGAATTAGTTTCTTTAAAAAAACTTAGGAATACTTTTTTGTGTAATATTAAATTCTACATCAAAAAACATCAAAAAATTTTATTTTAATTAAGACCGTTAAAAGTTATGACAGAAAAACTGAGATTAAATTTATATTTACAAACTTTTGGTTTGACCCTGTATATCTCGAAAAGTATCAGTTTTATTAAAAAAACTCAAAAATACTTTTTTTATGTAAAATTAAATTTTACATCAAAAAACCCCAAAAAATCTCATTTTAATTAAAAACTCTTAAAGTTATGACAGAAAAACTGAGATCAAATTTATATTCACAAACTTTTTGTTTGACCCTATATATCTCGAAAAGTATTAGTTTTTTTGAAAACACTCAAGTATACTTTTTTGTGTAATATTAAATTCTACATCAAAAAATCTTATTTTAATTAAAAACGTTAAAAGTTATGACAGAAAAACTGAGATTAAATTTATATTTACAAACTTTTTGTTTGACCCTGTATATCTCGAAAAGTATCAGTTCTTTTGAAAAAATTCAAGAATACTTATTTATGTAAAATTAAATTTTACATCAAAAAACATTAAAAAATCTTATTTTAATTAAAAACTTTAAAAGTTATGACAGAAAAACTAAGATCAAATTTATATTTACAAACTTTTTGTTTGACCCTATATATCTCGAAAAGTATTAGTTTTTTTGAAAAAACTCAAGTATACTTTTTTGTGTAATATTAAATTCTGCATCAATAAATCATATTTTAATTAAAAACGTTAAAAGTTATGACAGAAAAACTGAGATTAAATTTATATTTACAAACTTTTTCTTTGACCCTGTATATCTCGAAAAGTATCAGTTCTTTTGAAAGAACTCACCAATACTTATTTATGTAAAATTAAATTTTACACCAAAAAACATTACAAAATCTTATTTTAATTAAAAACTTTAAAAGTTATGACAGAAAAACTGAGATCAAATTTATATTTACAAACTTTTTGTTTGACCCTATATATCTCGAAAAGTATTAGTTTTTTTGAAAAAACTCAAGTATACTTTTTTGTGTAATATTAAATTCTGCATCAATAAATCATATTTTAATTAAAAACGTTAAAAGTTATGACAGAAAAACTGAGATTAAATTTATATTTACAAACTTTTTCTTTGACCCTGTATATCTCGAAAAGTATCAGTTCTTTTGATAAAACTCACCAATACTTATTTATGTAAAATTAAATTTTACATCAAAAAACATTACAAAATCTTATTTTGAGTAAAAACTTTAAAAGTTATGACAGAAAAACTAAGATCAAATTTATATTTACAAACTTTTTGTTTGACCCTATATATCTCGAAAATTATTAGTTTTTTTAAAAAAACTTAAAAATACTTTTTTGTGTAATATTAAATTCTACATCAAAAAACATCAAAAAATCTTATTTTAATTAAAAACGTTAAAAGTTATGACAGAAAAACTGAGATTAAATTTATATTTACAAACTTTTTGTTTGACCCTGTATATCTCAAAAAGTATCAGTTTTTTAGAAAAAACTCGAATACTTTTTTGTGTAATATTAAATTCTACATTAAAAAATCTAATTTTAATTAAAACCGTTAAAAGTTATGACAGAAAAACTGAGATTAAATTTATATTTACAAACTTTTTGTTTGATCCTGTATATCTCGAAAATTATCAGTTCTTTTGAAAAATCTCAGCAATACTTATTTATGTAAAATTAAATTTTACATCAAAAAACATTAAAAAATCTTATTTTAATTAAAAACTTTAAAAGTTATGACAGAAAAACTGAGATCAAATTTATATTTACAAACTTTTTGTTTGACCCTATATATCTCGAAAAGTATTAGTTTTTTGAAAAAACTCAAGTAAACTTTTTTGTGTAATATTAAATTCTACATCAAAAAATCTTATTTTAATTAACAACGTAAAAAGTTATGACAGAAAAACTGAGATTAAATTTATATTTACAAACTTTTTGTTTGACCCTATATATCTCGAAAAGAATTAGTTTCTTTAAAAAAACTTAAGAATACTTTTTTGTGTAATATTAAATTCTACATCAAAAAACATCAAAAAATCTTATTTTAATTAAGACCGTTAAAAGTTATGACAGAAAAACTGAGATTAAATTTATATTTACAAACTTTTGGTTTGACCCTGTATATCTCGAAAAGTATCAGTTTTATTAAAAAAACTCAAAAATACTTTTTTTATGTAAAATTAAATTGGACATCAAAAAACCCCAAAAAATCTCATTTTAATTAAAAACTCTCAAAGTTATGACAGAAAAACTGAGATCAAATTTATATTTACAAACTTTTTGTTTGACCCTATATATCTCGAAAAGTATTAGTTTTTTTGAAAAAACTTAAGTATACTTTTTTGTGTAATATTAAATTCTACATCAAAAAATCTTATTTTAATTAAAAACGTTAAAAGTTATGACAGAAAAACTGAGATTAAATTTATATTTACAAACTTTTTGTTTGACCCTGTATATCTCGAAAAGTATCAGTTCTTTTGAAAAAACTCAAGAATACTTATTTATGTAAAATTAAATTTTACACCAAAAAACATTAAAAAATCTTATTTTAATTAAAAACTTTAAAAGTTATGACAGAAAAACTAAGATCAAATTTATATTTACAAACTTTTTGTTTGACCCTATATATCTCGAAAAGAATTAGTTTCTTTAAAAAAACTTAAGAATACTTTTTTGTGTAATATTAAATTCTACATCAAAAAAAATCAAAAAATCTTATTTTAATTAGGACCGTTAAAAGTTATGACAGAAAAACTGAGATTAAATTTATATTTACAAACTTTTTGTTTGACCCTGTATATCTCGAAAAGTATCAGTTTTTTTGAAAAAACTTAAGAATACTTTTTTGTGTAATATTAAATTCTACATTAAAAAATCTTATTTTAATTAAAAACGTTAAAAGTTATGACAGAAAAACTGAGATTAAATTTATATTTACAAACTTTTTGTTTGACCCTGTATATCTCGAAAAGTATCAGTTCTTTTGAAAGAACTCACCAATACTTATTTATGTAAAATTAAATTTTACACCAAAAAACATTAAAAAATCTTATTTTAATTAAAAACTTTAAAAGTTATGACAGAAAAACTGAGATCAAATTTATATTTACAACCTTTTTGTTTGACCCTATATATCTCGAAAAGTATTAGTTTTTTTGAAAAAACTCAAGTATACTTTTTTGTGTAATATTAAATTCTGCATCAATAAATCATATTTTAATTAAAAACGTTAAAAGTTATGACAGAAAAACTGAGATTAAATTTATATTTACAAACTTTTTCTTTGACCCTGTATATCTCGAAAAGTATCAGTTCTTTTGATAAAACTCACCAATACTTATTTATGTAAAATTAAATTTTACATCAAAAAACATTACAAAATCTTATTTTGAGTAAAAACTTTAAAAGTTATGACAGAAAAACTAAGATCAAATTTATATTTACAAACTTTTTGTTTGACCCTATATATCTCGAAAATTATTAGTTTTTTTAAAAAAACTTAAAAATACTTTTTTGTGTAATATTAAATTCTACATCAAAAAACATCAAAAAATCTTATTTTAATTAAAAACGTTAAAAGTTATGACAGAAAAACTGAGATTAAATTTATATTTACAAACTTTTTGTTTGACCCTGTATATCTCAAAAAGTATCAGTTTTTTAGAAAAAACTCGAATACTTTTTTGTGTAATATTAAATTCTACATTAAAAAATCTAATTTTAATTAAAACCGTTAAAAGTTATGACAGAAAAACTGAGATTAAATTTATATTTACAAACTTTTTGTTTGATCCTGTATATCTCGAAAATTATCAGTTCTTTTGAAAAATCTCAGCAATACTTATTTATGTAAAATTAAATTTTACATCAAAAAACATTAAAAAATCTTATTTTAATTAAAAACTTTAAAAGTTATGACAGAAAAACTGAGATCAAATTTATATTTACAAACTTTTTGTTTGACCCTATATATCTCGAAAAGTATTAGTTTTTTGAAAAAACTCAAGTAAACTTTTTTGTGTAATATTAAATTCTACATCAAAAAATCTT
>CAXIIO010001259.1:0-264540 GCA_964028335.1 Altica lythri | reverse complement strand
TTAATTAAAAAAATAGTTACGAGAGAATTACACATTTTAACAAAAATTTTGTATTTCCCCCGTATATTAAAAACTATAAAAGATATAAAAAAATTAATTAAAAATTTTAATTCTTGAGAAAATTTTTTATCTTTTGATATGTTATAACTTTTTGTACGGTAATTAATAAAAAAGTTACGAGGGAATTACAAATTTTAACAAAAATTTGGTATTTCCCCCGTATATTGAAAACTATAAAAGATATGAAGGAACTAATTGGAACTTTGGATTTTTAAGAAAATTTCCTATCTTTGAATAGGTTACAACTTTCTGTACGTTAATTAATAAAAAAGTTACGAGGGATTTACAAATTTTAACAAAAATTTGGTATTTCCCCCGTTTTTTAAAAACGATAAAAGATATAAAAAAATTAATTGGAATTTTGCATTTTTAAAAAAAAAAAGTTACGAGGGAATTACAAGTTTTAACAAAAATTTTGTATTTCCCCCGTATATTGAAAAATATAAAAGGTATGAAAAAACTAATTGGAATTTTGAATTTTTAAGAAAATTTTCTATCTTTTAATAGGTTATAACTTTCTGTACGTTAATTAATAAACAAGTTACGAGGGATTTACAAATTTTAACAAAAATTTGGTATTTCCCCCGTATATTGAAAACTATAAAAGATATAAAAAAATTAATTGGAATTTTGGATTTATAAAAAAATTTCCTTTCTTTTGATAGTTACAACTTTTTGTACGTTAATTAATAAAAAAGTTACGAGGGATTTACAAATTTTAACAAAAATTTGGTATTTTCCCTGTTTTTTAAAAACGATAAAAGATATAAAAAAATTAATTAGAATTTTGGATTTTTTAAAAACATTTCCTTTCTTTCGATAGGTTATAACTTTTTGTACGTTAATTAAGAAAAAAGTTACGAGGGATTTACAAATTTTAACAAAAATTTGGTATTTCCCCCGTATATTGAAAACTATAAAAGATATAAAAAAATTAATTGGAATTTTGGATTTATAAAAAAATTTCCTTTTTTTTTGATAGGTTATAACTTTTTGTACGGTAATTAATAAAAAAGTTACGAGGGAATTACAAATTTTAACAAAAATTTGGTATTTCTCCCGTATATTAAAAACTATAAAAGATATAAAAAATTAATTGGAATTTTGGATTTTTAAAAAAATTTCCTTTCTTTCGATAGGTTATACCTTTTTGTACGTTAATTAATAAAAAAGTTTCGAGGGATTTACAAATTTTAACAAAAATTTTGTATTTCCCCCGTATATTGAAAACTATAAAAGATATAAAAAGACTAATCGAAAATTTGGATTGCTAAAAAAATTTCCTATCTTTTAATAGGTTATAACTTTTTGTACGGTAATTAATAAAAAAGTTACGAGGGAATTACAAATTTTAACAAAAATTTGTATTTCCCCCGTATATTGAAAACTATAAAAGATATGAAGGAACTAATTGGAACTTTGGATTTTTAAGAAAATTTCCTATCTTTTGATAGGTTACAACTTTCTGTACGTTAATTAATAAAAAAGTTACGAGGGATTTACAAATTTTAACAAAAATTTGGTATTTCCCCCGTTTTTTAAAAACGATAAAAGATATAAAAAAATTAATTGGAATTTTGGATTTTTAAAAAAATTTCCTTTCTTTCGATAGGTTACAACTTTTTGTACGTTAATTAATAAAAAAGTTACGAGGGATTTACAAATTTTAACAAAAATTTTGTATTTCCCCCGTATATTGAAAACTATAAAAGATATAAAAAGACTAATGGGAAATTTGGATTGTTTAAAAAATTTCCTATCTTTTAATAGGTTATAACTTTTTGTACGGTAATTAATAAAAAAGTTACGAGGGAATTTCAAATTTTAACAAAAATTTTGTATTTCCTCCGTATATTGAAAACTATAAAAGATATAAAAAAATTGGATATTTGGATTGTTGAGAGAATTTCCTATCTTTTGATAGGTTATAACTTTTTGTACGGTAAATAATAAAAAAGTTACGAGGGAATTACAAATTTTAACAAAAATTTTGTAATTCCTCCGTATATTGAAAACTGTAAAAGATAAAATAAAATTAATTAGAAATTTGGATTGCTGAGCAAATTTCCTTTTTTTTGATAGGTTATAACTTTTTGTACGTTAATTAAAAAAACAGTTACGAAGGAATTACAAATTTTAACAAAAATTTTGTATTTCCCCCGTTTATTGAAAACTATAAAAGATATAAAAAAACTAATTAAAATTTTGGATTTTTAAGAAAATTTCCTATCTTTTGATAGGTTACAACTTTCTGTACGCTAATTAATAAAAAAGTTACGAGGGATGTACAAATTTTAACAAAAATTTGGTATTTTCCCTGTTTTTTGAAAACTATAAAAGGTATAAAAAAATTAATCGGAACTTTGGATTTTGTAAAAAATTTCCTTTCTTTTGATAGGTTATAACTTTTTGTAAGTTAATTAATAAAAAAGTTACGAGGGATTTACAAATTTTAACAAAAATTTTGTATTTCCCCGGATATTGAAAACTATAAAAGATATAAAAAGACTAATCGGAAATTTGTATTGCTGAGAAAATTTTCTTTCTTTTGATAGGTTATAACTTTTTGTAAGGTAATTAATAAAAAAGTTACGAGGGATTTACAAATTTTAACAAAAATTGTGTATTTACCCGGATATTGAAAACTATAAAAGATATAAAAAGACTAATCGGAAATTTGTATTGCTGAGAAAATTTTCTTTCTTTTGATAGGTCATAACTTTTTGTACGGTAATTAATAAAAAAGTTACGAGGGATTTACAAATTTTAACAAAAATTTTGGATTTCCTCCGTATATTGAAAACTATAAAAATTATAAAAAAAATTAATTGAAAATTTGGATTCTTGAGAATATTTCCTATCTTTTGATAGGTTATAACTTTTTGTACGGTAATTAATAAAAAAGTTACGAGGGAATTACAAATTTTAACAAAAATTTGGTATTTCCTCCGTTTTTTAAAAACTATAAAAGATATAAAAAAATTAATTGGAACCTTGGATTTTTAAAAAAATTTCCTTTCTTTCAAAAGGATACAAGTTTTTGTACGTTAATTAATAAAAAAGTTACGAGGGATTTACGAATTTTAACAAAAATTTTGTATTTCCCCCGTATATTGAAAACTATAAAAGATATAAAAAGACTAATCGGAAATTTGTATTGCTGAGAAAATTTTCTTTCTTTTGATAGGTTATAACTTTTTGTAAGGTAATTAATAAAAAAGTTACGAGGGATTTACAAATTTTAACAAAAATTGTGTATTTACCCGGATATTGAAAACTATAAAAGATATAAAAAAAATAATTAAAATTTTGAATCTTTAAGAAAATTTTCTATCTTTTGATAGGTTACAACTTTCTGTACGCTAATTAATAAAAAATTTACGAGGGATTTACAAATTTTAATAAAAATTTGGTATTTCCCCCGTTTTTTAAAAACTATAAAAGATATAAAAAAATTAATTGGAACCTTGGATTTTTAAAAAAATTTCCTTTCTTTCAAAAGGATACAAGTTTTTGTACGTTAATTAATAAAAAAGTTACGAGGGATTTACGAATTTTAACAAAAATTTTGTATTTCCCCCGTATATTGAAAACTATAAAAGATATAAAAAGACTAATCGGAAATTTGGATTGCTAAAATAATTTCCTATCTTTTAATAGGTTATAACTTTTTGTACGGTAAAAAAAGTTACGAGGGAATTACAAGTTTTAACAAAAATTTTGTATTTCCCCCGTATATTGAAAAATATAAAAGGTATGAAAAAACTAATTGGAATTTTGAATTTTTTAGAAAATTTTCTATCTCTTAATAGGTTATAACTTTCTGTACGTTAATTAATAAACAAGTTACGAGGGATTTACAAATTTTAACAAAAATTTGGTATTTCCCCCGTATATTGAAAACTATAAAAGATTTAAAAAAATTAATTGGAATTTTGGATTTATAAAAAAATTTCCTTTCTTTTGATAGTTACAACTTTTTGTACGTTAATTAATAAAAAAGTTACGAGGGATTTACAAATTTTAACAAAAATTTGGTATTTCCCCCGTTTTTTAAAAACGATAAAAGATATAAAAAAATTAATTGGAATTTTGGATTTTTAAAAAAATTTCCTTTCTTTCGATAGGTTACAACTTTTTGTACGTAAATTAATAAAAAAGTTACGAGGGAATTACAACTTTTAACAAAAATTTTGGATTTCCCCCGTATATTGAAAACTATAAAAGATATAAAAAAAATTAATTGAAAATTTGGATTCTTGAGAAAATTTCCTATCTTTTGATAGGTTATAACTTTTTGTACGGTAATTAATAAAAAAGTTACGAGGGAATTACAAATTTTAACAAAAATTTTGTATTTCCTCCGTATATTGAAAACTATAAAAGATATAAAAAAATAATTGAAATTTTGAATTTCTAAGAAAATTTTCTATCTTTTGATAGGTTACAACTTTCTGTACGCTAATTAATAAAAAAGTTACGAGGGATTTACAAATTTTAACAAAAATTTGGTATTTCCCCCGTTTTTTGAAAACTATTAAAGATATAAAAAAATTAATTGGAACTTTGGATTTTTAAAAAAATTTCCTTTCATTCGATAGGTTACAATTTTTTGTACGTTAATTAATAAAAAAGTTACGAGGGATTTAGAAATTTTAACAAAAATTTTGTATTTCCCCCGTATATTGAAAACTATAAAAGATATAAAAAGACTAATCGGAAATTTGGATTGCTAAAATAATTTCCTATCTTTTAATAGGTTATAACTGCCTGTACGTTGATTAATAAACAAGTTACGAGGGATTTACAAATTTTAACAAAAATTTGGTATTTCCCCCGTATATTAAAAACTATAAAAGATATAAAAAAATTAATTGGATATTTGGATTGCTAAGAGAATTTCCTATCTTTTGATAGGTTATAATTTTTTGTACGGTAATTAATAAAAAAGTTACGAGGGATTTACAAATTTTAACAAAAATTTTATATTTCACCCGTTTTTTGAAAATTATAAAATATATAAAAAAATTAATTGGAATTTTGGATTTTTAAAAAAAATTCCTTTCTTTTGATAGGTTATAACTTTTTGTACGGTGAATAATAAAAAAGTTACGAGGGATTTACAAATTTTAACAAAAATTTTGGATTTCCCCCGTATATTGAAAACTATAAAAATTATAAAAAAAATTAATTGAAAATTTGGATTCTTGAGAAAATTTCCTATCTTTTCATAGGTTATAACTTTTTGTACGGTAATTAATAAAAAAGTTACGAGGGAATTACAACTTTTAACAAAAATTTGGTATTTCCTCCGTATATTGAAAACTATAAAAGATATAAAAAAAATAATTAAAATTTTGAATCTTTACGAAAATTTTCTATCTTTTGATAGGTTACAACTTTCTGGACGCTAATTAATAAAAAATTTACGAGGGATTTACAAATTTTAACAAAAATTTGGTATTTCCCCCGTTTTTTGAAAACTATAAAAGATATAAAAAAATTCATTGGAACTTTGGATTTTTAAAAAAATTTCCTTTCTTTCGATAGGATACAAGTTTTTGTACGTTAATTAATAAAAAAGTTACGAGGGATTTACGAATTTTAACAAAAATTTTGTATTTCCCCCGTATATTGAAAACTATAAAAGATATAAAAAGACTAATCGGAAACTTGGATTGCTAAAATAATTTCCTATCTTTTAATAGGTTATAACTTTTTGTACGGTAATTAATAAAAAAGTTACGAGGGAATTACAAGTTTTAACAAAAATTTTGTATTTCCCCCGTATATTGAAAAATATAAAAGGTATGAAAAAACTAATTGGAATTTTGAATTTTTAAGAAAATTTTCTATCTTTTAATAGGTTATAACTTTCTGTACGTTAATTAATAAACAAGTTACGAGGGATTTACAAATTTTAACAAAAATTTGGTATTTCCCCGTATATTGAAAACTATAAAAGATATAAAAAAATTAATTGGAATTTTGGATTTATAAAAAAATTTCCTTTCTTTTGATAGTTACAACTTTTTGTACGTTAATTAATAAAAAAGTTACGAGGGATTTACAAATTTTAACAAAAATTTGGTATTTTCCCTGTTTTTTAAAAACGATAAAAGATATAAAAAAATTAATTAGAATTTTGGATTTTTTAAAAACATTTCCTTTCTTTCGATAGGTTATAACTTTTTGTACGTTAATTAATAAAAAAGTTACGAGGGATTTACAAATTTTAACAAAAATTTGGTATTTCCCCCGTATATTGAAAACTATAAAAGATATAAAAAAATTAATTGGAATTTTGGATTTATAAAAAAATTTCCTTTTTTTTGATAGGTTATAACTTTTTGTACGGTAATTAATAAAAAAGTTACGAGGGAATTACAAATTTTAACAAAAATTTGGTATTTCTCCCGTATATTAAAAACTATAAAAGATATAAAAAATTAATTGGAATTTTGGATTTTTAAAAAAATTTCCTTTCTTTCGATAGGTTATACCTTTTTGTACGTTAATTAATAAAAAAGTTTCGAGGGATTTACAAATTTTAACAAAAATTTTGTATTTCCCCCGTATATTGAAAACTATAAAAGATATAAAAAGACTAATCGAAAATTTGGATTGCTAAAAAAATTTCCTATCTTTTAATAGGTTATAACTTTTTGTACGGTAAATAATAAAAAAGTTACGAGGGAATTACAAATTTTAACAAAAAATTTGTATTTCCCCCGTATATTGAAAACTATAAAAGATATAAAAAAATTAATTGGATATTTGGATTGTTGAGAGAATTTCCTATCCTTTGATGGGTTATAACTTTTTGTACGGTAAATTATAAAAAAGTTACGAGGGAATTACAAATTTTAACAAAAATTTGGTATTTCCCCCGTATATTGAAAACTATAAAAGATATGAAAAAACTAGTTGGAATTTTGAATTTTTAAGAAAATTTTCTATCTTTTAATATGTTATAACTTTCTGTACGTTAATTAATAAACAAGTTACGAGGGATTTACAAATTTTAACAAAAATTTGGTATTTCCCCCGTATATTGAAAACTATAAAAGATATAAAAAAATTAATTGAAAATTTGGATTCTTGAGAAAATTTCCTATCTTTTAATAGGTTATAATTTTTTGTACGGTAATTAAAAAAAAAAGTTACGAGGGAATTTCAAATTTTAACAAAAATTTTGTATTTCCCCGTATATTGAAAACTATAAAAGATATAAAAAATTAATTGGATATTTGGATTGTTGAGAGAATTTCCTATCCTTTGATGGGTTACAACTTTTTGTACGGTAAATAATAAAAAAGTTACGAGGGAATTACAAATTTTGACAAAAATTTTGTAATTCCTCCGTATATTGAAAACTATAAAAGATAAAAAAAAAATAATTAGAAATTTGGATTGCTGAGCAAATGTCTTTTCTTTTGATAGGTTATAACTTTTTGTACGTTAATTAAAAAAATAGTTACGAGAGAATTACACATTTTAACAAAAATTTTGTATTTCCCCCGTATATTAAAAACTATAAAAGATATAAAAAAATTAATTAAAAATTTTAATTCTTGAGAAAATTTTCTATCTTTTGATAGGTTATAACTTTTTGTACGGTAATTAATAAAAAAGTTACGAGGGAATTACAAATTTTAACAAAAATTTGGTATTTCCCCCGTATATTGAAAACTATAAAAGATATGAAGGAACTAATTGGAACTTTGGATTTTTAAGAAAATTTCCTATCTTTTGATAGGTTACAACTTTCTGTACGTTAATTAATAAAAAAGTTACGAGGGATTTACAAATTTTAACAAAAATTTGGTATTTCCCCCGTTTTTTAAAAACGATAAAAGATATAAAAAAATTAATTGGAATTTTGGATTTTTAAAAAAATTTCCTTTCTTTCGATAGGTTACAACTTTTTGTACGTTAATTAATAAAAAAGTTACGAGGGATTTACAAATTTTAACAAAAATTTTGTATTTCCCCCGTATATTGAAAACTATAAAAGATATAAAAAGACTAATGGGAAATTTGGATTGTTTAAAAAATTTCCTATCTTTTAATAGGTTATAACTTTTTGTACGGTAATTAATAAAAAAGTTACCAGGGAATTTCAAATTTTAACAAAAATTTTGTATTTCCCCCGTATATTGAAAACTATAAAAGATATAAAAAAATTGGATATTTGGATTGTTGAGAGAATTTCCTATCTTTTGATAGGTTATAACTTTTTGTACGGTAAATAATAAAAAAGTTACGAGGGAATTACAAATTTTAACAAAAATTTTGTGTTACCCCCGTATATTGAAAACTATAAAAGATAAAATAAAATTAATTAGAAATTTGGATTGCTGAGCAAATTTCCTTTTTTTTGATAGGTTATAACTTTTTGTACGTTAATTAAAAAAACAGTTACGAAGGAATTACAAATTTTAACAAAAATTTTGTATTTCCCCCGTGTACTGAAAACTATAAAAGATATAAAAAAACTAATTAAAATTTTGGATTTTTAAGAAAATTTCCTATCTTTTGATAGGTTACAACTTTCTGTACGCTAATTAATAAAAAAGTTACGAGGGATGTACAAATTTTAACAAAAATTTGGTATTTTCCTTGTTTTTTGAAAACTATAAAAGGTATAAAAAAATTAATCGGAACTTTGGATTTTGTAAAAAATTTCCTTTCTTTTGATAGGTTATAACTTTTTGTAAGTTAATTAATAAAAAAGTTACGAGGGATTTACAAATTTTAACAAAAATTTTGTATTTCCCCGGATATTGAAAACTATAAAAGATATAAAAAGACTAATCGGAAATTTGTATTGCTGAGAAAATTTTCTTTCTTTTGATAGGTTATAACTTTTTGTAAGGTAATTAATAAAAAAGTTACGAGGGATTTACAAATTTTAACAAAAATTGTGTATTTCCCCGGATATTGAAAACTATAAAAGATATAAAAAGACTAATCGGAAATTTGTATTGCTGAGAAAATTTTCTTTCTTTTGATAGGTTATAACTTTTTGTACGGTAATTAATATAAAAGTTACGAGGGATTTACAAATTTTAACAAAAATTTTGGATTTCCTCCGTATATTGAAAACTATAAAAATTATAAAAAAAATTAATTGAAAATTTGGATTCTTGAGAATATTTCCTATCTTTTGATAGGTTATAACTTTTTGTACGGTAATTAATAAAAAAGTTACGAGGGAATTACAAATTTTAACAAAAATTTGGTATTTCCTCCGTATATTGAAAACTATAAAAGATATAAAAAAAATAATTAAAATTTTGAATCTTTAAGAAAATTTTCTATCTTTTGATAGGTTACAACTTTCTGTACGCTAATTAATAAAAAATTTACGAGGGATTTACAAATTTTAATAAAAATTTGGTATTTCCCCCGTTTTTTGAAAACTATAAAAGATATAAAAAAATTAATTGGAACTTTGGATTTTTAAAAAAATTTCCTTTCTTCCAAAAGGATACAAGTTTTTGTACGTTAATTAATAAAAAAGTTACGAGGGATTTACGAATTTTAACAAAAATTTTGTATTTCCCCCGTATATTGAAAACTATAAAAGATATAAAAAGACTAATCGGAAATTTGGATTGCTAAAATAATTTCCTATCTTTTAATAGGTTATAACTTTTTGTACGGTAAAAAAAGTTACGAGGGAATTACAAGTTTTAACAAAAATTTTGTATTTCCCCCGTATATTGAAAAATATAAAAGGTATGAAAAAACTAATTGGAATTTTGAATTTTTTAGAAAATTTTCTATCTTTTAATAGGTTATAACTTTCTGTACGTTAATTAATAAACAAGTTACGAGGGATTTACAAATTTTAACAAAAATTTGGTATTTCCCCCGTATATTGAAAACTATAAAAGATTTAAAAAAATTAATTGGAATTTTGGATTTATAAAAAAATTTCCTTTCTTTTGATAGTTACAACTTTTTGTACGTTAATTAATAAAAAAGTTACGAGGGATTTACAAATTTTAACAAAAATTTGGTATTTCCCCCGTTTTTTAAAAACGATAAAAGATATAAAAAAATTAATTGGAATTTTGGATTTTTAAACAAATTTCCTTTCTTTCGATAGGTTACAACTTTTTGTACGTAAATTAATAAAAAAGTTACGAGGGAATTACAACTTTTAACAAAAATTTTGGATTTCCCCCGTATATTGAAAACTATAAAAGATATAAAAAAAATTAATTGAAAATTTGGATTCTTGAGAAAATTTCCTATCTTTTGATAGGTTATAACTTTTTGTACGGTAATTAATAAAAAAGTTACGAGGGAATTACAAATTTTAACAAAAATTTGGTATTTCCTCCGTATATTGAAAACTATAAAAGATATAAAAAAATAATTGAAATTTTGGATTTCTAAAAAAATTTCCTTTCTTTTGATAGGTTATAACTTTTTGTACGGTAATTAATAAAAAAGTTACAAGGGAATTACAAATTTTAACAAAAATTTTGTATTTCCCCCGTATATTGAAAACTATAAAAGATATGAAAAAACTAATTGGAATTTTGAATTTCTAAGAAAATTTTCTATCTTTTGATAGGTTACAACTTTCTGTACGCTAATTAATAAAAAAGTTACGAGGGATTTACAAATTTTAACAAAAATTTGGTATTTCCCCCGTTTTTTGAAAACTATTAAAGATATAAAAAAATTAATTGGAACTTTGGATTTTTAAAAAAATTTCCTTTCATTCGATAGGTTACAATTTTTTGTACGTTAATTAATAAAAAAGTTACGAGGGATTTAGAAATTTTAACAAAAATTTTGTATTTCCCCCGTATATTGAAAACTATAAAAGATATAAAAAGACTAATCGGAAATTTGGATTGCTAAAATAATTTCCTATCTTTTAATAGGTTATAACTTCCTGTACGTTGATTAATAAAAAAGTTACGAGGGATTTACAAATTTTAACAAAAATTTGATATTTCACCCGTTTTTTGAAAATTATAAAATATATAAAAAAATTAATTGGAATTTTGGATTTTTAAAAAAAATTCCTTTCTTTTGATAGGTTATAACTTTTTGTACGGTGAATAATAAAAAAGTTACGAGGGAATTACAAATTTTAACAAAAATTTTGTGTTTCCCCCGTATATTGAAAACTATAAAAGATAAAATAAAATTAATTAGAAATTTGGATTGCTGAGCAAATTTCCTTTTTTTTGATAGGTTATAACTTTTTGTACGTTAATTAAAAAAACAGTTACGAAGGAATTACAAATTTTAGCAAAAATTTTGTATTTCCCCCGTTTATTGAAAACTATAAAAGATATAAAAAAACTAATTAAAATTTTGGATTTTTAAGAAAATTTCCTATCTTTTGATAGGTTACAACTTTCTGTACGCTAATTAATAAAAAAGTTACGAGGGATGTACAAATTTTAACAAAAATTTGGTATTTTCCCTGTTTTTTGAAAACTATAAAAGGTATAAAAAAATTAATCGGAACTTTGGATTTTGAAAAAAATTTCCTTTCTTTTAATAGGTTATAACTTTTTGTACGTTAATTAATAAAAAAGTTACGAGGGATTTACAAATTTTAACAAAAATTTTGTATTTCCCCGGGTATTGAAAACTATAAAAGATATAAAAAGACTAATCGAAAATTTGTATTGCTGAGAAAATTTTCTTTCTTTTGATAGGTTATAACTTTTTGTACGGTAATTAATAAAAAAGTTACGAGGGAATTACAAATTTTAACAAAAATTTTGGATTTCCCCCGTATATTGAAAACTATAAAAATTATAAAACAAATTAATTGAAGATTTGGATTCTTGAGAAAATTTCCTATCTTTTGATAGGTTATAACTTTTTGTACGGTAATTAATAAAAAAGTTACGAGGGAATTACAAATTTTAACAAAAATTTGGTATTTCCTCCGTATATTGAAAACTATAAAAGATATAAAAAAAATAATTAAAATTTTGAATCTTTAAGAAAATTTTCTATCTTTTGATAGGTTACATCTTTCTGTACGCTAATTAATAAAAAAGTTACAAGGGATTTAGAAATTTTAACAAAAATTTGGTATTTCCCCCGTTTTTTGAAAACTATAAAAGATATAAAAAAATTAATTGGAACTTTGGATTTTTAAAAAAATTTCCTTTCTTTCGATAGGATACAAGTTTTTGTACGTTAATTAATAAAAAAGTTACGAGGGATTTACGAATTTTAACAAAAATTTTGTATTTCCCCCGTATATTAAAAACTATAAAAGATATAAAAAGACTAATCGGAAATTTGGATTGCTAAAATAATTTCCTATCTTTTAATAGGTTATAACTTTTTGTACGGTAATTAATAAAAAAGTTACGAGGGAATTACAAGTTTTAACAAAAATTTTGTATTTCCCCCGTATATTGAAAAATATAAAAGGTATAAAAAAACTAATTGGAATTTTGAATTTTTAAGAAAATTTTCTACCTTTTAATAGGTTATAACTTTCTGTACGTTAATTAATAAACAAGTTACGAGGGATTTACAAATTTTAACAAAAATTTGGTATTTCCCCCGTATATTGAAAACTATAAAAGATATAAAAAAATTAATTGGAATTTTGGATTTATAAAAAAATTTCCTTTCTTTTGATAGTTACAACTTTTTGTACGTTAATTAATAAAAAAGTTACGAGGGATTTACAAATTTTAACAAAAATTTGGTATTTTCCCTGTTTTTTAAAAACGATAAAAGATATAAAAAAATTAATTAGAATTTTGGATTTTTAAAAACATTTCCTTTCTTTCGATAGGTTATAACTTTTTGTACGTTAATTAATAAAAAAGTTACGAGGGATTTACAAATTTTAACAAAAATTTGGTATTTCCCCCGTATATTGAAAACTATAAAAAATATAAAAAAATTAATTGGAATTTTGGATTTATAAAAAAATTTCCTATCTTTTGATAGGTTATAACTTTTTGTACGGTAATTAATAAAAAAGTTACGAGGGAATTACAAATTTTAACAAAAATTTGGTATTTCTCCCGTATATTAAAAACTATAAAAGATACAAAAAATTAATTGGAATTTTGGATTTTTAAAAAAATTTCCTTTCTTTCGATAGGTTATACCTTTTTGTACGTTAATTAATAAAAAAGTTTCGAGGGATTTACAAATTTTAACAAAAATTTTGTATTTCCCCCGTATATTGAAAACTATAAATGATATAAAAAGACTAATCGAAAATTTGGATTGCTAAAAAAATTTCCTATCTTTTAATAGGTTATAACTTTTTGTACGGTAAATAATAAAAAAGTTACGAGGGAATTACAAATTTTAACAAAAATTTTGTATTTCCCCCGTATATTGAAAACTATAAAAGATATAAAAAAATTAATTAAAAATTTGGATTCTTGAGAAAATTTCCTATCTTTTGATAGGTTATAACTTTTTGTACGGTAATTAATAAAAAAGTGACGAGGGAATTACAAATTTTAACAAAAATTTGGTATTTCCCCCGTATATTGAAAACTATAAAAGATAAAAAAAACTAATTGGAATTTTGAATTTTTAAGAAAATTTTCTATCTTTTAATATGTTATAACTTTCTGTACGTTAATTAATAAACAAGTTACGAGGGATTTACAAATTTTAACAAAAATTTGGTATTTCCCCCGTATATTGAAAACTATAAAAGATATAAAAAAATTAATTGAAAATTTGGATTCTTGAGAAAATTTTCTATCTTTTAATAGGTTATAATTTTTTGTACGGTAATTAAAAAAAAAGTTACGAGGGAATTTCAAATTTTAACAAAAATTTTGTATTTCCCCCGTATATTGAAAACTATAAAAGATATAAAAAATTAATTGGATATTTGGATTGTTAAGAGAATTTCCTATCTTTTGATAGGTTATAACTTTTTGTACGGTAAATAATAAAAAAGTTACGAGGGAATTACAAATTTTAACAAAAATTTTGTATTTCCCCCGTATATTGAAAACTATAAAAGATAAAAAAAAATTAATTAGAAATTTGAATTGCTGAGCAAATTTCTTTTCTTTTGATAGGTTATAACTTTTTGTACGTTAATTAAAAAAACAGTTACGAGGGAATTACAAATTTTAACAAAAATTTGGTATTTCCCCCGTATATTGAAAACTATAAGAGATATGAAAGAACTAATTGGAACTTTGGATTTTTAAGAAAATTTCCTATCTTTTGATGGGTTACAACTTTCTGTACGTTAATTAATAACAAAGTTACGAGGGATTTACAAATTTTAACAAACATTTGGTATTTCCCCCGTTTTTTAAAAACGATAAAAGATATAAAAAAAGTAATTGGAATTTTGGATTTTTAAAAAAATTTCCTTTCTTTCGATAGGTTACAATTTTTTGTACGTTAATTAATAAAAAAGTTACGAGGGATTTACAAATTTTAACAAAACTTTGGTATTTCCCCCGTATATTGAAAACTATAAAAGATATGAAAAAACTAGTTGGAATTTTGAATTTTTAAGAAAATTTCCTATCTTTTGATAGGTTATAACTTTTTGTACGTTAATTAATAAAAAAGTTACGAGGGATTTACAAATTTTAACAAAAATTTTGTATTTCCCCGTATATTGAAAACTATAAAAGATATAAAAAGACTAATCGGAAATTTGGATTGCTAAAAAAATTTCCTATCTTTTAATAGGTTATAACTTTTTGTACGGTTATTAATAAAAAAGTTACGAGGGAATTTTAAATTTTAACAAAAATTTTGTATTTCCCCCGTATATTGAAAACTACAAAAGATATAAAAAAATTAATTGGACATTTGGATTGTTGAGAGAATTTCCTATCTTTTGATAGGTTATAACTTTTTGTACGGTAAATAATAAAAAAGTTACGAGGGAATTACAAATTTTAACAAAAATTTTGTATTTCCCCCGTATATTGAAAACTATAAAAGATATAAAAAAATTAATTGAATATTTGGATTGTTGAGAGAATTTCCTATCTTTTGATAGGTTATAACTGTTTGTACGGAAATTATAAAAAAGTTACGAGGGAATTACAAATTTTAACAAAAATTTTGTATTTCCCTTGTATATTGAAAACTATAAAAGATATAAAAAAAATATATGGAATTTTGGATTTCTAAAAAAATTTCCTTTCTTTTGATAGGTTATAACTTTTTGTACGGTAATTAATAAAAAAGTTACGAGGGAATTACAAATTTTAACAAAAATTTTGTATTTTCCCCGTATATTAAAAACTATAGAAGATATGAAAGAACTAATTGGAACTTTGAATTTTTAAGAAAATTTCCTTTCTTTCGATAGGTTATAACTTTTTGTACGTTAATTAATAAAAAAGTTACGAGGGATTTACAAATTTTAATAAAAATTTTGTATTTCCCCCGTATATTGAAAACTATAAAAGATATAAAAAGACTTATCGGAAATTTGGATTGCTAAAAAAATTTCCTATCTTTTAATAGGTTATAACTTTTTGTACGGTAATTAATAAAAAAGTTACGAGGCAATTTCAAATTTTAACAAAAATTTTGTATTTCCCCCGTATATTGAAAACTACAAAAGATATAAAAAAATTAATTGGACATTTGGATTGTTGAGAGAGTTTCCTATCTTTTGATAGGTTATAACTTTTTGTACGGTAAATAATAAAAAAGTTACGAGGGAATTACAAATTTTAACAAAAATTTTGTATTTCCTCCGTATATTGAAAACTATAAAAGATATAAAAAAATTAATTAAAAATTTGGATTCTTGAGAAAATTTCCTATCTTTTGATAGGTTATAACTTTTTGTACGGTAATTAATAAAAAAGTTACGAGGGAATTTCAAATTTTAACAAAAATTTTGTATTTCCCCCGTATATTGAAAACTATAAAAGATATAAAAAATTAATTGGATATTTGGATTGTTAAGAGAATTTCCTATCTTTTGATAGGTTATAACTTTTTGTACGGTAAATAATAAAAAAGTTACGAGGGAATTACAAATTTTAACAAAAATTTTGTATTTCCCCCGTATATTGAAAACTATAAAAGATAAAAAAAAATTAATTAGAAATTTGAATTGCTGAGCAAATTTCTTTTCTTTTGATAGGTTATAACTTTTTGTACGTTAATTAAAAAAAGAGTTACGAGGGAATTACAAATTTTAACAAAAATTTGGTATTTCCCCCGTATATTGAAAACTATAAGAGATATGAAAGAACTAATTGGAACTTTGGATTTTTAAGAAAATTTCCTATCTTTTGATGGGTTACAACTTTCTGTACGTTAATTAATAACAAAGTTACGAGGGATTTACAAATTTTAACAAACATTTGGTATTTCCCCCGTTTTTTAAAAACGATAAAAGATATAAAAAAAGTAATTGGAATTTTGGATTTTTAAAAAAATTTCCTTTCTTTCGATAGGTTACAATTTTTTGTACGTTAATTAATAAAAAAGTTACGAGGGATTTACAAATTTTAACAAAACTTTGGTATTTCCCCCGTATATTGAAAACTATAAAAGATATGAAAAAACTAGTTGGAATTTTGAATTTTTAAGAAAATTTCCTATCTTTTGATAGGTTATAACTTTTTGTACGTTAATTAATAAAAAAGTTACGAGGGATTTACAAATTTTAACAAAAATTTTGTATTTCCCCGTATATTGAAAACTATAAAAGATATAAAAACACTAATCGGAAATTTGGATTGCTAAAAAAATTTCCTATCTTTTAATAGGTTATAACTTTTTGTACGGTTATTAATAAAAAAGTTACGAGGGAATTTTAAATTTTAACAAAAATTTTGTATTTCCCCCGTATATTGAAAACTACAAAAGATATAAAAAAATTAATTGGACATTTGGATTGTTGAGAGAATTTCCTATCTTTTGATAGGTTATAACTTTTTGTACGGTAAATAATAAAAAAGTTACGAGGGAATTACAAATTTTAACAAAAATTTTGTATTTCCCCCGTATATTGAAAACTATAAAAGATATAAAAAAATTAATTGAAAATTTGGATTTTTGAGAAAATTTCCTATCTTTTGATAGGTTATAACTTTTTGTACGGTAATTAATAAAAAAGTTACGAGGGAATTACAAATTTTAACAAAAATTTGGTATTTCCCCCGTATATTTAAAACTATAAAAGATATGAAAAAACTAGTTGGAATTTTGAATTTTTAAGAAAATTTTCTATCTTTTAATATGTTATAACTTTCTGTACGTTAATTAATAAACAAGTTACGAGGGATTTACAAATTTTAACAAAATTTTGGTATTTCCCCCGTATATTGAAAACTATAAAAGATATAAAAAAATTAATTGAAAATTTGGATTCTTGAGAAAATTTCCTATCTTTTAGTAGGTTATAATTTTTTGTACGGTAATTAAAAAAAAAGTTACGAGGGAATTTCAAATTTTAACAAAAATTTTGTATTTCCCTTGTATATTGAAAACTATAAAAGATATAAAAAAAATAATTGAAAATTTGGATTCTTAAGAAAATTTTCTATCTTTTGAAAAGTTATAACTTTTTGTACGGTAATTAGTAAAAAAGTTACGAGGGAATTACAAATTTTAAGAAAAATTTGGTATTTCCCTCGTATATTGAAAACTATAAAAGATATGAAAAAAATATATGGAATTTTGGATTTCTAAAAAAATTTCCTTTCTTTTGATAGGCTATAACTTTTTGTACGGTAATTAATAAAAAAGTTACGAGGGAATTACAAATTTTAACAAAAATTTTGTATTTTTCCCGTATATTGAAAACTATAGAAGATATGAAAGAACTAATTGGAACTTTGGATTCTTAAGAAAATTTCCTATCTTTTGATAGGTTACAACTTTCTGTACGTTAATTAATAAAAAAGTTGCGAGGGATTTACAAATTTTAAGAAAAATTTGGTATTTCCCCCGTTTTTTAAAAACGATAAAAGATATAAAAAAATTAATTGAAATTTTGGATTTTTAAAAAAATTTCCTTTCTTTCGATAGGTTATAACTTTTTGTACGTTAATTAATAAAAAAGTTACGAGGGATTTACAAATTTTAACAAAAATTTTGTATTTCCCCCGTATATTAAAAACTATAAAAGATATAAAAAGACTAATCGGAAATTTGGATGGCTAAAAAAATTTTCTATCTTTTAATAGGTTATAACTTTTTGTACGGTAAATAATAAAAAAGTTACGAGGGAATATCAAATTTTAACAAAAATTTTGTATTTCCCCCATATATTGAAAAATACAAAAGATATAAAAAAAATTAATTGGACATTTGGATTGCTGATAGAATTTCCTATCTTTTGATAGGTTATAAATTTTGTACGGTAAATAATAAAAAAGTTACGAGGGAATTACAAATTTTAACAAAAATTTTGTATTTCCCCCGTATATTGAAAACTATAAAAGATATAAAAAAATTAATTGAAAATTTGGATTCTTGAGAAAATTTCCTATCTTTTAATAGGTTATAACTTTTTGTACGGTAATTAATAAAAAAGTTACGAGGGAATTACAAGTTTTAACAAAAATTTGGTATTTCCCCCGTATATTGAAAACTATAAAAGATATAAAAAAACTAGTTGGAATTTTGAATTTTTAAGAAAATTTACTATCTTTTAATATGTTATAACTTTCTGTACGTTAATTAATAAACAAGTTACGAGGGATTTACAAATTTTAACAAAAATTTTGTATTTCCCCCGTTTATTGAAAACTATAAAAGATATAAAAAAACTAATTAAAATTTTGGATTTTTAAGAAAATTTCCTAACTTTTGATAGGTTACAACTTTCTGTACGCTAATTAATAAAAAAGTTACGAGGGATGTACAAATTTTAACAAAAATTTGGTATTTTCCCTGTTTTTTGAAAACTATAAAAGGTATAAAAAAATTAATCGGAACTTTGGATTTTGAAAAAAATTTCCTTTCTTTTAATAGGTTATAACTTTTTGTACGTTAATTAATAAAAAAGTTACGAGGGATTTACAAATTTTAACAAAAATTTTGTATTTCCCCGGATATTGAAAACTATAAAAGATATAAAAAGACTAATCGGAAATTTGTATTGCTGAGAAAATTTTCTTTCTTTTAATAGGTTATAACTTTTTGTACGGTAATTAATAAAAAAGTTACGAGGGAATTACAAATTTTAACAAAAATTTTGGATTTCCCCCGTATATTGAAAACTATAAAAGATATAAAAAAATTAATTGAAAATTTGGATTCTTGACAAAATTTCCTATCTTTTAATAGGTTATAACTTTTTGTACGGTAATTAATAAAAAAGTTACGAGGGAATTACAAGTTTTAACAAAAATTTGGTATTTCCCCCGTATATTGAAAACTATAAAAGATATAAAAAAACTAGTTGGAATTTTGAATTTTTAAGAAAATTTTCTATCTTTTAATATGTTATAACTTTCTGTACGTTAATTAATAAACAAGTTACGAGGGATTTACAAATTTTAACAAAAATTTGGTATTTCCCCCGTATATTGAAAACTATAAAAGATATAAAAAAATTAATTAAAAATTTGGATTCTTGAGAAAATTTCCTATCTTTTAATAGGTTATAATTTTTTGTACGGTAATTAATAAAAAAGTTACGAGGGAATTTCAAATTTTAACAAAAATTTTGTATTTCCCCCGTATATTGAAAACTATAAAAGATATAAAAAATTAATTAGAAATTTGAATTGCTGAGCAAATTTCTTTTCTTTTGATAGGTTATAACTTTTTGTACGTTAATTAAAAAAACAGTTACGGGGGAATTACAAATTTTAACAAAAATTTTGTACTTCCCCCGTATATTGAAAACCATAAAAGATATAAAAAAATTAATTAAAAATTTGGATTCTTGAGAGAATTTTCTATCTTTTAATAGGTTATAACTTTTTGTACGGTAATTAATAAAAAAGTTACGAGGGAATTACAAATTTTAACAAAAATTTGGTATTTCCCCCGTTTTTTGAAAACTATTAAAGATATAAAAAAATTAATTGGAACTTTGGATTTTTAAAAAAATTTCCTTTCATTCGATAGGTTACAATTTTTTGTACGTTAATTAATAAAAAAGTTACGAGGGATTTAGAAATTTTAACAAAAATTTTGTATTTCCCCCGTATATTGAAAACTATAAAAGATATAAAAAGACTAATCGGAAATTTGGATTGCTAAAATAATTTCCTATCTTTTAATAGGTTATAACTTCCTGTACGTTGATTAATAAACAAGTTACGAGGGATTTACAAATTTTAACAAAAATTTGGTATTTCCCCCGTATATTAAAAACTATAAAAGATATAAAAAAATTAATTGGATATTTGGATTGCTAAGAGAATTTCCTATCTTTTGATAGGTTATAATTTTTTGTACGGTAATTAATAAAAAAGTTACGAGGGATTTACAAATTTTAACAAAAATTTGATATTTCACCCGTTTTTTGAAAATTATAAAATATATAAAAAAATTAATTGAAATTTTGGATTTTTAAAAAAAATTCCTTTCTTTTGATAGGTTATAACTTTTTGTACGGTGAATAATAAAAAAGTTACGAGGGAATTACAAATTTTAACAAAAATTTTGTGTTTCCCCCGTATATTGAAAACTATAAAAGATAAAATAAAATTAATTAGAAATTTGGATTGCTGAGCAAATTTCCTTTTTTTTGATAGGTTATAACTTTTTGTACGTTAATTAAAAAAACAGTTACGAAGGAATTACAAATTTTAGCAAAAATTTTGTATTTCCCCCGTTTATTGAAAACTATAAAAGATATAAAAAAACTAATTAAAATTTTGGATTTTTAAGAAAATTTCCTATCTTTTGATAGGTTACAACTTTCTGTACGCTAATTAATAAAAAAGTTACGAGGGATGTACAAATTTTAACAAAAATTTGGTATTTTCCCTGTTTTTTGAAAACTATAAAAGGTATAAAAAAATTAATCGGAACTTTGGATTTTGAAAAAAATTTCCTTTCTTTTAATAGGTTATAACTTTTTGTACGTTAATTAATAAAAAAGTTACGAGGGATTTACAAATTTTAATAAAAATTTTGTATTTCCCCGGATATTGAAAACTATAAAAGATATAAAAAGACTAATCGGAAATTTGTATTGCTGAGAAAATTTTCTTTCTTTTGATAGGTTATAACTTTTTGTACGGTAATTAATAAAAAAGTTACGAGGGAATTACAAATTTTAACAAAAATTTTGGATTTCCCCCGTATATTGAAAACTATAAAAATTATAAAAAAAATTAATTGAAAATTTGGATTCTTGAGAAAATTTCCTATCTTTTGATAGGTTATAACTTTTTGTACGGTAATTAATAAAAAAGTTACGAGGGAATTACAAATTTTAACAAAAATTTGGTATTTCCTCCGTATATTGAAAACTATAAAAGATATAAAAAAAATAATTAAAATTTTGAATCTTTAAGAAACTTTTCTATCTTTTGATAGGTTACAACTTTCTGTACGCTAATTAATAAAAAAGTTACGAGGGATGTACAAATTTTAACAAAAATTTGGTATTTTCCCTGTTTTTTGAAAACTATAAAGGGTATAAAAAAATTAATCGGAACTTTGGATTTTGAAAAAAATTTCCTTTCTTTTAATAGGTTATAACTTTTTGTACGTTAATTAATAAAAAAGTTACGAGGGATTTACAAATTTTAACAAAAATTTTGTATTTCCCCGGATATTGAAAACTATAAAAGATATAAAAAGACTAATCGGAAATTTGTATTGCTGAGAAAATTTTCTTTCTTTTGATAGGTTATAACTTTTTGTACGGTAATTAATAAAAAAGTTACGAGGGAATTACAAATTTTAACAAAAATTTTGGATTTCCCCCGTATATTGAAAACTATAAAAATTATAAAAAAAATTAATTGAAAATTTGGATTCTTGAGAAAATTTCCTATCTTTTAATAGGTTATAATTTTTTGTACGGTAATTAATAAAAAAGTTACGAGGGAATTTCAAATTTTAACAAAAATTTTGTATTTCCCCCGTATATTGAAAACTATAAAAGATATAAAAAATTAATTAGAAATTTGAATTGCTGAGCAAATTTCTTTTCTTTTGATAGGTTATAACTTTTTGTACGTTAATTAAAAAAACAGTTACGGGGGAATTACAAATTTTAACAAAAATTTTGTATTTCCCCCGTATATTGAAAACCATAAAAGATATAAAAAAATTAATTAAAAATTTGGATTCTTGAGAAAATTTTCTATCTTTTAATAGGTTATAACTTTTTGTACGGTAATTAATAAAAAAGTTACGAGGGAATTACAAATTTTAACAAAAATTTGGTATTTCCCCCGTTTTTTGAAAACTATAAAAGATATAAAAAAATTAATTGGATATTTGGATTGCTAAGAGAATTTCCTATCTTTTGATAGGTTATAATTTTTTGTACGGTAATTAATAAAAAAGTTACGAGGGATTTACAAATTTTAACAAAAATTTGATATTTCACCCGTTTTTTGAAAATTATAAAATATATAAAAAAATTAATTGGAATTTTGGATTTTTAAAAAAAATTCCTTTCTTTTGATAGGTTATAACTTTTTGTACGGTGAATAATAAAAAAGTTACGAGGGAATTACAAATTTTAACAAAAATTTTGTGTTTCCCCCGTATATTGAAAACTATAAAAGATAAAATAAAATTAATTAGAAATTTGTATTGCTGAGAAAATTTTCTTTCTTTTGATAGGTTATAACTTTTTGTACGGTAATTAATAAAAAAGTTACGAGGGAATTACAAATTTTAACAAAAATTTGGTATTTCCTCCGTATATTGAAAACTATAAAAGATATAAAAAAAATAATTAAAATTTTGAATCTTTAAGAAACTTTTCTATCTTTTGATAGGTTACAACTTTCTGTACGCTAATTAATAAAAAAGTTACGAGGGATGTACAAATTTTAACAAAAATTTGGTATTTTCCCTGTTTTTTGAAAACTATAAAAGGTATAAAAAAATTAATCGGAACTTTGGATTTTGAAAAAAATTTCCTTTCTTTTAATAGGTTATAACTTTTTGTACGTTAATTAATAAAAAAGTTACGAGGGATTTACAAATTTTAACAAAAATTTTGTATTTCCCCGGATATTGAAAACTATAAAAGATATAAAAAGACTAATCGGAAATTTGTATTGCTGAGAAAATTTTCTTTCTTTTGATAGGTTATAACTTTTTGTACGGTAATTAATAAAAAAGTTACGAGGGAATTACAAATTTTAACAAAAATTTTGGATTTCCCCCGTATATTGAAAACTATAAAAATTATAAAAAAAATTAATTGAAAATTTGGATTCTTGAGAAAATTTCCTATCTTTTGATAGGTTATAACTTTTTGTACGGTAATTAATAAAAAAGTTACGAGGGAATTACAAATTTTAACAAAAATTTGGTATTTCCTCCGTATATTGAAAACTATAAAAGATATAAAAAACATAATTAAAATTTTGAATCTTTAAGAAAATTTTCTATCTTTTGATAGGTTACATCTTTCTGTACGCTAATTAATAAAAAAGTTACAAGGGATTTAGAAATTTTAACAAAAATTTGGTATTTCCCCCGTTTTTTGAAAACTATAAAAGATATAAAAAAATTAATTGAAACTTTGGATTTTTAAAAAAATTTCCTTTCTTTCGATAGGATACAAGTTTTTGTACGTTAATTAATAAAAAAGTTACGAGGGATTTACGAATTTTAACAAAAATTTTGTATTTCCCCCGTATATTAAAAACTATAAAAGATATAAAAAGACTAATCGGAAATTTGGATTGCTAAAATAATTTCCTATCTTTTAATAGGTTATAACTTTTTGTACGGTAATTAATAAAAAAGTTACGAGGGAATTACAAGTTTTAACAAAAATTTTGTATTTCCCCCGTATATTGAAAAATATAAAAGGTATAAAAAAACTAATTGGAATTTTGAATTTTTAAGAAAATTTTCTATCTTTTAATAGGTTATAACTTTCTGTACGTTAATTAATAAACATGTTACGAGGGATTTACAAATTTTAACAAAAATTTGGTATTTCCCCCGTATATTGAAAACTATAAAAGATATAAAAAAATTAATTGGAATTTTGGATTTATAAAAAAATTTCCTTTCTTTTGATAGTTACAACTTTTTGTACGTTAATTAATAAAAAAGTTACGAGGGATTTACAAATTTTAACAAAAATTTGGTATTTTCCCTGTTTTTTAAAAACGATAAAAGATATAAAAAAATTAATTAGAATTTTGGATTTTTAAAAACATTTCCTTTCTTTCGATAGGTTATAACTTTTTGTACGTTATTTAATAAAAAAGTTACGAGGGATTTACAAATTTTAACAAAAATTTGGTATTTCCCCCGTATATTGAAAACTATAAAAGATATAAAAAAATTAATTGGAATTTTGGATTTATAAAAAAATTTCCTATCTTTTGATAGGTTATAACTTTTTGTACGGTAATGAATAAAAAAGTTACGAGGGAATTACAAATTTTAACAAAAATTTGGTATTTCTCCCGTATATTAAAAACTATAAAAGATACAAAAAATTAATTGGAATTTTGGATTTTTAAAAAAATTTCCTTTCTTTCAATAGGTTATACCTTTTTGTACGTTAATTAATAAAAAAGTTTCGAGGGATTTACAAATTTTAACAAAAATTTTGTATTTCCCCCGTATATTAAAAACTATAAAAGATATAAAAAGACTAATCGGAAATTTGGATTGCTAAAATAATTTCCTATCTTTTAATAGGTTATAACTTTTTGTACGGTAATTAATAAAAAAGTTACGAGGGAATTACAAGTTTTAACAAAAATTTTGTATTTCCCCCGTATATTGAAAAATATAAAAGGTATAAAAAAACTAATTGGAATTTTGAATTTTTAAGAAAATTTTCTATCTTTTAATAGGTTATAACTTTTTGTACGGTAAATAATAAAAAAGTTACGAGGGAATTACAAGTTTTAACAAAAATTTGGTATTTCCCCCGTATATTAAAAACTATAAAAGATATGAAAAAACTAGTTGGAATTTTGAATTTTTAAGAAAATTTTCTATCTTTTAATATGTTATAGCTTTCTGTACGTTAATTAATAAACAAGTTACGAGGGATTTACAAATTTTAACAAAAATTTGGTATTTCCCCCGTATATTGAAAACTATAAAAGATATAAAAAATTAATTGGATATTTGGATTGTTGAGAGAATTTCCTATCTTTTGATAGGTTATAATTTTTTGTACGGTAATTCATAAAAAAGTTACGAGGGAATTTCAAATTTTAACAAAAATTTTGTATTTCCCCCGTATATTGAAAACTATAAAAGATATAAAAAAACTAGTTGGAATTTTGAATTTTTAAGAAAATTTTCTATCTTTTAATATGTTATAACTTTCTGTACGTTAATTAATAAACAAGTTACGAGGGATTTACAAATTTTAACAAAAATTTTGTATTTTCCCTGTTTTTTGAAAACTATAAAAGGTATAAAAAAATTAATCGGAACTTTGGATTTTGAAAAAAATTTCCTTTCTTTTAATAGGTTATAACTTTTTGTACGTTAATTAATAAAAAAGTTACGAGGGATTTACAAATTTTAACAAAAATTTTGTATTTCCCCGGATATTGAAAACTATAAAAGATATAAAAAGACTAATCGGAAATTTGTATTGCTGAGAAAATTTTCTTTCTTTTGATAGGTTATAACTTTTTGTACGGTAATTAATAAAAAAGTTACGAGGGAATTACAAATTTTAACAAAAATTTTGGATTTCCCCCGTATATTGAAAACTATAAAAGATATAAAAAAAATAATTGAAAATTTGGATTCTTGAGAAAATTTCCTATCTTTTAATAGGTTATAACTTTTTGTACGGTAATAAATAAAAAAGTTACGAGGGAATTACAAGTTTTAACAAAAATTTGGTATTTCCCCCGTATATTGAAAACTATAAAAGATATAAAAAAACTAGTTGGAATTTTAAATTTTTAAGAAAATTTTCTATCTTTTAATATGTTATAACTTTCTGTACGTTAATTAATAAACAAGTTACGAGGGATTTACAAATTTTAACAAAAATTTGGTATTTCCCCCGTATATTGAAAACTATAAAAGATATAAAAAAATTAATTAAAAATTTGGATTCTTGAGAAAATTTCCTATCTTTTAATAGGTTATAATTTTTTGTACGGTAATTAATAAAAAAGTTACGAGGGAATTTCAAATTTTAACAAAAATTTTGTATTTCCCCCGTATACTGAAAACTATAAAAGATATAAAAAATTATCCTATCTTTTAATAGGTTATAACTTCCTGTACGGTAATTAATAAAAAAGTTACGAGGGATTTACAAATTTTAACAAAAATTTGATATTTCACCCGTTTTTTGAAAATTATAAAATATATAAAAAAATTAATTGGAATTTTGGATTTTTAAAAAAAATTCCTTTCTTTTGATAGGTTATAACTTTTTGTACGGTGAATAATAAAAAAGTTACGAGGGAATTACAAATTTTAACAAAAATTTTGTGTTTCCTCCGTATATTGAAAACTATAAAAGATAAAATAAAATTAATTAGAAATTTGGATTGCTGAGCAAATTTCCTTTTTTTTGATAGGTTATAACTTTTTGTACGTTAATTAAAAAAACAGTTACGAAGGAATTACAAATTTTAGCAAAAATTTTGTATTTCCCCCGTTTATTGAAAACTATAAAAGATATAAAAAAACTAATTAAAATTTTGGATTTTTAAGAAAATTTCCTATCTTTTGATAGGTTACAACTTTCTGTACGCTAATTAATAAAAAAGTTACGAGGGATGTACAAATTTTAACAAAAATTTGGTATTTTCCCTGTTTTTTGAAAACTATAAAAGGTATAAAAAAATTAATCGGAACTTTGGATTTTGAAAAAAATTTCCTTTCTTTTAATAGGTTATAACTTTTTGTACGTTAATTAATAAAAAAGTTACGAGGGATTTACAAATTTTAACAAAAATTTTGTATTTCCCCGGATATTGAAAACTATAAAAGATATAAAAAGACTAATCGGAAATTTGTATTGCTGAGAAAATTTTCTTTCTTTTGATAGGTTATAACTTTTTGTACGGTAATTAATAAAAAAGTTACGAGGGAATTACAAATTTTAACAAAAATTTTGGATTTCCCCCGTATATTGAAAACTATAAAAGATATAAAAAAAATAATTGAAAATTTGGATTCTTGAGAAAATTTCCTATCTTTTAATAGGTTATAACTTTTTGTACGGTAATAAATAAAAAAGTTACGAGGGAATTACAAGTTTTAACAAAAATTTGGTATTTCCCCCGTATATTGAAAACTATAAAAGATATAAAAAAACTAGTTGGAATTTTAAATTTTTAAGAAAATTTTCTATCTTTTAATATGTTATAACTTTCTGTACGTTAATTAATAAACAAGTTACGAGGGATTTACAAATTTTAACAAAAATTTGGTATTTCCCCCGTATATTGAAAACTATAAAAGATATAAAAAAATTAATTAAAAATTTGGATTCTTGAGAAAATTTCCTATCTTTTAATAGGTTATAATTTTTTGTACGGTAATTAATAAAAAAGTTACGAGGGAATTTCAAATTTTAACAAAAATTTTGTATTTCCCCCGTATACTGAAAACTATAAAAGATATAAAAAATTATCCTATCTTTTAATAGGTTATAACTTCCTGTACGGTAATTAATAAAAAAGTTACGAGGGATTTACAAATTTTAACAAAAATTTGATATTTCACCCGTTTTTTGAAAATTATAAAATATATAAAAAAATTAATTGGAATTTTGGATTTTTAAAAAAAATTCCTTTCTTTTGATAGGTTATAACTTTTTGTACGGTGAATAATAAAAAAGTTACGAGGGAATTACAAATTTTAACAAAAATTTTGTGTTTCCTCCGTATATTGAAAACTATAAAAGATAAAATAAAATTAATTAGAAATTTGGATTGCTGAGCAAATTTCCTTTTTTTTGATAGGTTATAACTTTTTGTACGTTAATTAAAAAAACAGTTACGAAGGAATTACAAATTTTAGCAAAAATTTTGTATTTCCCCCGTTTATTGAAAACTATAAAAGATATAAAAAAACTAATTAAAATTTTGGATTTTTAAGAAAATTTCCTATCTTTTGATAGGTTACAACTTTCTGTACGCTAATTAATAAAAAAGTTACGAGGGATGTACAAATTTTAACAAAAATTTGGTATTTTCCCTGTTTTTTGAAAACTATAAAAGGTATAAAAAAATTAATCGGAACTTTGGATTTTGAAAAAAATTTCCTTTCTTTTAATAGGTTATAACTTTTTGTACGTTAATTAATAAAAAAGTTACGAGGGATTTACAAATTTTAACAAAAATTTTGTATTTCCCCGGATATTGAAAACTATAAAAGATATAAAAAGACTAATCGGAAATTTGTATTGCTGAGAAAATTTTCTTTCTTTTGATAGGTTATAACTTTTTGTACGGTAATTAATAAAAAAGTTACGAGGGAATTACAAATTTTAACAAAAATTTTGGATTTCCCCCGTATATTGAAAACTATAAAAATTATAAAAAAAATTATTTGAAAATTTGGATTCTTGAGAAAATTTCCTATCTTTTGATAGGTTATAACTTTTTGTACGGTAATTAATAAAAAAGTTACGAGGGAATTACAAATTTTAACAAAAATTTGGTATTTCCTCCGTATATTGAAAACTATAAAAGATATAAAAAAAATAATTAAAATTTTGAATCTTTAAGAAACTTTTCTATCTTTTGATAGGTTACAACTTTCTGTACGCTAATTAATAAAAAAGTTACGAGGGATGTACAAATTTTAACAAAAATTTGGTATTTTCCCTGTTTTTTGAAAACTATAAAAGGTATAAAAAAATTAATCGGAACTTTGAATTTTGAAAAAAATTTCCTTTCTTTTAATAGGTTATAACTTTTTGTACGTTAATTAATAAAAAAGTTACGAGGGATTTACAAATTTTAACAAAAATTTTGTATTTCCCCGGATATTGAAAACTATAAAAGATATAAAAAAACTAATCGGAAATTTGTATTGCTGAGAAAATTTTCTTTCTTTTGATAGGTTATAACTTTTTGTACGGTAATTAATAAAAAAGTTACGAGGGAATTACAAATTTTAACAAAAATTTTGGATTTCCCCCGTATATTGAAAACTATAAAAATTATAAAAAAAATTAATTGAAAATTTGGATTCTTGAGAAAATTTCCTATCTTTTGATAGGTTATAACTTTTTGTACGGTAATTAATAAAAAAGTTACGAGGGAATTACAAATTTTAACAAAAATTTGGTATTTCCTCCGTATATTGAAAACTATAAAAGATATAAAAAAAATAATTAAAATTTTGAATCTTTAAGAAATTTTTCTATCTTTTGATAGGTTACATCTTTCTGTACGCTAATTAATAAAAAAGTTACGAGGGATTTACAAATTTTAACACAAATTTTGTATTTTCCCTGTTTTTTGAAAACTATAAAAGGTATAAAAAAATTAATCGGAACTTTGGATTTTGAAAAAAATTTCCTTTCTTTTAATAGGTTATAACTTTTTGTACGTTAATTAATAAAAAAGTTACGAGGGATTTACAAATTTTAACAAAAATTTTGTATTTCCCCGGATATTGAAAACTATAAAAGATATAAAAAGACTAATCGGAAATTTGTATTGCTGAGAAAATTTTCTTTCTTTTGATAGGTTATAACTTTTTGTACGGTAATTAATAAAAAAGTTACGAGGGAATTACAAATTTTAACAAAAATTTTGGATTTCCCCCGTATATTGAAAACTATAAAAGATATAAAAAAAATAATTGAAAATTTGGATTCTTGAGAAAATTTCCTATCTTTTAATAGGTTATAACTTTTTGTACGGTAATAAATAAAAAAGTTACGAGGGAATTACAAGTTTTAACAAAAATTTGGTATTTCCCCCGTATATTGAAAACTATAAAAGATATAAAAAAACTAGTTGGAATTTTAAATTTTTAAGAAAATTTTCTATCTTTTAATATGTTATAACTTTCTGTACGTTAATTAATAAACAAGTTACGAGGGATTTACAAATTTTAACAAAAATTTGGTATTTCCCCCGTATATTGAAAACTATAAAAGATATAAAAAAATTAATTAAAAATTTGGATTCTTGAGAAAATTTCCTATCTTTTAATAGGTTATAATTTTTTGTACGGTAATTAATAAAAAAGTTACGAGGGAATTTCAAATTTTAACAAAAATTTTGTATTTCCCCCGTATACTGAAAACTATAAAAGATATAAAAAATTATCCTATCTTTTAATAGGTTATAACTTCCTGTACGGTAATTAATAAAAAAGTTACGAGGGATTTACAAATTTTAACAAAAATTTGATATTTCACCCGTTTTTTGAAAATTATAAAATATATAAAAAAATTAATTGGAATTTTGGATTTTTAAAAAAAATTCCTTTCTTTTGATAGGTTATAACTTTTTGTACGGTGAATAATAAAAAAGTTACGAGGGAATTACAAATTTTAACAAAAATTTTGTGTTTCCTCCGTATATTGAAAACTATAAAAGATAAAATAAAATTAATTAGAAATTTGGATTGCTGAGCAAATTTCCTTTTTTTTGATAGGTTATAACTTTTTGTACGTTAATTAAAAAAACAGTTACGAAGGAATTACAAATTTTAGCAAAAATTTTGTATTTCCCCCGTTTATTGAAAACTATAAAAGATATAAAAAAACTAATTAAAATTTTGGATTTTTAAGAAAATTTCCTATCTTTTGATAGGTTACAACTTTCTGTACGCTAATTAATAAAAAAGTTACGAGGGATGTACAAATTTTAACAAAAATTTGGTATTTTCCCTGTTTTTTGAAAACTATAAAAGGTATAAAAAAATTAATCGGAACTTTGGATTTTGAAAAAAATTTCCTTTCTTTTAATAGGTTATAACTTTTTGTACGTTAATTAATAAAAAAGTTACGAGGGATTTACAAATTTTAACAAAAATTTTGTATTTCCCCGGATATTGAAAACTATAAAAGATATAAAAAGACTAATCGGAAATTTGTATTGCTGAGAAAATTTTCTTTCTTTTGATAGGTTATAACTTTTTGTACGGTAATTAATAAAAAAGTTACGAGGGAATTACAAATTTTAACAAAAATTTTGGATTTCCCCCGTATATTGAAAACTATAAAAATTATAAAAAAAATTAATTGAAAATTTGGATTCTTGAGAAAATTTCCTATCTTTTGATAGGTTATAACTTTTTGTACGGTAATTAATAAAAAAGTTACGAGGGAATTACAAATTTTAACAAAAATTTGGTATTTCCTCCGTATATTGAAAACTATAAAAGATATAAAAAAAATAATTAAAATTTTGAATCTTTAAGAAACTCTTCTATCTTTTGATAGGTTACAACTTTCTGTACGCTAATTAATAAAAAAGTTACGAGGGATGTACAAATTTTAACAAAAATTTGGTATTTTCCCTGTTTTTTGAAAACTATAAAAGGTATAAAAAAATTAATCGGAACTTTGAATTTTGAAAAAAATTTCCTTTCTTTTAATAGGTTATAACTTTTTGTACGTTAATTAATAAAAAAGTTACGAGGGATTTACAAATTTTAACAAAAATTTTGTATTTCCCCGGATATTGAAAACTATAAAAGATATAAAAAAACTAATCGGAAATTTGTATTGCTGAGAAAATTTTCTTTCTTTTGATAGGTTATAACTTTTTGTACGGTAATTAATAAAAAAGTTACGAGGGAATTACAAATTTTAACAAAAATTTTGGATTTCCCCCGTATATTGAAAACTATAAAAATTATAAAAAAAATTAATTGAAAATTTGGATTCTTGAGAAAATTTCCTATCTTTTGATAGGTTATAACTTTTTGTACGGTAATTAATAAAAAAGTTACGAGGGAATTACAAATTTTAACAAAAATTTGGTATTTCCTCCGTATATTGAAAACTATAAAAGATATAAAAAAAATAATTAAAATTTTGAATCTTTAAGAAATTTTTCTATCTGTTGATAGGTTACATCTTTCTGTACGCTAATTAATAAAAAAGTTACAAGGGATTTAGAAATTTTAACAAAAATTTGGTATTTCCCCCGTTTTTTGAAAACTATAAAAGATATAAAAAAATTAATTGGAACTTTGGATTTTTAAAAAAATTTCCTTTCTTTCGATAGGATACAAGTTTTTGTACGTTAATTAATAAAAAAGTTACGAGGGATTTACGAATTTTAACAAAAATTTTGTATTTCCCCCGTATATTAAAAACTATAAAAGATATAAAAAGACTAATCGGAAATTTGGATTGCTAAAATAATTTCCTATCTTTTAATAGGTTATAACTTTTTGTACGGTAATTAATAAAAAAGTTACGAGGGAATTACAAGTTTTAACAAAAATTTTGTATTTCCCCCGTATATTGAAAAATATAAAAGGTATAAAAAAACTAATTGGAATTTTGAATTTTTAAGAAAATTTTCTATCTTTTAATAGGTTATAACTTTCTGTACGTTAATTAATAAACATGTTACGAGGGATTTACAAATTTTAACAAAAATTTGGTATTTCCCCCGTATATTGAAAACTATAAAAGATATAAAAAAATTAATTGGAATTTTGGATTTATAAAAAAATTTCCTTTCTTTTGATAGTTACAACTTTTTGTACGTTAATTAATAAAAAAGTTACGAGGGATTTACAAATTTTAACAAAAATTTGGTATTTTCCCTGTTTTTTAAAAACGATAAAAGATATAAAAAAATTAATTAGAATTTTGGATTTTTAAAAACATTTCCTTTCTTTCGATAGGTTATAACTTTTTGTACGTTAATTAATAAAAAAGTTACGAGGGATTTACAAATTTTAACAAAAATTTGGTATTTCCCCCGTATATTGAAAACTATAAGAGATATAAAAAAAATAATTGGAATTTTGGATTTATAAAAAAATTTCCTTTCTTTCGATAGGTTATACCTTTTTGTACGTTAATTAATAAAAAAGTTTCGAGGGATTTACAAATTTTAACAAAAATTTTGTATTTCCCCCGTATATTAAAAACTATAAAAGATATAAAAAGACTAATCGGAAATTTGGATTGCTAAAATAATTTCCTATCTTTAAATAGGTTATAACTTTTTGTACGGTAATTAATAAAAAAGTTACGAGGGAATTACAAGTTTTAACAAAAATTTTGTATTTCCCCCGTATATTGAAAAATATAAAAGGTATAAAAAAACTAATTGGAATTTTGAATTTTTAAGAAAATTTTCTATCTTTTAATAGGTTATAACTTTTTGTACGGTAAATAATAAAAAATTTACGAGGGAATTACAAATTTTAACAAAAATTTTGTATTTCCCCCGTATATTGAAAACTATAAAAGATATAAAAAAATTAATTGAAAATTTGGATTCTTGAGAAAATTTCCTATCTTTTAATAGGTTACAACTTTTTGTACGGTAATTAATAAAAAAGTTACGAGGGAATTACAAATTTTAACAAAAATTTTGTATTTCCCCCGTATATTAAAAACTATAAAAAATATAAAAAGACTAATCGGAAATTTGGATTGCTAAAATAATTTCCTATCTTTAAATAGGTTATAACTTTTTGTACGGTAATTAATAAAAAAGTTACGAGGGAATTACAAGTTTTAACAAAAATTTTGTATTTCCCCCGTATATTGAAAAATATAAAAGGTATAAAAAAACTAATTGGAATTTTGAATTTTTAAGAAAATTTTCTATCTTTTAATAGGTTATAACTTTTTGTACGGTAAATAATAAAAAATTTACGAGGGAATTACAAATTTTAACAAAAATTTTGGATTTCCCCCGTATATTGAAAACTATAAAAATTATAAAAAAAATTAATTGAAAATTTGGATTCTTGAGAAAATTTCCTATCTTTTGATAGGTTATAACTTTTTGTACGGTAATTAATAAAAAAGTTACGAGGGAATTACAAATTTTAACAAAAATTTGGTATTTCCTCCGTATATTGAAAACTATAAAAGATATAAAAAAAATAATTAAAATTTTGAATCTTTAAGAAATTTTTCTATCTTTTGATAGGTTACATCTTTCTGTACGCTAATTAATAAAAAAGTTACAAGGGATTTAGAAATTTTAACAAAAATTTGGTATTTCCCCCGTTTTTTGAAAACTATAAAAGATATAAAAAAATTAATTGGAACTTTGGATTTTTAAAAAAATTTCCTTTCTTTCGATAGGATACAAGTTTTTGTACGTTAATTAATAAAAAAGTTACGAGGGATTTACGAATTTTAACAAAAATTTTGTATTTCCCCCGTATATTAAAAACTATAAAAGATATAAAAAGACTAATCGGAAATTTGGATTGCTAAAATAATTTCCTATCTTTTAATAGGTTATAACTTTTTGTACGGTAATTAATAAAAAAGTTACGAGGGAATTACAAGTTTTAACAAAAATTTTGTATTTCCCCCGTATATTGAAAAATATAAAAGGTATAAAAAAACTAATTGGAATTTTGAATTTTTAAGAAAATTTTCTATCTTTTAATAGGTTATAACTTTCTGTACGTTAATTAATAAACATGTTACGAGGGATTTACAAATTTTAACAAAAATTTGGTATTTCCCCCGTATATTGAAAACTATAAAAGATATAAAAAAATTAATTGGAATTTTGGATTTATAAAAAAATTTCCTTTCTTTTGATAGTTACAACTTTTTGTACGTTAATTAATAAAAAAGTTACGAGGGATTTACAAATTTTAACAAAAATTTGGTATTTGCCCTGTTTTTTAAAAACGATAAAAGATATAAAAAAATTAATTAGAATTTTGGATTTTTAAAAACATTTCCTTTCTTTCGATAGGTTATAACTTTTTGTACGTTAATTAATAAAAAAGTTACGAGGGATTTACAAATTTTAACAAAAATTTGGTATTTCCCCCGTATATTGAAAACTATAAGAGATATAAAAAAAATAATTGGAATTTTGGATTTATAAAAAAATTTCCTATCTTTTGATAGGTTATAACTTTTTGTACGGTAATTAATAAAAAAGTTACGAGGGAATTACAAATTTTAACAAAAATTTGGTATTTCTCCCGTATATTAAAAACTATAAAAGATACAAAAAATTAATTGGAATTTTGGATTTTTAAAAAAATTTCCTTTCTTTCGATAGGTTATACCTTTTTGTACGTTAATTAATAAAAAAGTTTCGAGGGATTTACAAATTTTAACAAAAATTTTGTATTTCCCCCGTATATTAAAAACTATAAAAGATATAAAAAGACTAATCGGAAATTTGGATTGCTAAAATAATTTTCTATCTTTAAATAGGTTATAACTTTTTGTACGGTAATTAATAAAAAAGTTACGAGGGAATTACAAGTTTTAACAAAAATTTTGTATTTCCCCCGTATATTGAAAAATATAAAAGGTATAAAAAAACTAATTGGAATTTTGAATTTTTAAGAAAATTTTCTATCTTTTAATAGGTTATAACTTTTTGTACGGTAAATAATAAAAAATTTACGAGGGAATTACAAATTTTAACAAAAATTTGGTATTTCCCCCGTATATTGAAAACTATAAAAGATATAAAAAAATTAATTGAAAATTTGGATTCTTGAGAAAATTTCCTATCTTTTAATATGTTATAACTTTCTGTACGTTAATCAATAAACAAGTTACGAGGGATTTACAAATTTTAACACAAATTTGGTATTTCCCCCGTATATTGAAAACTATAAAAGATATAAAAAATTAATTGGATATTTGGATTGTTGAGAGAATTTCCTATCTTTTGATAGGTTATAATTTTTTGTACGGTAATTCATAAAAAAGTTACGAGGGAATTTCAAATTTTAACAAAAATTTTGTATTTCCCCCGTATATTGAAAACTATAAAAGATATAAAAAAACTAGTTGGAATTTTGAATTTTTAAGAAAATTTTCTATCTTTTAATATGTTATAACTTTCTGTACGTTAATTAATAAACAAGTTACGAGGGATTTACAAATTTTAACAAAAATTTTGTATTTTCCCTGTTTTTTGAAAACTATAAAAGGTATAAAAAAATTAATCGGAACTTTGGATTTTGAAAAAAATTTCCTTTCTTTTAATAGGTTATAACTTTTTGTACGTTAATTAATAAAAAAGTTACGAGGGATTTACAAATTTTAACAAAAATTTTGTATTTCCCCGGATATTGAAAACTATAAAAGATATAAAAAGACTAATCGGAAATTTGTATTGCTGAGAAAATTTTCTTTCTTTTGATAGGTTATAACTTTTTGTACGGTAATTAATAAAAAAGTTACGAGGGAATTACAAATTTTAACAAAAATTTTGGATTTCCCCGTATATTGAAAACTATAAAAGATATAAAAAAATTAATTGAAAATTTGGATTCTTGAGAAAATTTCCTATCTTTTAATAGGTTATAACTTTTTGTACGGTAATTAATAAAAAAGTTACGAGGGAATTACAAGTTTTAACAAAAATTTGGTGTTTCCCCCGTATATTGAAAACTATAAAAGATATAAAAAAACTAGTTGGAATTTTGAATTTTTAAGAAAATTTTCTATCTTTTAATATGTTATAACTTTCTGTACGTTAATTAATAAACAAGTTACGAGGGATTTACAAATTTTAACAAAAATTTGGTATTTCCCCCGTATATTGAAAACTATAAAAGATATAAAAAAATTAATTAAAAATTTGGATTCTTGAGAAAATTTCCTATCTTTTAATAGGTTATAATTTTTTGTACGGTAATTAATAAAAAAGTTACGAGGGAATTTCAAATTTTAACAAAAATTTTGTATTTCCCCCGTATATTGAAAACTATAAAAGATATAAAAAATTATCCTATCTTTTAATAGGTTATAACTTCCTGTACGGTAATTAATAAAAAAGTTACGAGGGATTTACAAATTTTAACAAAAATTTGATATTTCACCCGTTTTTTGAAAATTATAAAATATATAAAAAAATTAATTGGAATTTTGGATTTTTAAAAAAAATTCCTTTCTTTTGATAGGTTATAACTTTTTGTACGGTGAATAATAAAAAAGTTACGAGGGAATTACAAATTTTAACAAAAATTTTGTGTTTCTCCCGTATATTGAAAACTATAAAAGATAAAATAAAACTAATTAGAAATTTGGATTGCTGAGCAAATTTCCTTTTTTTTGATAGGTTATAACTTTTTGTACGTTAATTAAAAAAACAGTTACGAAGGAATTACAAATTTTAGCAAAAATTTTGTATTTCCCCCGTTTATTGAAAACTATAAAAGATATAAAAAAACTAATTAAAATTTTGGATTTTTAAGAAAATTTCCTATCTTTTGATAGGTTACAACTTTCTGTACGCTAATTAATAAAAAAGTTACGAGGGATGTACAAATTTTAACAAAAATTTGGTATTTTCCCTGTTTTTTGAAAACTATAAAAGGTATAAAAAAATTAATCGGAACTTTGAATTTTGAAAAAAATTTCCTTTCTTTTAATAGGTTATAACTTTTTGTACGTTAATTAATAAAAAAGTTACGAGGGATTTACAAATTTTAACAAAAATTTTGTATTTCCCCGGATATTGAAAACTATAAAAGATATAAAAAGACTAATCGGAAATTTGTATTGCTGAGAAAATTTTCTTTCTTTTGATAGGTTATAACTTTTTGTACGGTAATTAATAAAAAAGTTACGAGGGAATTACAAATTTTAACAAAAATTTTGGATTTCCCCCGTATATTGAAAACTATAAAAATTATAAAAAAAATTAATTGATAATTTGGATTCTTGAGAAAATTTCCTATCTTTTGATAGGTTATAACTTTTTGTACGGTAATTAATAAAAAAGTTACGAGGGAATTACAAATTTTAACAAAAATTTGGTATTTCCTCCGTATATTGAAAACTATAAAAGATATAAAAAAAATAATTAAAATTTTGAATCTTTAAGAAATTTTTCTATCTTTTGATAGGTTACATCTTTCTGTACGCTAATTAATAAAAAAGTTACAAGGGATTTAGAAATTTTAAAAAAATTTGGTATTTCCCCCGTTTTTTGAAAACTATAAAAGATATAAAAAAATTAATTGGAACTTTGGATTTTTAAAAAAATTTCCTTTCTTTCGATAGGATACAAGTTTTTGTACGTTAATTAATAAAAAAGTTACGAGGGATTTACGAATTTTAACAAAAATTTTGTATTTCCCCCGTATATTAAAAACTATAAAAGATATAAAAAGAGTAATCGGAAATTTGGATTGCTAAAATAATTTCCTATCTTTTAATAGGTTATAACTTTTTGTACGGTAATTAATAAAAAAGTTACGAGGGAATTACAAGTTTTAACAAAAATTTTGTATTTCCCCCGTATATTGAAAAATATAAAAGGTATAAAAAAACTAATTGGAATTTTGAATTTTTAAGAAAATTTTCTATCTTTTAATAGGTTATAACTTTCTGTACGTTAATTAATAAACATGTTACGAGGGATTTACAAATTTTAACAAAAATTTGGTATTTCCCCCGTATATTGAAAACTATAAAAGATATAAAAAAATTAATTGGAATTTTGGATTTATAAAAAAATTTCCTTTCTTTTGATAGTTACAACTTTTTGTACGTTAATTAATAAAAAAGTTACGAGGGATTTACAAATTTTAACAAAAATTTGGTATTTTCCCTGTTTTTTAAAAACGATAAAAGATATAAAAAAATTAATTAGAATTTTGGATTTTTAAAAACATTTCCTTTCTTTCGATAGGTTATAACTTTTTGTACGTTAATTAATAAAAAAGTTACGAGGGATTTACAAATTTTAACAAAAATTTGGTATTTCCCCCGTATATTGAAAACTATAAGAGATATAAAAAAATTAATTGGAATTTTGGATTTATAAAAAAATTTCCTATCTTTTGATAGGTTATAACTTTTTGTACGGTAATTATTAAAAAAGTTACGAGGGAATTACAAATTTTAACAAAAATTTGGTATTTCTCCCGTATATTAAAAACTATAAAAGATACAAAAAATTAATTGGAATTTTGGATTTTTAAAAAAATTTCCTTTCTTTCGATAGGTTATACCTTTTTGTACGTTAATTAATAAAAAAGTTTCGAGGGATTTACAAATTTTAACAAAAATTTTGTATTTCCCCCGTATATTAAAAACTATAAAAGATATAAAAAGACTAATTGGAAATTTGGATTGCTAAAATAATTTCCTATCTTTAAATAGGTTATAACTTTTTGTACGGTAATTAATAAAAAAGTTACGAGGGAATTACAAGTTTTAACAAAAATTTTGTATTTCCCCCGTATATTGAAAAATATAAAAGGTATAAAAAAACTAATTGGAATTTTGAATTTTTAAGAAAATTTTCTATCTTTTAATAGGTTATAACTTTTTGTACGGTAAATAATAAAAAAATTACGAGGGAATTACAAATTTTAACAAAAATTTTGTATTTCCCCCGTATATTGAAAACTATAAAAGATATAAAAAAATTAATTGAAAATTTGGATTCTTGAGAAAATTTCCTATCTTTTAATAGGTTACAACTTTTTGTACGGTAATTAATAAAAAAGTTACGAGGGAATTACAAGTTTTAACAAAAATTTGGTATTTCCCCCGTATATTGAAAACTATAAAAGATATGAAAAAACTAGTTGGAATTTTGAATTTTTAAGAAAATTTTCTATCTTTTAATATGTTATAACTTTCTGTACGTTAATTAATAAACAAGTTACGAGGGATTTACAAATTTTAACAAAAATTTGGTATTTCCCCCGTATATTGAAAACTATAAAAGATATAAAAAATTAATTGGATATTTGGATTGTTGAGAGAATTTCCTATCTTTTGATAGGTTATAATTTTTTGTACGGTAATTCATAAAAAAGTTACGAGGGAATTTCAAATTTTAACAAAAATTTTGTATTTCCCCCGTATATTGAAAACTATAAAAGATATAAAAAAACTAGTTGGAATTTTGAATTTTTAAGAAAATTTTCTATCTTTTAATATGTTATAACTTTCTGTACGTTAATTAATAAACAAGTTACGAGGGATTTACAAATTTTAACAAAAATTTTGTATTTTCCCTGTTTTTTGAAAACTATAAAAGGTATAAAAAAATTAATCGGAACTTTGGATTTTGAAAAAAATTTCCTTTCTTTTAATAGGTTATAACTTTTTGTACGTTAATTAATAAAAAAGTTACGAGGGATTTACAAATTTTAACAAAAATTTTGTATTTCCCCGGATATTGAAAACTATAAAAGATATAAAAAGACTAATCGGAAATTTGTATTGCTGAGAAAATTTTCTTTCTTTTGATAGGTTATAACTTTTTGTACGGTAATTAATAAAAAAGTTACGAGGGAATTACAAATTTTAACAAAAATTTTGGATTTCCCCCGTATATTGAAAACTATAAAAGATATAAAAAAATTAATTGAAAATTTGGATTCTTGAGAAAATTTCCTATCTTTTAATAGGTTATAACTTTTTGTATGGTAATTAATAAAAAAGTTACGAGGGAATTACAAGTTTTAACAAAAATTTGGTATTTCCCCCGTATATTGAAAACTATAAAAGATATAAAAAAACTAGTTGGAATTTTGAATTTTTAAGAAAATTTTCTATCTTTTAATATGTTATAACTTTCTGTACGTTAATTAATAAACAAGTTACGAGGGATTTACAAATTTTAACAAAAATTTGGTATTTCCCCCGTATATTGAAAACTATAAAAGATATAAAAAAATTAATTAAAAATTTGGATTCTTGAGAAAATTTCCTATCTTTTAATAGGTTATAATTTTTTGTACGGTAATTAATAAAAAAGTTACGAGGGAATTTCAAATTTTAACAAAAATTTTGTATTTCCCCCGTATATTGAAAACTATAAAAGATATAAAAAATTATCCTATCTTTTAATAGGTTATAACTTCCTGTACGGTAATTAATAAAAAAGTTACGAGGGATTTACAAATTTTAACAAAAATTTGATATTTCACCCGTTTTTTGAAAATTATAAAATATATAAAAAAATTAATTGGAATTTTGGATTTTTAAAAAAAATTCCTTTCTTTTGATAGGTTATAACTTTTTGTACGGTGAATAATAAAAAAGTTACGAGGGAATTACAAATTTTAACAAAAATTTTGTGTTTCCCCCGTATATTGAAAACTATAAAAGATAAAATAAAACTAATTAGAAATTTGGATTGCTGAGCAAATTTCCTTTTTTTTGATAGGTTATAACTTTTTGTACGTTAATTAAAAAAACAGTTACGAAGGAATTACAAATTTTAGCAAAAATTTTGTATTTCCCCCGTTTATTGAAAACTATAAAAGATATAAAAAAACTAATTAAAATTTTGGATTTTTAAGAAAATTTCCTATCTTTTGATAGGTTACAACTTTCTGTACGCTAATTAATAAAAAAGTTACGAGGGATGTACAAATTTTAACAAAAATTTGGTATTTTCCCTGTTTTTTGAAAACTATAAAAGGTATAAAAAAATTAATCGGAACTTTGGATTTTGAAAAAAATTTCCTTTCTTTTAATAGGTTATAACTTTTTGTACGTTAATTAATAAAAAAGTTACGAGGGATTTACAAATTTTAACAAAAATTTTGTATTTCCCCGGATATTGAAAACTATAAAAGATATAAAAAGACTAATCGGAAATTTGTATTGCTGAGAAAATTTTCTTTCTTTTGATAGGTTATAACTTTTTGTACGGTAATTAATAAAAAAGTTACGAGGGAATTACAAATTTTAACAAAAATTTGGTATTTCCTCCGTATATTGAAAACTATAAAAGATATAAAAAAAATAATTAAAATTTTAAATCTTTAAGAAACTTTTCTATCTTTTGATAGGTTACAACTTTCTGTACGCTAATTAATAAAAAAGTTACGAGGGATGTACAAATTTTAACAAAAATTTGGTATTTTCCCTGTTTTTTGAAAACTATAAAAGGTATAAAAAAATTAATCGGAACTTTGGATTTTGAAAAAAATTTCCTTTCTTTTAATAGGTTATAACTTTTTGTACGTTAATTAATAAAAAAGTTACGAGGGATTTACAAATTTTAACAAAAATTTTGTATTTCCCCGGATATTGAAAACTATAAAAGATATAAAAAGACTAATCGGAAATTTGTATTGCTGAGAAAATTTTCTTTCTTTTGATAGGTTATAACTTTTTGTACGGTAATTAATAAAAAAGTTACGAGGGAATTACAAATTTTAACAAAAATTTTGGATTTCCCCCGTATATTGAAAACTATAAAAATTATAAAAAAAATTAATTGAAAATTTGGATTCTTGAGAAAATTTCCTATCTTTTGATAGGTTATAACTTTTTGTACGGTAATTAATAAAAAAGTTACGAGGGAATTACAAATTTTAACAAAAATTTGGTATTTTCTCCGTATATTGAAAACTATAAAAGATATAAAAAAAATAATTAAAATTTTGAATCTTTAAGAAAATTTTCTATCTTTTGATAGGTTACATCTTTCTGTACGCTAATTAATAAAAAAGTTACAAGGGATTTAGAAATTTTAACAAAAATTTGGTATTTCCCCCGTTTTTTGAAAACTATAAAAGATATAAAAAAATTAATTGGAACTTTGGATTTTTAAAAAAATTTCCTTTCTTTCGATAGGATACAAGTTTTTGTACGTTAATTAATAAAAAAGTTACGAGGGATTTACGAATTTTAACAAAAATTTTGTATTTCCCCGGATATTGAAAACTATAAAAGATATAAAAAGACTAATCGGAAATTTGTATTGCTGAGAAAATTTTCTTTCTTTTGATAGGTTATAACTTTTTGTACGGTAATTAATAAAAAAGTTACGAGGGAATTACAAATTTTAACAAAAATTTTGGATTTCCCCCGTATATTGAAAACTATAAAAATTATAAAAAAAATTAATTGAAAATTTGGATTCTTGAGAAAATTTCCTATCTTTTGATAGGTTATAACTTTTTGTACGGTAATTAATAAAAAAGTTACGAGGGAATTACAAATTTTAACAAAAATTTGGTATTTTCTCCGTATATTGAAAACTATAAAAGATATAAAAAAAATAATTAAAATTTTGAATCTTTAAGAAAATTTTCTATCTTTTGATAGGTTACATCTTTCTGTACGCTAATTAATAAAAAAGTTACAAGGGATTTAGAAATTTTAACAAAAATTTGGTATTTCCCCCGTTTTTTGAAAACTATAAAAGATATAAAAAAATTAATTGGAACTTTGGATTTTTAAAAAAATTTCCTTTCTTTCGATAGGATACAAGTTTTTGTACGTTAATTAATAAAAAAGTTACGAGGGATTTACGAATTTTAACAAAAATTTTGTATTTCCCCCGTATATTAAAAACTATAAAAGATATAAAAAGACTAATCGGAAATTTGGATTGCTAAAATAATTTCCTATCTTTTAATAGGTTATAACTTTTTGTACGGTAATTAATAAAAAAGTTACGAGGGAATTACAAGTTTTAACAAAAATTTTGTATTTCCCCCGTATATTGAAAAATATAAAAGGTATAAAAAAACTAATTGGAATTTTGAATTTTTAAGAAAATTTTCTATCTTTTAATAGGTTATAACTTTCTGTACGTTAATTAATAAACATGTTACGAGGGATTTACCAATTTTAACAAAAATTTGGTATTTCCCCCGTATATTGAAAACTATAAAAGATATAAAAAAATTAATTGGAATTTTGGATTTATAAAAAAATTTCCTTTCTTTTGATAGTTACAACTTTTTGTACGTTAATTAATAAAAAAGTTACGAGGGATTTACAAATTTTAACAAAAATTTGGTATTTTCCCTGTTTTTTAAAAACGATAAAAGATATAAAAAAATTAATTAGAATTTTGGATTTTTAAAAACATTTTCTTTCTTTCGATAGGTTAGAACTTTTTGTACGTTAATTAATAAAAAAGTTACGAGGGATTTACAAATTTTAACAAAAATTTGGTATTTCCCCCGTATATTGAAAACTATAAAAGATATAAAAAAATTAATTGGAATTTTGGATTTATAAAAAAATTTCCTATCTTTTGATAGGTTATAACTTTTTGTACGGTAATTAATAAAAAAGTTACGAGGGAATTACAAATTTTAACAAAAATTTGGTATTTCTCCCGTATATTAAAAACTATAAAAGATACAAAAAATTAATTGGAATTTTGGATTTTTAAAAAAATTTCCTTTCTTTCGATAGGTTATACCTTTTTGTACGTTAATTAATAAAAAAGTTTCGAGGGATTTACAAATTTTAACAAAAATTTTGTATTTCCCCCGTATATTAAAAACTATAAAAGATATAAAAAGACTAATCGGAAATTTGGATTGCTAAAATAATTTCCTATCTTTAAATAGGTTATAACTTTTTGTACGGTAATTAATAAAAAAGTTACGAGGGAATTACAAGTTTTAACAAAAATTTTGTATTTCCCCCGTATATTGAAAAATATAAAAGGTATAAAAAAACTAATTGGAATTTTGAATTTTTAAGAAAATTTTCTATCTTTTAATAGGTTATAACTTTTTGTACGGTAAATAATAAAAAATTTACGAGGGAATTACAAATTTTAACAAAAATTTTGTATTTCCCCCGTATATTGAAAACTATAAAAGATATAAAAAAATTAATTGAAAATTTGGATTCTTGAGAGAATTTCCTATCTTTTAATAGGTTACAACTTTTTGTACGGTAATTAATAAAAAAGTTACGAGGGAATTACAAGTTTTAACAAAAATTTGGTATTTCCCCCGTATATTGAAAACTATAAAAGATATGAAAAAACTAGTTGGAATTTTGAATTTTTAAGAAAATTTTCTAGCTTTTAATATGTTATAACTTTCTGTATGTGAATTAATAAACAAGTTACGAGGGATTTACAAATTTTAACAAAAATTTGGTATTTCCCCCGTATATTGAAAACTATAAAAGATATAAAAAATTAATTGGATATTTGGATTGTTGAGAGAATTTCCTATCTTTTGATAGGTTATAATTTTTTGTACGGTAATTCATAAAAAAGTTACGAGGGAATTTCAAATTTTAACAAAAATTTTGTATTTCCCCCGTATATTGAAAACTATAAAAAATATAAAAAATTAATTGGATATTTGGATTGTTGAGAGAATTTTCTATCTTTTGATAGGTTATAACTTTTTGTACGGTAAATAATAAAAAAGTTACGAGGGAATTACAAATTTTAACAAAAATTTTGTATTTCCCCCGTATATTGAAAACTATAAAAGGTAAAAAAAAATTGATTAGAAATTTGGATTGCTGAGCAAATTTCTTTTCTTTTGATAGGTTATAACTTTTTGTACGTTAATTAAAAAAACAGTTACGGGGGAATTACAAATTTTAACAAAAATTTTGTATTTCCCCCGTATATTGAAAACCATAAAAGATATAAAAAAATTAATTAAAAATTTGGATTCTTGAGAAAATTTTCTATCTTTCGATAGGTTATACCTTTTTGTACGTTAATTAATAAAAAAGTTTCGAGGGATTTACAAATTTTAACAAAAATTTTGTATTTCCCCCGTATATTAAAAACTATAAAAGATATAAAAAGACTAATCGGAAATTTGGATTGCTAAAATAATTTCCTATCTTTTAATAGGTTATAACTTTTTGTACGGTAATTAATAAAAAAGTTACGAGGGAATTACAAGTTTTAACAAAAATTTTGTATTTCCCCCGTATATTGAAAAATATAAAAGGTATAAAAAAACTAATTGGAATTTTGAATTTTTAAGAAAATTTTCTATCTTTTAATAGGTTATAACTTTTTGTACGGTAAATAATAAAAAATTTACGAGGGAATTACAAATTTTAACAAAAATTTTGTATTTCCCCCGTATATTGAAAACTATAAAAGATATAAAAAAATTAATTGAAAATTTGGATTCTTGAGAAAATTTTCTATCTTTTAATAGGTTACAACTTTTTGTACGGTAATTAATAAAAAAGTTACGAGGGAATAACAAGTTTTAACAAAAATTTGGTATTTCCCCCGTATATTGAAAACTATAAAAGATATGAAAAAACTAGTTGGAATTTTCAATTTTTAAGAAAATTTTCTATCTTTTAATATGTTATAACTTTTTGTACGTTAATTAATAAACAAGTTACGAGGGATTTACAAATTTTAACAAAAATTTGGTATTTCCCCCGTATATTGAAAACTATAAAAGATATAAAAAATTAATTGGATATTTGGATTGTTGAGAGAATTTCCTATCTTTTGATAGGTTCTAATTTTTTGTACGGTAATTCATAAAAAAGTTACGAGGGAATTTCAAATTTTAACAAAAATTTTGTATTTCCCCCGTATATTGAAAACTATAAAAGATATAAAAAATTAATTGGATATTTGGATTGTTGAGAGAATTTTCTATCTTTTGATAGGTTATAACTTTTTGTACGGTAAATAATAAAAAAGTTACGAGGGAATTACAAATTTTAACAAAAATTTTGTATTTCCCCCGTATATTAAAAACTATAAAAGATAAAAAAAATTGATTAGAAATTTGGATTGCTGAGCAAATTTCTTTTCTTTTGATAGGTTATAACTTTTTGTACGTTAATTAAAAAAACAGTTACGGGGGAATTAAAAATTTTAACAAAAATTTTGTATTTCCCCCGTATATTGAAAACCATAAAAGATATAAAAAAATTAATTAAAAATTTGGATTCTTGAGAAAATTTTCTATCTTTTGATAGGTTATAACTTTTTGTACGGTAATTAATAAAAAAGTTACGAGGGAATTACAAATTTTAACAAAAATTTGGTATTTCCCCCGTATATTGAAAACTATAAAAGATATGAAAGAACTAATTGGAACTTTGGATTTTTAAGAAAATTTCCTATCTTTTGATAGGTTACAACTTTCTGTACGTTAATTAATAAAAAAGTTACGAGGGATTTACAAATTTTAACAAAAATTTGGTATTTCCCCCGTTTTTTAAAAACGATAAAAGATATAAAAAAATTAATTGGAATTTTGGATTTTTAAAAAAATTTCCTTTCTTTCGATAGGTTACAACTTTTTGTACGTAAATTAATAAAAAAGTTACGAGGGAATTACAACTTTTAACAAAAATTTTGGATTTCCCACGTATATTGAAAACTATAAAAGATATAAAAAAAATTAATTGAAAATTTGGATTCTTGAGAAAATTTCCTATCTTTTGATAGGTTATAACTTTTTGTACGGTAATTAATAAAAAAGTTACGAGGGAATTACAAATTTTAACAAAAATTTGGTATTTCCTCCGTATATTGAAAACTATAAAAGATATAAAAAAAATAATTGAAATTTTGGATTTCTAAAAAAATTTTCTTTCTTTTGATAGGTTACAACTTTTTGTACGGTAATTAATGAAAAAGTTACAAGGGAATTACAAATTTTAACAAAAATTTTGTATTTTCCCCGTATATTGAAAACTATAAAAGATATGAAAAAACTAATTGGAATTTTGAATTTCTAAGAAAATTTTCTATCTTTTGATAGGTTACAACTTTCTGTACGCTAATTAATAAAAAAGTTACGAGGGATTTACAAATTTTAACAAAAATTTGGTATTTCCCCCGTTTTTGGAAAACTATTAAAGATATAAAAAAATTAATTGGAACTTTGGATTTTTAAAAAAATTTCCTTTCATTCGATAGGTTACAACTTTTTGTACGTTAATTAATAAAAAAGTTACGAGGGATTTAGAAATTTTAACAAAAATTTTGTATTTCCCCCATATATTGAAAACTATAAAAGATATAAAAAGACTAATCGGAAATTTGGATTGCTAAAATAATTTCCTATCTTTTAATAGGTTATAACTTCCTGTACGTTGATTAATAAACAAGTTACGAGGGATTTACAAATTTTAACAAAAATTTGGTATTTCCCCCGTATATTAAAAACTATAAAAGATATAAAAAAATTAATTGGATATTTGGATTGCTAAGAGAATTTCCTTTCTTTTGATAGGTTATAACTTTTTGTACGTTAATTAATAAAAAAGTTACGAGGGATTTACAAATTTTAACAAAAATTTTGTATTTCTCCCGTATATTAAAAACTATAAAAGATATAAAAAAATTAATTGGATATTTGGATTATTAAGAGAATTTCCTATCTTTTGATAGGTTATAACTTTTTGTACGGTAAATAATAAAAAAGTTACGAGGGAATTACAAATTTTAACAAAAATTTTGTTTGTCCCCCGTATATTGAAAACTATAAAAGATAAAATAACATTAATTAGACATTTGGATTGCTGAGCAAATTTCCTTTTTTTTGATAGGTTATAACTTTTTGTACGTTAATTAAAAAAACAGTTACGAAGGAATTACAAATTTTAACAAAAATTTGGTATTTCCCCCGTATATTGAAAACTATAAAAGATATAAAAAATTAATTGGATATTTGGATTGTTGAGAGAATTTCCTATCTTTTGATAGGTTCTAATTTTTTGTACGGTAATTCATAAAAAAGTTACGAGGGAATTTCAAATTTTAACAAAAATTTTGTATTTCCCCCGTATATTGAAAACTATAAAAGATATAAAAAATTAATTGGATATTTGGATTGTTGAGAGAATTTTCTATCTTTTGATAGGTTATAACTTTTTGTACGGTAAATAATAAAAAAGTTACGAGGGAATTACAAATTTTAACAAAAATTTTGTATTTCCCCCGTATATTAAAAACTATAAAAGATAAAAAAAATTGATTAGAAATTTGGATTGCTGAGCAAATTTCTTTTCTTTTGATAGGTTATAACTTTTTGTACGTTAATTAAAAAAACAGTTACGGGGGAATTAAAAATTTTAACAAAAATTTTGTATTTCCCCCGTATATTGAAAACCATAAAAGATATAAAAAAATTAATTAAAAATTTGGATTCTTGAGAAAATTTTCTATCTTTTGATAGGTTATAACTTTTTGTACGGTAATTAATAAAAAAGTTACGAGGGAATTACAAATTTTAACAAAAATTTGGTATTTCCCCCGTATATTGAAAACTATAAAAGATATGAAAGAACTAATTGGAACTTTGGATTTTTAAGAAAATTTCCTATCTTTTGATAGGTTACAACTTTCTGTACGTTAATTAATAAAAAAGTTACGAGGGATTTACAAATTTTAACAAAAATTTGGTATTTCCCCCGTTTTTTAAAAACGATAAAAGATATAAAAAAATTAATTGGAATTTTGGATTTTTAAAAAAATTTCCTTTCTTTCGATAGGTTACAACTTTTTGTACGTAAATTAATAAAAAAGTTACGAGGGAATTACAACTTTTAACAAAAATTTTGGATTTCCCACGTATATTGAAAACTATAAAAGATATAAAAAAAATTAATTGAAAATTTGGATTCTTGAGAAAATTTCCTATCTTTTGATAGGTTATAACTTTTTGTACGGTAATTAATAAAAAAGTTACGAGGGAATTACAAATTTTAACAAAAATTTGGTATTTCCTCCGTATATTGAAAACTATAAAAGATATAAAAAAAATAATTGAAATTTTGGATTTCTAAAAAAATTTTCTTTCTTTTGATAGGTTACAACTTTTTGTACGGTAATTAATGAAAAAGTTACAAGGGAATTACAAATTTTAACAAAAATTTTGTATTTTCCCCGTATATTGAAAACTATAAAAGATATGAAAAAACTAATTGGAATTTTGAATTTCTAAGAAAATTTTCTATCTTTTGATAGGTTACAACTTTCTGTACGCTAATTAATAAAAAAGTTACGAGGGATTTACAAATTTTAACAAAAATTTGGTATTTCCCCCGTTTTTGGAAAACTATTAAAGATATAAAAAAATTAATTGGAACTTTGGATTTTTAAAAAAATTTCCTTTCATTCGATAGGTTACAACTTTTTGTACGTTAATTAATAAAAAAGTTACGAGGGATTTAGAAATTTTAACAAAAATTTTGTATTTCCCCCATATATTGAAAACTATAAAAGATATAAAAAGACTAATCGGAAATTTGGATTGCTAAAATAATTTCCTATCTTTTAATAGGTTATAACTTCCTGTACGTTGATTAATAAACAAGTTACGAGGGATTTACAAATTTTAACAAAAATTTGGTATTTCCCCCGTATATTAAAAACTATAAAAGATATAAAAAAATTAATTGGATATTTGGATTGCTAAGAGAATTTCCTATCTTTTGATAGGTTATAATTTTTTGTACGGTAATTAATAAAAAAGTTACGAGGGATTTACAAATTTTAACAAAAATTTGATATTTCACCCGTTTTTTGAAAATTATAAAATATATAAAAAAATTAATTGGAATTTTGGATTTTTAAAAAAAATTCCTTTCTTTTGATAGGTTATAACTTTTTGTACGTTAATTAATAAAAAAGTTACGAGGGATTTACAAATTTTAACAAAAATTTTGTATTTCTCCCGTATATTAAAAACTATAAAAGATATAAAAAAATTAATTGGATATTTGGATTATTAAGAGAATTTCCTATCTTTTGATAGGTTATAACTTTTTGTACGGTAAATAATAAAAAAGTTACGAGGGAATTACAAATTTTAACAAAAATTTTGTTTGTCCCCCGTATATTGAAAACTATAAAAGATAAAATAACATTAATTAGACATTTGGATTGCTGAGCAAATTTCCTTTTTTTTGATAGGTTATAACTTTTTGTACGTTAATTAAAAAAACAGTTACGAAGGAATTACAAATTTTAACAAAAATTTTGTATTTCCCCCGTTTATTGAAAACTATAAAAGATATAAAAAAACTAATCAAAATTTTGGATTTTTAAGAAAATTTCCTATCTTTTGATAGGTTACAACTTTCTGTACGCTAATTAATAAAAAAGTTACGAGGGATGTACAAATTTTAACAAAAATTTGGTATTTTCCCTGTTTTTTGAAAACTATAAAAGGTATCAAAAATTAATCGGAACTTTGGATTTTGAAAAAAATTTCCTTTCTTTTGATAGGTTATAACTTTTTGTAAGTTAATTAATAAAAAAGTTACGAGGGATTTACAAATTTTAACAAAAATTTTGTATTTCCCCGGATATTGAAAACTATAAAAGATATAAAAAGACTAATCGGAAATTTGTATTGCTGAGAAAATTTTCTTTCTTTTGATAGGTTATAACTTTTTGTAAGGTAATTAATAAAAAAGTTACGAGGGATTTACAAATTTTAACAAAAATTTTGTATTTCCCCGGATATTGAAAACTATAAAAGATATAAAAAGACTAATCGGAAATTTGTATTGCTGAGAAAATTTTCTTTCTTTTGATAGGTTATAACTTTTTGTACGGTAATTAATAAAAAAGTTACGAGGGATTTACAAATTTTAACAAAAATTTTGGATTTCCCCCGTATATTGAAAACTATAAAAATTATAAAAAAAATTAATTGAAAATTTGGATTCTTGAGAAAATTTCCTATCTTTTCATAGGTTATAACTTTTTGTACGGTAATTAATAAAAAAGTTACGAGGGAATTACAACTTTTAACAAAAATTTGGTATTTCCTCCGTATATTGAAAACTATAAAAGATATAAAAAAAATAATTAAAATTTTGAATCTTTAAGAAAATTTTCTATCTTTTGATAGGTTACAACTTTCTGGACGCTAATTAATAAAAAATTTACGAGGGATTTACAAATTTTAACAAAAATTTGGTATTTCCCCCGTTTTTTGAAAACTATAAAAGATATAAAAAAATTCATTGGAACTTTGGATTTTTAAAAAAATTTCCTTTCTTTCAAAAGGATACAAGTTTTTGTACGTTAATTAATAAAAAAGTTACGAGGGATTTACGAATTTTAACAAAAATTTTGTATTTCCCCCGTATATTAAAAACTATAAAAGATATAAAAAGACTAATCGGAAATTTGGATTGCTAAAATAATTTCCTATCTTTTAATAGGTCATAACTTTTTGTACGGTAATTAATAAAAAAGTTACGAGGGAATTACAAGTTTTAACAAAAATTTTGTATTTCCCCCGTATATTGAAAAATATAAAAGGTATGAAAAAACTAATTGGAATTTTGAATTTTTAAGAAAATTTTCTATCTTTTAATAGGTTATAACTTTCTGTACGTTAATTAATAAACAAGTTACGAGGGATTTACAAATTTTAACAAAAATTTGGTATTTCCCCCGTATATTGAAAACTATAAAAGATATAAAAAAATTAATTGGAATTTTGGATTTATAAAAAAATTTCCTTTCTTTTGATAGTTACAACTTTTTGTACGTTAATTAATAAAAAAGTTACGAGGGATTTACAAATTTTAACAAAAATTTGGTATTTTCCCTGTTTTTTAAAAACGATAAAAGATATAAAAAAATTAATTAGAATTTTGGATTTTTTAAAAAAATTTCCTTTCTTTCGATAGGTTATACCTTTTTGTACGTTAATTAATAAAAAAGTTTCGAGGGATTTACAAATTTTAACAAAAATTTTGTATTTCCCCCGTATATTGAAAACTATAAAAGATATAAAAAGACTAATCGAAAATTTGGATTGCTAAAAAAATTTCCTATCTTTTAATAGGTTATAACTTTTTGTACGGTAAATAATAAAAAAGTTACGAGGGAATTACAAATTTTAACAAAAAATTTGTATTTCCCCCGTATATTGAAAACTATAAAAGATATAAAAAAATTAATTGGATATTTGGATTGTTGAGAGAATTTCCTATCCTTTGATGGGTTATAACTTTTTGTACGGTAAATAATAAAAAAGTTACGAGGGAATTACAAATTTTAACAAAAATTTGGTATTTCCCCCGTATATTGAAAACTATAAAAGATATAAAAAAATTAATTGGAATTTTGGATTTATAAAAAAATTTCCTTTCTTTTGATAGTTACAACTTTTTGTACGTTAATTAATAAAAAAGTTACGAGGGATTTACAAATTTTAACAAAAATTTGGTATTTTCCCTGTTTTTTAAAAACGATAAAAGATATAAAAAAATTAATTAGAATTTTGGATTTTTTAAAAACATTTCCTTTCTTTCGATAGGTTATAACTTTTTGTACGTTAATTAATAAAAAAGTTACGAGGGATTTACAAATTTTAACAAAAATTTGGTATTTCCCCCGTATATTGAAAACTATAAAAGATATAAAAAAATTAATTGGAATTTTGGATTTATAAAAAAATTTCCTTTTTTTTAATAGGTTATAACTTTTTGTACGGTAATTAATAAAAAAGTTACGAGGGAATTACAAATTTTAACAAAAATTTGGTAATTCTCCCGTATATTAAAAACTATAAAAGATATAAAAAAATTAATTAGAATTTTGGATTTTTTAAAAAAATTTCCTTTCTTTCGATAGGTTATACCTTTTTGTACGTTAATTAATAAAAAAGTTTCGAGGGATTTACAAATTTTAACAAAAATTTTGTATTTCCCCCGTATATTGAAAACTATAAAAGATATAAAAAGACTAATCGAAAATTTGGATTGCTAAAAAAATTTCCTATCTTTTAATAGGTTATAACTTTTTGTACGGTAAATAATAAAAAAGTTACGAGGGAATTACAAATTTTAACAAAAAATTTGTATTTCCCCCGTATATTGAAAACTATAAAAGATATAAAAAAATTAATTGGATATTTGGATTGTTGAGAGAATTTCCTATCCTTTGATGGGTTATAACTTTTTGTACGGTAAATAATAAAAAAGTTACGAGGGATTTACAAATTTTAACAAAAATTTGGTATTTCCCCCGTATATTGAAAACTATAAAAGATATAAAAAAATTAATTGAAAATTTGGATTCTTGAGAAAATTTCCTATCTTTTAATAGGTTATAATTTTTTGTACGGTAATTAAAAAAAAAAGTTACGAGGGAATTTCAAATTTTAACAAAAATTTTGTATTTCCCCCGTATATTGAAAACTATAAAAGATATAAAAAATTAATTGAATATTTGGATTGTTGAGAGAATTTCCTATCCTTTGATGGGTTACAACTTTTTGTACGGTAAATAATAAAAAAGTTACGAGGGAATTACAAATTTTAACAAAAATTTTGTAATTCCTCCGTATATTGAAAACTATAAAAGATAAAAAAAAATTAATTAGAAATTTGGATTGCTGAGCAAATGTCTTTTCTTTTGATAGGTTATAACTTTTTGTACGTTAATTAAAAAAATAGTTACGAGAGAATTACACATTTTAACAAAAATTTTGTATTTCCCCCGTATATTAAAAACTATAAAAGATATAAAAAAATTAATTAAAAATTTTAATTCTTGAGAAAATTTTCTATCTTTTGATAGGTTATAACTTTTTGTACGGTAATTAATAAAAAAGTTACGAGGGAATTACAAATTTTAACAAAAATTTGGTATTTCCCCCGTATATTGAAAACTATAAAAGATATGAAGGAACTAATTGGAACTTTGGATTTTTAAGAAAATTTCCTATCTTTTGATAGGTTACAACTTTCTGTACGTTAATTAATAAAAAAGTTACGAGGGATTTACAAATTTTAACAAAAATTTGGTATTTCCTCCGTTTTTTAAAAACGATAAAAGATATAAAAAAATTAATTGGAATTTTGGATTTTTAAAAAAATTTCCTTTCTTTCGATAGGTTACAACTTTTTGTACGTTAATTAATAAAAAAGTTACGAGGGATTTACAAATTTTAACAAAAATTTTGTATTTCCCCCGTATATTGAAAACTATAAAAGATATAAAAAGACTAATGGGAAATTTGGATTGTTTAAAAAATTTCCTATCTTTTAATAGGTTATAACTTTTTGTACGGTAATTAATAAAAAAGTTACCAGGGAATTTCAAATTTTAACAAAAATTTTGTATTTCCCCCGTATATTGAAAACTATAAAAGATATAAAAAAATTGGATATTTGGATTGTTGAGAGAATTTCCTATCTTTTGATAGGTTATAACTTTTTGTACGGTAATTAATAAAAAAGTTACGAGGGAATTACAAATTTTAACAAAAATTTTGTGTTTCCCCCGTATATTGAAAACTATAAAAGATAAAATAAAATTAATTAGAAATTTGGATTGCTGAGCAAATTTCCTTTTTTTTGATAGGTTATAACTTTTTGTACGTTAATTAAAAAAACAGTTACGAAGGAATTACAAATTTTAACAAAAATTTTGTATTTCCCCCGTTTATTGAAAACTATAAAAGATATAAAAAAACTAATTAAAATTTTGGATTTTTAAGAAAATTTCCTATCTTTTGATAGGTTACAACTTTCTGTACGCTAATTAATAAAAAAGTTACGAGGGATGTACAAATTTTAACAAAAATTTGGTATTTTCCCTGTTTTTTGAAAACTATAAAAGGTATAAAAAAATTAATCGGAACTTTGGATTTTGAAAAAAATTTCCTTTCTTTTGATAGGTTATAACTTTTTGTAAGTTAATTAATAAAAAAGTTACGAGGGATTTACAAATTTTAACAAAAATTTTGTATTTCCCCGGATATTGAAAACTATAAAAGATATAAAAAGACTAATCGGAAATTTGTATTGCTGAGAAAATTTTCTTTCTTTTGATAGGTTATAACTTTTTGTAAGGTAATTAATAAAAAAGTTACGAGGGATTTACAAATTTTAACAAAAATTGTGTATTTTCCCGGATATTGAAAACTATAAAAGATATAAAAAGACTAATCGGAAATTTGTATTGCTGAGAAAATTTTCTTTCTTTTGATAGGTTATAACTTTTTGTACGGTAATTAATAAAAAAGTTACGAGGGATTTACAAATTTTAACAAAAATTTTGGATTTCCCCCGTATATTGAAAACTATAAAAATTATAAAAAAAATTAATTGAAAATTTGGATTCTTGAGAATATTTCCTATCTTTTGATAGGTTATAACTTTTTGTACGGTAATTAATAAAAAAGTTACGAGGGAATTACAAATTTTAACAAAAATTTGGTATTTCCTCCGTATATTGAAAACTATAAAAGATATAAAAAAAATAATTAAAATTTTGAATCTTTAAGAAACTTTTCTATCTTTTGATAGGTTACAACTTTCTGTACGCTAATTAATAAAAAAGTTACGAGGGATGTACAAATTTTAACAAAAATTTGGTATTTTCCCTGTTTTTTGAAAACTGTAAAAGGTATAAAAAAATTAATCGGAACTTTGAATTTTGAAAAAAATTTCCTTTCTTTTAATAGGTTATAACTTTTTGTACGTTAATTAATAAAAAAGTTACGAGGGATTTACAAATTTTAACAAAAATTTTGTATTTCCCCGGATATTGAAAACTATAAAAGATATAAAAAGACTAATCGGAAATTTGTATTGCTGAGAAAATTTTCTTTCTTTTGATAGGTTATAACTTTTTGTACGGTAATTAATAAAAAAGTTACGAGGGATTTACAAATTTTAACAAAAATTTGGCATTTCCCCCGTATATTGAAAACTATAAAAGATATAAAAAAATTAATTGGAATTTTGGATTTATAAAAAAATTTCCTTTCTTTTGATAGTTACAACTTTTTGTACGTTAATTAATAAAAAAGTTACGAGGGATTTACAAATTTTAACAAAAATTTGGTATTTTCCCTGTTTTTTAAAAACGATAAAAGATATAAAAAAATTAATTAGAATTTTGGATTTCTAAAAACATTTCCTTTCTTTCGATAGGTTATAACTTTTTGTACGTTAATTAATAAAAAAGTTACGAGGGATTTACAAATTTTAACAAAAATTTGGTATTTCCCCCGTATATTGAAAACTATAAGAGATATAAAAAAATTAATTGGAATTTTGGATTTATAAAAAAATTTCCTATCTTTTGATAGGTTATAACTTTTTGTACGGTAATTAATAAAAAAGTTACGAGGGAATTACAAATTTTAACAAAAATTTGGTATTTCTCCCGTATATTAAAAACTATAAAAGATACAAAAAATTAATTGGAATTTTGGATTTTTAAAAAAATTTCCTTTCTTTCGATAGGTTATACCTTTTTGTACGTTAATTAATAAAAAAGTTTCGAGGGATTTACAAATTTTAACAAAAATTTTGTATTTCCCCCGTATATTAAAAACTATAAAAGATATAAAAAGACTAATCGGAAATTTGGATTGCTAAAATAATTTCCTATCTTTAAATAGGTTATAACTTTTTGTACGGTAATTAATAAAAAAGTTACGAGGGAATTACAAGTTTTAACAAAAATTTGGTATTCCCCCGTATATTGAAAAATATAAAAGGTATAAAAAAACTAATTGGAATTTTGAATTTTTAAGAAAATTTTCTATCTTTTAATAGGTTATAACTTTTTGTACGGTAAATAATAAAAAATTTACGAGGGAATTACAAATTTTAACAAAAATTTTGTATTTCCCCCGTATATTGAAAACTATAAAAGATATAAAAAAATTAATTGAAAATTTGGATTCTTGAGAAAATTTCCTATCTTTTAATAGGTTACAACTTTTTGTACGGTAATTAATAAAAAAGTTACGAGGGAATTACAAGTTTTAACAAAAATTTGGTATTTCCCCCGTATATTGAAAACTATAAAAGATATGAAAAAACTAGTTGGAATTTTGAATTTTTAAGAAAATTTTCTATCTTTTAATATGTTATAACTTTCTGTACGTTAATTAATAAACAAGTTACGAGGGATTTACAAATTTTAACAAAAATTTGGTATTTCCCCCGTATATTGAAAACTATAAAAGATATAAAAATTAATTGGATATTTGGATTGTTGAGAGAATTTCCTATCTTTTGATAGGTTATAATTTTTTGTACGGTAATTCATAAAAAAGTTACGAGGGAATTTAAAATTTTAACAAAAATTTTGTATTTCCCCCGTATATTGAAAACTATAAAAGATATAAAAAAACTAGTTGGAATTTTGAATTTTTAAGAAAATTTTCTATCTTTTAATATGTTATAACTTTCTGTACGTTAATTAATAAACAAGTTACGAGGGATTTACAAATTTTAACAAAAATTTTGTATTTTCCCTGTTTTTTGAAAACTATAAAAGGTATAAAAAAATTAATCGGAACTTTGGATTTTGAAAAAAATTTCCTTTCTTTTAATAGGTTATAACTTTTTGTACGTTAATTAATAAAAAAGTTACGAGGGATTTACAAATTTTAACAAAAATTTTGTATTTCCCCGGATATTGAAAACTATAAAAGATATAAAAAGACTAATCGGAAATTTGTATTGCTGAGAAAATTTTCTTTCTTTTGATAGGTTATAACTTTTTGTACGGTAATTAATAAAAAAGTTACGAGGGAATTACAAATTTTAACAAAAATTTTGGATTTCCCCCGTATATTGAAAACTATAAAAGATATAAAAAAATTAATTGAAAATTTGGATTCTTGAGAAAATTTCCTATCTTTTAATAGGTTATAACTTTTTGTACGGTAATTAATAAAAAAGTTACGAGGGAATTACAAGTTTTAACAAAAATTTGGTATTTCCCCCGTATATTGAAAACTATAAAAGATATAAAAAAACTAGTTGGAATTTTGAATTTTTAAGAAAATTTTCTATCTTTTAATATGTTATAACTTTCTGTACGTTAATTAATAAACAAGTTACGAGGGATTTACAAATTTTAACAAAAATTTGGTATTTCCCCCGTATATGGAAAACTATAAAAGATATAAAAAAATTAATTAAAAATTTGGATTCTTGAGAAAATTTCCTATCTTTTAATAGGTTATAATTTTTTGTACGGTAATTAATAAAAAAGTTACGAGGGAATTTCAAATTTTAACAAAAATTTTGTATTTCCCCCGTATATTGAAAACTATAAAAGATATAAAAAATTATCCTATCTTTTAATAGGTTATAACTTCCTGTACGGTAATTAATAAAAAAGTTACGAGGGATTTACAAATTTTAACAAAAATTTGATATTTCACCCGTTTTTTGAAAATTATAAAATATATAAAAAAATTAATTGGAATTTTGGATTTTTAAAAAAAATTCCTTTCTTTTGATAGGTTATAACTTTTTGTACGGTTAATAATAAAAAAGTTACGAGGGAATTACAAATTTTAACAAAAATTTTGTGTTTCCCCCGTATATTGAAAACTATAAAAGATAAAATAAAACTAATTAGAAATTTGGATTGCTGAGCAAATTTCCTTTTTTTTGATAGGTTATAACTTTTTGTACGTTAATTAAAAAAACAGTTACGAAGGAATTACAAATTTTAGCAAAAATTTTGTATTTCCCCCGTTTATTGAAAACTATAAAAGATATAAAAAAACTAATTAAAATTTTGGATTTTTAAGAAAATTTCCTATCTTTTGATAGGTTACAACTTTCTGTACGCTAATTAATAAAAAAGTTACGAGGGATGTACAAATTTTAACAAAAATTTGGTATTTTCCCTGTTTTTTGAAAACTATAAAAGGTATAAAAAAATTAATCGGAACTTTGGATTTTGAAAAAAATTTCCTTTCTTTTAATAGGTTATAACTTTTTGTACGTTAATTAATAAAAAAGTTACGAGGGATTTACAAATTTTAACAAAAATTTTGTATTTCCCCGGATATTGAAAACTATAAAAGATATAAAAAGACTAATCGGAAATTTGTATTGCTGAGAAAATTTTCTTTCTTTTGATAGGTTATAACTTTTTGTACGGTAATTAATAAAAAAGTTACGAGGGAATTACAAATTTTAACAAAAATTTGGTATTTCCTCCGTTTTTTAAAAACGATAAAAGATATAAAAAAATTAATTGGAATTTTGGATTTTTAAAAAAATTTCCTTTCTTTCGATAGGTTACAACTTTTTGTACGTTAATTAATAAAAAAGTTACGAGGGATTTACAAATTTTAACAAAAATTTTGTATTTCCCCCGTATATTGAAAACTATAAAAGATATAAAAAGACTAATGGGAAATTTGGATTGTTTAAAAAATTTCCTATCTTTTAATAGGTTATAACTTTTTGTACGGTAATTAATAAAAAAGTTACCAGGGAATTTCAAATTTTAACAAAAATTTTGTATTTCCCCCGTATATTGAAAACTATAAAAGATATAAAAAAATTGGATATTTGGATTGTTGAGAGAATTTCCTATCTTTTGATAGGTTATAACTTTTTGTACGGTAATTAATAAAAAAGTTACGAGGGAATTACAAATTTTAACAAAAATTTTGTGTTTCCCCCGTATATTGAAAACTATAAAAGATAAAATAAAATTAATTAGAAATTTGGATTGCTGAGCAAATTTCCTTTTTTTTGATAGGTTATAACTTTTTGTACGTTAATTAAAAAAACAGTTACGAAGGAATTACAAATTTTAACAAAAATTTTGTATTTCCCCCGTTTATTGAAAACTATAAAAGATATAAAAAAACTAATTAAAATTTTGGATTTTTAAGAAAATTTCCTATCTTTTGATAGGTTACAACTTTCTGTACGCTAATTAATAAAAAAGTTACGAGGGATGTACAAATTTTAACAAAAATTTGGTATTTTCCCTGTTTTTTGAAAACTATAAAAGGTATAAAAAAATTAATCGGAACTTTGGATTTTGAAAAAAATTTCCTTTCTTTTGATAGGTTATAACTTTTTGTAAGTTAATTAATAAAAAAGTTACGAGGGATTTACAAATTTTAACAAAAATTTTGTATTTCCCCGGATATTGAAAACTATAAAAGATATAAAAAGACTAATCGGAAATTTGTATTGCTGAGAAAATTTTCTTTCTTTTGATAGGTTATAACTTTTTGTAAGGTAATTAATAAAAAAGTTACGAGGGATTTACAAATTTTAACAAAAATTGTCTATTTTCCCGGATATTGAAAACTATAAAAGATATAAAAAGACTAATCGGAAATTTGTATTGCTGAGAAAATTTTCTTTCTTTTGATAGGTTATAACTTTTTGTACGGTAATTAATAAAAAAGTTACGAGGGATTTACAAATTTTAACAAAAATTTTGGATTTCCCCCGTATATTGAAAACTATAAAAATTATAAAAAAAATTAATTGAAAATTTGGATTCTTGAGAATATTTCCTATCTTTTGATAGGTTATAACTTTTTGTACGGTAATTAATAAAAAAGTTACGAGGGAATTACAAATTTTAACAAAAATTTGGTATTTCCTCCGTATATTGAAAACTATAAAAGATATAAAAAAAATAATTAAAATTTTGAATCTTTAAGAAACTTTTCTATCTTTTGATAGGTTACAACTTTCTGTACGCTAATTAATAAAAAAGTTACGAGGGATGTACAAATTTTAACAAAAATTTGGTATTTTCCCTGTTTTTTGAAAACTATAAAAGGTATAAAAAAATTAATCGGAACTTTGAATTTTGAAAAAAATTTCCTTTCTTTTAATAGGTTATAACTTTTTGTACGTTAATTAATAAAAAAGTTACGAGGGATTTACAAATTTTAACAAAAATTTTGTATTTCCCCGGATATTGAAAACTATAAAAGATATAAAAAGACTAATCGGAAATTTGTATTGCTGAGAAAATTTTCTTTCTTTTGATAGGTTATAACTTTTTGTACGGTAATTAATAAAAAAGTTACGAGGGAATTACAAATTTTAACAAAAATTTTGGATTTCCCCCGTATATTGAAAACTATAAAAATTATAAAAAAAATTAATTGAAAATTTGGATTCTTGAGAAAATTTCCTATCTTTTGATAGGTTATAACTTTTTGTACGGTAATTAATAAAAAAGTTACGAGGGAATTACAAATTTTAACAAAAATTTGGTATTTCCTCCGTATATTGAAAACTATAAAAGATATAAAAAAAATAATTAAAATTTTGAATCTTTAAGAAATTTTTCTATCTTTTGATAGGTTACATCTTTCTGTACGCTAATTAATAAAAAAGTTACAAGGGATTTAGAAATTTTAACAAAAATTTGGTATTTCCCCCGTTTTTTGAAAACTATAAAAGATATAAAAAAATTAATTGGAACTTTGGATTTTTAAAAAAATTTCCTTTCTTTCGATAGGATACAAGTTTTTGTACGTTAATTAATAAAAAAGTTACGAGGGATTTACGAATTTTAACAAAAATTTTGTATTTCCCCCGTATATTAAAAACTATAAAAGATATAAAAAGACTAATCGGAAATTTGGATTGCTAAAATAATTTCCTATCTTTTAATAGGTTATAACTTTTTGTACGGTAATTAATAAAAAAGTTACGAGGGAATTACAAGTTTTAACAAAAATTTTGTATTTCCCCCGTATATTGAAAAATATAAAAGGTATAAAAAAACTAATTGGAATTTTGAATTTTTAAGAAAATTTTCTATCTTTTAATAGGTTATAACTTTCTGTACGTTAATTAATAAACATGTTACGAGGGATTTACAAATTTTAACAAAAATTTGGCATTTCCCCCGTATATTGAAAACTATAAAAGATATAAAAAAATTAATTGGAATTTTGGATTTATAAAAAAATTTCCTTTCTTTTGATAGTTACAACTTTTTGTACGTTAATTAATAAAAAAGTTACGAGGGATTTACAAATTTTAACAAAAATTTGGTATTTTCCCTGTTTTTTAAAACGATAAAAGATATAAAAAAATTAATTAGAATTTTGGATTTCTAAAAACATTTCCTTTCTTTCGATAGGTTATAACTTTTTGTACGTTAATTAATAAAAAAGTTACGAGGGATTTACAAATTTTAACAAAAATTTGGTATTTCCCCCGTATATTGAAAACTATAAGAGATATAAAAAAATTAATTGGAATTTTGGATTTATAAAAAAATTTCCTATCTTTTGATAGGTTATAACTTTTTGTACGGTAATTAATAAAAAAGTTACGAGGGAATTACAAATTTTAACAAAAATTTGGTATTTCTCCCGTATATTAAAAACTATAAAAGATACAAAAAATTAATTGGAATTTTGGATTTTTAAAAAAATTTCCTTTCTTTCGATAGGTTATACCTTTTTGTACGTTAATTAATAAAAAAGTTTCGAGGGATTTACAAATTTTAACAAAAATTTTGTATTTCCCCCGTATATTAAAAACTATAAAAGATATAAAAAGACTAATCGGAAATTTGGATTGCTAAAATAATTTTCTATCTTTAAATAGGTTATAACTTTTTGTACGGTAATTAATAAAAAAGTTACGAGGGAATTACAAGTTTTAACAAAAATTTGGTATTTCCCCCGTATATTGAAAAATATAAAAGGTATAAAAAAACTAATTGGAATTTTGAATTTTTAAGAAAATTTTCTATCTTTTAATAGGTTATAACTTTTTGTACGGTAAATAATAAAAAATTTACGAGGGAATTACAAATTTTAACAAAAATTTTGTATTTCCCCCGTATATTGAAAACTATAAAAGATATAAAAAAATTAATTGAAAATTTGGATTCTTGAGAAAATTTCCTATCTTTTAATAGGTTACAACTTTTTGTACGGTAATTAATAAAAAAGTTACGAGGGAATTACAAGTTTTAACAAAAATTTGGTATTTCCCCCGTATATTGAAAACTATAAAAGATATGAAAAAACTAGTTGGAATTTTGAATTTTTAAGAAAATTTTCTATCTTTTAATATGTTATAACTTTCTGTACGTTAATTAATAAACAAGTTACGAGGGATTTACAAATTTTAACAAAAATTTGGTATTTCCCCCGTATATTGAAAACTATAAAAGATATAAAAAATTAATTGGATATTTGGATTGTTGAGAGAATTTCCTATCTTTTGATAGGTTATAATTTTTTGTACGGTAATTCATAAAAAAGTTACGAGGGAATTTCAAATTTTAACAAAAATTTTGTATTTCCCCCGTATATTGAAAACTATAAAAGATATAAAAAAACTAGTTGGAATTTTGAATTTTTAAGAAAATTTTCTATCTTTTAATATGTTATAACTTTCTGTACGTTAATTAATAAACAAGTTACGAGGGATTTACAAATTTTAACAAAAATTTTGTATTTTCCCTGTTTTTTGAAAACTATAAAAGGTATAAAAAAATTAATCGGAACTTTGGATTTTGAAAAAAATTTCCTTTCTTTTAATAGGTTATAACTTTTTGTACGTTAATTAATAAAAAAGTTACGAGGGATTTACAAATTTTAACAAAAATTTTGTATTTCCCCGGATATTGAAAACTATAAAAGATATAAAAAGACTAATCGGAAATTTGTATTGCTGAGAAAATTTTCTTTCTTTTGATAGGTTATAACTTTTTGTACGGTAATTAATAAAAAAGTTACGAGGGAATTACAAATTTTAACAAAAATTTTGGATTTCCCCCGTATATTGAAAACTATAAAAGATATAAAAAAATTAATTGAAAATTTGGATTCTTGAGAAAATTTCCTATCTTTTAATAGGTTATAACTTTTTGTACGGTAATTAATAAAAAAGTTACGAGGGAATTACAAGTTTTAACAAAAATTTGGTATTTCCCCCGTATATTGAAAACTATAAAAGATATAAAAAAACTAGTTGGAATTTTGAATTTTTAAGAAAATTTTCTATCTTTTAATATGTTATAACTTTCTGTACGTTAATTAATAAACAAGTTACGAGGGATTTACAAATTTTAACAAAAATTTGGTATTTCCCCCGTATATGGAAAACTATAAAAGATATAAAAAAATTAATTAAAAATTTGGATTCTTGAGAAAATTTCCTATCTTTTAATAGGTTATAATTTTTTGTACGGTAATTAATAAAAAAGTTACGAGGGAATTTCAAATTTTAACAAAAATTTTGTATTTCCCCCGTATATTGAAAACTATAAAAGATATAAAAAATTATCCTATCTTTTAATAGGTTATAACTTCCTGTACGGTAATTAATAAAAAAGTTACGAGGGATTTACAAATTTTAACAAAAATTTGATATTTCACCCGTTTTTTGAAAATTATAAAATATATAAAAAAATTAATTGGAATTTTGGATTTTTAAAAAAAATTCCTTTCTTTTGATAGGTTATAACTTTTTGTACGGTTAATAATAAAAAAGTTACGAGGGAATTACAAATTTTAACAAAAATTTTGTGTTTCCCCCGTATATTGAAAACTATAAAAGATAAAATAAAACTAATTAGAAATTTGGATTGCTGAGCAAATTTCCTTTTTTTTGATAGGTTATAACTTTTTGTACGTTAATTAAAAAAACAGTTACGAAGGAATTACAAATTTTAGCAAAAATTTTGTATTTCCCCCGTTTATTGAAAACTATAAAAGATATAAAAAAACTAATTAAAATTTTGGATTTTTAAGAAAATTTCCTATCTTTTGATAGGTTACAACTTTCTGTACGCTAATTAATAAAAAAGTTACGAGGGATGTACAAATTTTAACAAAAATTTGGTATTTTCCCTGTTTTTTGAAAACTATAAAAGGTATAAAAAAATTAATCGGAACTTTGGATTTTGAAAAAAATTTCCTTTTTTTTAATAGGTTATAACTTTTTGTACGTTAATTAATAAAAAAGTTACGAGGGATTTACAAATTTTAACAAAAATTTTGTATTTCCCCGGATATTGAAAACTATAAAAGATATAAAAAGACTAATCGGAAATTTGTATTGCTGAGAAAATTTTCTTTCTTTTGATAGGTTATAACTTTTTGTACGGTAATTAATAAAAAAGTTACGAGGGAATTACAAATTTTAACAAAAATTTTGGATTTCCCCCGTATATTGAAAACTATAAAAATTATAAAAAAAATTAATTGAAAATTTGGATTCTTGAGAAAATTTCCTATCTTTTGATAGGTTATAACTTTTTGTACGGTAATTAATAAAAAAGTTACGAGGGAATTACAAATTTTAACAAAAATTTGGTATTTCCTCCGTATATTGAAAACTATAAAAGATATAAAAAAAATAATTAAAATTTTGAATCTTTAAGAAAATTTTCTATCTTTTGATAGGTTACATCTTTCTGTACGCTAATTAATAAAAAAGTTACAAGGGATTTAGAAATTTTAACAAAAATTTGGTATTTCCCCCGTTTTTTGAAAACTATAAAAGATATAAAAAAATTAATTGGAACTTTGGATTTTTAAAAAAATTTCCTTTCTTTCGATAGGATACAAGTTTTTGTACGTTAATTAATAAAAAAGTTACGAGGGATTTACGAATTTTAACAAAAATTTTGTATTTCCCCCGTATATTAAAAACTATAAAAGATATAAAAAGACTAATCGGAAATTTGGATTGCTAAAATAATTTCCTATCTTTTAATAGGTTATAACTTTTTGTACGGTAATTAATAAAAAAGTTACGAGGGAATTACAAGTTTTAACAAAAATTTTGTATTTCCCCCGTATATTGAAAAATATAAAAGGTATAAAAAAACTAATTGGAATTTTGAATTTTTAAGAAAATTTTCTATCTTTTAATAGGTTATAACTTTCTGTACGTTAATTAATAAACATGTTACGAGGGATTTACCAATTTTAACAAAAATTTGGTATTTCCCCCGTATATTGAAAACTATAAAAGATATAAAAAAATTAATTGGAATTTTGGATTTATAAAAAAATTTCCTTTCTTTTGATAGTTACAACTTTTTGTACGTTAATTAATAAAAAAGTTACGAGGGATTTACAAATTTTAACAAAAATTTGGTATTTTCCCTGTTTTTTAAAAACGATAAAAGATATAAAAAAATTAATTAGAATTTTGGATTTTTAAAAACATTTTCTTTCTTTCGATAGGTTATAACTTTTTGTACGTTAATTAATAAAAAAGTTACGAGGGATTTACAAATTTTAACAAAAATTTGGTATTTCCCCCGTATATTGAAAACTATAAAAGATATAAAAAAATTAATTGGAATTTTGGATTTATAAAAAAATTTCCTATCTTTTGATAGGTTATAACTTTTTGTACGGTAATTAATAAAAAAGTTACGAGGGAATTACAAATTTTAACAAAAATTTGGTATTTCTCCCGTATATTAAAAACTATAAAAGATACAAAAAATTAATTGGAATTTTGGATTTTTAAAAAAATTTCCTTTCTTTCGATAGGTTATACCTTTTTGTACGTTAATTAATAAAAAAGTTTCGAGGGATTTACAAATTTTAACAAAAATTTTGTATTTCCCCCGTATATTAAAAACTATAAAAGATATAAAAAGACTAATCGGAAATTTGGATTGCTAAAATAATTTCCTATCTTTAAATAGGTTATAACTTTTTGTACGGTAATTAATAAAAAAGTTACGAGGGAATTACAAGTTTTAACAAAAATTTTGTATTTCCCCCGTATATTGAAAAATATAAAAGGTATAAAAAAACTAATTGGAATTTTGAATTTTTAAGAAAATTTTCTATCTTTTAATAGGTTATAACTTTTTGTACGGTAAATAATAAAAAATTTACGAGGGAATTACAAATTTTAACAAAAATTTTGTATTTCCCCCGTATATTGAAAACTATAAAAGATATAAAAAAGTTAATTGAAAATTTGGATTCTTGAGAGAATTTCCTATCTTTTAATAGGTTACAACTTTTTGTACGGTAATTAATAAAAAAGTTACGAGGGAATTACAAGTTTTAACAAAAATTTGGTATTTCCCCCGTATATTGAAAACTATAAAAGATATGAAAAAACTAGTTGGAATTTTGAATTTTTAAGAAAATTTTCTAGCTTTTAATATGTTATAACTTTCTGTATGTGAATTAATAAACAAGTTACGAGGGATTTACAAATTTTAACAAAAATTTGGTATTTCCCCCGTATATTGAAAACTATAAAAGATATAAAAAATTAATTGGATATTTGGATTGTTGAGAGAATTTCCTATCTTTTGATAGGTTATAATTTTTTGTACGGTAATTCATAAAAAAGTTACGAGGGAATTTCAAATTTTAACAAAAATTTTGTATTTCCCCCGTATATTGAAAACTATAAAAAATATAAAAAATTAATTGGATATTTGGATTGTTGAGAGAATTTTCTATCTTTTGATAGGTTATAACTTTTTGTACGGTAAATAATAAAAAAGTTACGAGGGAATTACAAATTTTAACAAAAATTTTGTATTTCCCCCGTATATTGAAAACTATAAAAGATAAAAAAAAATTGATTAGAAATTTGGATTGCTGAGCAAATTTCTTTTCTTTTGATAGGTTATAACTTTTTGTACGTTAATTAAAAAAACAGTTACGGGGGAATTACAAATTTTAACAAAAATTTTGTATTTCCCCCGTATATTGAAAACCATAAAAGATATAAAAAAATTAATTAAAAATTTGGATTCTTGAGAAAATTTTCTATCTTTCGATAGGTTATACCTTTTTGTACGTTAATTAATAAAAAAGTTTCGAGGGATTTACAAATTTTAACAAAAATTTTGTATTTCCCCCGTATATTAAAAACTATAAAAGATATAAAAAGACTAATCGGAAATTTGGATTGCTAAAATAATTTCCTATCTTTTAATAGGTTATAACTTTTTGTACGGTAATTAATAAAAAAGTTACGAGGGAATTACAAGTTTTAACAAAAATTTTGTATTTCCCCCGTATATTGAAAAATATAAAAGGTATAAAAAAACTAATTGGAATTTTGAATTTTTAAGAAAATTTTCTATCTTTTAATAGGTTATAACTTTTTGTACGGTAAATAATAAAAAATTTACGAGGGAATTACAAATTTTAACAAAAATTTTGTATTTCCCCCGTATATTGAAAACTATAAAAGATATAAAAAAATTAATTGAAAATTTGGATTCTTGAGAAAATTTTCTATCTTTTAATAGGTTACAACTTTTTGTACGGTAATTAATAAAAAAGTTACGAGGGAATAACAAGTTTTAACAAAAATTTGGTATTTCCCCCGTATATTGAAAACTATAAAAGATATGAAAAAACTAGTTGGAATTTTGAATTTTTAAGAAAATTTTCTATCTTTTAATATGTTATAACTTTCTGTACGTTAATTAATAAACAAGTTACGAGGGATTTACAAATTTTAACAAAAATTTGGTATTTCCCCCGTATATTAAAAACTATAAAAGATATAAAAAATTAATTGGATATTTGGATTGTTGAGAGAATTTCCTATCTTTTGATAGGTTCTAATTTTTTGTACGGTAATTCATAAAAAAGTTACGAGGGAATTTCAAATTTTAACAAAAATTTTGTATTTCCCCCGTATATTGAAAACTATAAAAGATATAAAAAATTAATTGGATATTTGGATTGTTGAGAGAATTTTCTATCTTTTGATAGGTTATAACTTTTTGTACGGTAAATAATAAAAAAGTTACGAGGGAATTACAAATTTTAACAAAAATTTTGTATTTCCCCCGTATATTGAAAACTATAAAAGATAAAAAAAATTGATTAGAAATTTGGATTGCTGAGCAAATTTCTTTTCTTTTGATAGGTTATAACTTTTTGTACGTTAATTAAAAAAACAGTTAGGGGGGAATTAAAAATTTTAACAAAAATGTTGTATTTCCCCCGTATATTGAAAACCATAAAAGATATAAAAAAATTAATTAAAAATTTGGATTCTTGAGAAAATTTTCTATCTTTTGATAGGTTATAACTTTTTGTACGGTAATTAATAAAAAAGTTACGAGGGAATTACAAATTTTAACAAAAATTTGGTATTTCCCCCGTATATTGAAAACTATAAAAGATATGAAAGAACTAATTGGAACTTTGGATTTTTAAGAAAATTTCCTATCTTTTGATAGGTTACAACTTTCTGTACGTTAATTAATAAAAAAGTTACGAGGGATTTACAAATTTTAACAAAAATTTGGTATTTCCCCCGTTTTTTAAAAACGATAAAAGATATAAAAAAATTAATTGGAATTTTGGATTTTTAAAAAAATTTCCTTTCTTTCGATAGGTTACAACTTTTTGTACGTAAATTAATAAAAAAGTTACGAGGGAATTACAACTTTTAACAAAAATTTTGGATTTCCCACGTATATTGAAAACTATAAAAGATATAAAAAAAATTAATTGAAAATTTGGATTCTTGAGAAAATTTCCTATCTTTTGATAGGTTATAACTTTTTGTACGGTAATTAATAAAAAAGTTACGAGGCAATTACAAATTTTAACAAAAATTTGGTATTTCCTCCGTATATTGAAAACTATAAAAGAGATAAAAAAATTAATTGAAAATTTGGATTCTTGAGAAAATTTCCTATCTTTTAATAGGTTATAATTTTTTGTACGGTAATTAATAAAAAAGTTACGAGGGAATTTCAAATTTTAACAAAAATTTTGTATTTCCCCCGTATATTGAAAACTATAAAAGATATAAAAAATTATCCTATCTTTTAATAGGTTATAACTTCCTGTACGGTAATTAATAAAAAAGTTACGAGGGATTTACAAATTTTAACAAAAATTTGATATTTCACCCGTTTTTTGAAAATTATAAAATATATAAAAAAATTAATTGGAATTTTGGATTTTTAAAAAAAATTCCTTTCTTTTGATAGGTTATAACTTTTTGTACGGTTAATAATAAAAAAGTTACGAGGGAATTACAAATTTTAACAAAAATTTTGTGTTTCCCCCGTATATTGAAAACTATAAAAGATAAAATAAAACTAATTAGAAATTTGGATTGCTGAGCAAATTTCCTTTTTTTTGATAGGTTATAACTTTTTGTACGTTAATTAAAAAAACAGTTACGAAGGAATTACAAATTTTAGCAAAAATTTTGTATTTCCCCCGTTTATTGAAAACTATAAAAGATATAAAAAAACTAATTAAAATTTTGGATTTTTAAGAAAATTTCCTATCTTTTGATAGGTTACAACTTTCTGTACGCTAATTAATAAAAAAGTTACGAGGGATGTACAAATTTTAACAAAAATTTGGTATTTTCCCTGTTTTTTGAAAACTATAAAAGGTATAAAAAAATTAATCGGAACTTTGGATTTTGAAAAAAATTTCCTTTCTTTTAATAGGTTATAACTTTTTGTACGTTAATTAATAAAAAAGTTACGAGGGATTTACAAATTTTAACAAAAATTTTGTATTTCCCCGGATATTGAAAACTATAAAAGATATAAAAAGACTAATCGGAAATTTGTATTGCTGAGAAAATTTTCTTTCTTTTGATAGGTTATAACTTTTTGTACGGTAATTAATAAAAAAGTTACGAGGGAATTACAAATTTTAACAAAAATTTGGTATTTCCTCCGTATATTGAAAACTATAAAAGATATAAAAAAAATAATTAAAATTTTAAATCTTTAAGAAACTTTTCTATCTTTTGATAGGTTACAACTTTCTGTACGCTAATTAATAAAAAAGTTACGAGGGATGTACAAATTTTAACAAAAATTTGGTATTTTCCCTGTTTTTTGAAAACTATAAAAGGTATAAAAAAATTAATCGGAACTTTGGATTTTGAAAAAAATTTCCTTTTTTTTAATAGGTTATAACTTTTTGTACGTTAATTAATAAAAAAGTTACGAGGGATTTACAAATTTTAACAAAAATTTTGTATTTCCCCGGATATTGAAAACTATAAAAGATATAAAAAGACTAATCGGAAATTTGTATTGCTGAGAAAATTTTCTTTCTTTTGATAGGTTATAACTTTTTGTACGGTAATTAATAAAAAAGTTACGAGGGAATTACAAATTTTAACAAAAATTTTGGATTTCCCCCGTATATTGAAAACTATAAAAATTATAAAAAAAATTAATTGAAAATTTGGATTCTTGAGAAAATTTCCTATCTTTTGATAGGTTATAACTTTTTGTACGGTAATTAATAAAAAAGTTACGAGGGAATTACAAATTTTAACAAAAATTTGGTATTTCCTCCGTATATTGAAAACTATAAAAGATATAAAAAAAATAATTAAAATTTTGAATCTTTAAGAAAATTTTCTATCTTTTGATAGGTTACATCTTTCTGTACGCTAATTAATAAAAAAGTTACAAGGGATTTAGAAATTTTAACAAAAATTTGGTATTTCCCCCGTTTTTTGAAAACTATAAAAGATATAAAAAAATTAATTGGAACTTTGGATTTTTAAAAAAATTTCCTTTCTTTCGATAGGATACAAGTTTTTGTACGTTAATTAATAAAAAAGTTACGAGGGATTTACGAATTTTAACAAAAATTTTGTATTTCCCCCGTATATTAAAAACTATAAAAGATATAAAAAGACTAATCGGAAATTTGGATTGCTAAAATAATTTCCTATCTTTTAATAGGTTATAACTTTTTGTACGGTAATTAATAAAAAAGTTACGAGGGAATTACAAGTTTTAACAAAAATTTTGTATTTCCCCCGTATATTGAAAAATATAAAAGGTATAAAAAAACTAATTGGAATTTTGAATTTTTAAGAAAATTTTCTATCTTTTAATAGGTTATAACTTTCTGTACGTTAATTAATAAACATGTTACGAGGGATTTACCAATTTTAACAAAAATTTGGTATTTCCCCCGTATATTGAAAACTATAAAAGATATAAAAAAATTAATTGGAATTTTGGATTTATAAAAAAATTTCCTTTCTTTTGATAGTTACAACTTTTTGTACGTTAATTAATAAAAAAGTTACGAGGGATTTACAAATTTTAACAAAAATTTGGTATTTTCCCTGTTTTTTAAAAACGATAAAAGATATAAAAAAATTAATTAGAATTTTGGATTTTTAAAAACATTTTCTTTCTTTCGATAGGTTATAACTTTTTGTACGTTAATTAATAAAAAAGTTACGAGGGATTTACAAATTTTAACAAAAATTTGGTATTTCCCCCGTATATTGAAAACTATAAAAGATATAAAAAAATTAATTGGAATTTTGGATTTATAAAAAAATTTCCTATCTTTTGATAGGTTATAACTTTTTGTACGGTAATTAATAAAAAAGTTACGAGGGAATTACAAATTTTAACAAAAATTTGGTATTTCTCCCGTATATTAAAAACTATAAAAGATACAAAAAATTAATTGGAATTTTGGATTTTTAAAAAAATTTCCTTTCTTTCGATAGGTTATACCTTTTTGTACGTTAATTAATAAAAAAGTTTCGAGGGATTTACAAATTTTAACAAAAATTTTGTATTTCCCCCGTATATTAAAAACTATAAAAGATATAAAAAGACTAATCGGAAATTTGGATTGCTAAAATAATTTCCTATCTTTAAATAGGTTATAACTTTTTGTACGGTAATTAATAAAAAAGTTACGAGGGAATTACAAGTTTTAACAAAAATTTTGTATTTCCCCCGTATATTGAAAAATATAAAAGGTATAAAAAAACTAATTGGAATTTTGAATTTTTAAGAAAAATTTTCTATCTTTTAATAGGTTATAACTTTTTGTACGGTAAATAATAAAAAATTTACGAGGGAATTACAAATTTTAACAAAAATTTTGTATTTCCCCCGTATATTGAAAACTATAAAAGATATAAAAAAGTTAATTGAAAATTTGGATTCTTGAGAGAATTTCCTATCTTTTAATAGGTTACAACTTTTTGTACGGTAATTAATAAAAAAGTTACGAGGGAATTACAAGTTTTAACAAAAATTTGGTATTTCCCCCGTATATTGAAAACTATAAAAGATATGAAAAAACTAGTTGGAATTTTGAATTTTTAAGAAAATTTTCTAGCTTTTAATATGTTATAACTTTCTGTATGTGAATTAATAAACAAGTTACGAGGGATTTACAAATTTTAACAAAAATTTGGTATTTCCCCCGTATATTGAAAACTATAAAAGATATAAAAAATTAATTGGATATTTGGATTGTTGAGAGAATTTCCTATCTTTTGATAGGTTATAATTTTTTGTACGGTAATTCATAAAAAAGTTACGAGGGAATTTCAAATTTTAACAAAAATTTTGTATTTCCCCCGTATATTGAAAACTATAAAAAATATAAAAAATTAATTGGATATTTGGATTGTTGAGAGAATTTTCTATCTTTTGATAGGTTATAACTTTTTGTACGGTAAATAATAAAAGAGTTACGAGGGAATTACAAATTTTAACAAAAATTTTGTATTTCCCCCGTATATTGAAAACTATAAAAGATAAAAAAAAATTGATTAGAAATTTGGATTGCTGAGCAAATTTCTTTTCTTTTGATAGGTTATAACTTTTTGTACGTTAATTAAAAAAACAGTTACGGGGGAATTACAAATTTTAACAAAAATTTTGTATTTCCCCCGTATATTGAAAACCATAAAAGATATAAAAAAATTAATTAAAAATTTGGATTCTTGAGAAAATTTTCTATCTTTCGATAGGTTATACCTTTTTGTACGTTAATTAATAAAAAAGTTTCGAGGGATTTACAAATTTTAACAAAAATTTTGTATTTCCCCCGTATATTAAAAACTATAAAAGATATAAAAAGACTAATCGGAAATTTGGATTGCTAAAATAATTTCCTATCTTTTAATAGGTTATAACTTTTTGTACGGTAATTAATAAAAAAGTTACGAGGGAATTACAAGTTTTAACAAAAATTTTGTATTTCCCCCGTATATTGAAAAATATAAAAGGTATAAAAAAACTAATTGGAATTTTGAATTTTTAAGAAAATTTTCTATCTTTTAATAGGTTATAACTTTTTGTACGGTAAATAATAAAAAATTTACGAGGGAATTACAAATTTTAACAAAAATTTTGTATTTCCCCCGTATATTGAAAACTATAAAAGATATAAAAAAATTAATTGAAAATTTGGATTCTTGAGAAAATTTTCTATCTTTTAATAGGTTACAACTTTTTGTACGGTAATTAATAAAAAAGTTACGAGGGAATAACAAGTTTTAACAAAAATTTGGTATTTCCCCCGTATATTGAAAACTATAAAAGATATGAAAAAACTAGTTGGAATTTTGAATTTTTAAGAAAATTTTCTATCTTTTAATATGTTATAACTTTCTGTACGTTAATTAATAAACAAGTTACGAGGGATTTACAAATTTTAACAAAAATTTGGTATTTCCCCCGTATATTGAAAACTATAAAAGATATAAAAAATTAATTGGATATTTGGATTGTTGAGAGAATTTTCTATCTTTTGATAGGTTATAACTTTTTGTACGGTAAATAATAAAAAAGTTACGAGGGAATTACAAATTTTAACAAAAATTTTGTATTTCCCCCGTATATTGAAAACTATAAAAGATAAAAAAAAATGATTAGAAATTTGGATTGCTGAGCAAATTTCTTTTCTTTTGATAGGTTATAACTTTTTGTACGTTAATTAAAAAAACAGTTACGGGGGAATTAAAAATTTTAACAAAAATTTTGTATTTCCCCCGTATATTGAAAACCATAAAAGATATAAAAAAATTAATTAAAAATTTGGATTCTTGAGAAAATTTTCTATCTTTTGATAGGTTATAACTTTTTGTACGGTAATTAATAAAAAAGTTACGAGGGAATTACAAATTTTAACAAAAATTTGGTATTTCCCCCGTATATTGAAAACTATAAAAGATATGAAAGAACTAATTGGAACTTTGGATTTTTAAGAAAATTTCCTATCTTTTGATAGGTTACAACTTTCTGTACGTTAATTAATAAAAAAGTTACGAGGGATTTACAAATTTTAACAAAAATTTGGTATTTCCCCCGTTTTTTAAAAACGATAAAAGATATAAAAAAATTAATTGGAATTTTGGATTTTTAAAAAAATTTCCTTTCTTTCGATAGGTTACAACTTTTTGTACGTAAATTAATAAAAAAGTTACGAGGGAATTACAACTTTTAACAAAAATTTTGGATTTCCCACGTATATTGAAAACTATAAAAGATATAAAAAAAATTAATTGAAAATTTGGATTCTTGAGAAAATTTCCTATCTTTTGATAGGTTATAACTTTTTGTACGGTAATTAATAAAAAAGTTACGAGGGAATTACAAATTTTAACAAAAATTTGGTACTTCCTCCGTATATTGAAAACTATAAAAGATATAAAAAAAATAATTGAAATTTTGGATTTCTAAAAAAATTTTCTTTCTTTTGATAGGTTACAACTTTTTGTACGGTAATTAATGAAAAAGTTACAAGGGAATTACAAATTTTAACAAAAATTTTGTATTTTCCCCGTATATTGAAAACTATAAAAGATATGAAAAAACTAATTGGAATTTTGAATTTCTAAGAAAATTTTCTATCTTTTGATAGGTTACAACTTTCTGTACGCTAATTAATAAAAAAGTTACGAGGGATTTACAAATTTTAACAAAAATTTGGTATTTCCCCCGTTTTTGGAAAACTATTAAAGATATAAAAAAATTAATTGGAACTTTGGATTTTTAAAAAAATTTCCTTTCATTCGATAGGTTGCAACTTTTTGTACGTTAATTAATAAAAAAGTTACGAGGGATTTAGAAATTTTAACAAAAATTTTGTATTTCCCCCATATATTGAAAACTATAAAAGATATAAAAAGACTAATCGGAAATTTGGATTGCTAAAATAATTTCCTATCTTTTAATAGGTTATAACTTCCTGTACGTTGATTAATAAACAAGTTACGAGGGATTTACAAATTTTAACAAAAATTTGGTATTTCCCCCGTATATTAAAAACTATAAAAGATATGAAAAAACTAGTTGGAATTTTGAATTTTTAAGAAAATTTTCTATCTTTTAATATGTTATAACTTTCTGTACGTTAATTAATAAACAAGTTACGAGGGATTTACAAATTTTAACAAAAATTTGGTATTTCCCCCGTATATTGAAAACTATAAAAGATATAAAAAATTAATTGGATATTTGGATTGTTGAGAGAATTTCCTATCTTTTGATAGGTTATAATTTTTTGTACGGTAATTAATAAAAAAGTTACGAGGGAATTACAAGTTTTAACAAAAATTTGGTATTTCCCCCGTATATTGAAAACTATAAAAGATATGAAAAAACTAGTTGGAATTTTGAATTTTTAAGAAAATTTTCTATCTTTTAATATGTTATAACTTTCTGTACGTTAATTAATAAACAAGTTACGAGGGATTTACAAATTTTAACAAAAATTTGGTATTTCCCCCGTATATTGAAAACTATAAAAGATATAAAAAATTAATTGGATATTTGGATTGTTGAGAGAATTTCCTATCTTTTGATAGGTTATAATTTTTTGTACGGTAATTCATAAAAAAGTTACGAGGGAATTTCAAATTTTAACAAAAATTTTGTATTTCCCCCGTATATTGAAAACTATAAAAGATATAAAAAAACTAGTTGGAATTTTGAATTTTTAAGAAAATTTTCTATCTTTTAATATGTTATAACTTTCTGTACGTTAATTAATAAACAAGTTACGAGGGATTTACAAATTTTAACAAAAATTTTGTATTTTCCCTGTTTTTTGAAAACTATAAAAGGTATAAAAAAATTAATCGGAACTTTGGATTTTGAAAAAAATTTCCTTTCTTTTAATAGGTTATAACTTTTTGTACGTTAATTAATAAAAAAGTTACGAGGGATTTACAAATTTTAACAAAAATTTTGTATTTCCCCGGATATTGAAAACTATAAAAGATATAAAAAGACTAATCGGAAATTTGTATTGCTGAGAAAATTTTCTTTCTTTTGATAGGTTATAACTTTTTGTACGGTAATTAATAAAAAAGTTACGAGGGAATTACAAATTTTAACAAAAATTTTGGATTTCCCCCGTATATTGAAAACTATAAAAGATATAAAAAAATTAATTGAAAATTTGGATTCTTGAGAAAATTTCCTATCTTTTAATAGGTTATAACTTTTTGTACGGTAATTAATAAAAAAGTTACGAGGGAATTACAAGTTTTAACAAAAATTTGGTATTTCCCCCGTATATTGAAAACTATAAAAGATATAAAAAAACTAGTTGGAATTTTGAATTTTTAAGAAAATTTTCTATCTTTTAATATGTTATAACTTTCTGTACGTTAATTAATAAACAAGTTACGAGGGATTTACAAATTTTAACAAAAATTTGGTATTTCCCCCGTATATTGAAAACTATAAAAGATATAAAAAAATTAATTAAAAATTTGGATTCTTGAGAAAATTTCCTATCTTTTAATAGGTTATAATTTTTTGTACGGTAATTAATAAAAAAGTTACGAGGCAATTTCAAATTTTAACAAAAATTTTGTATTTCCCCCGTATATTGAAAACTATAAAAGATATAAAAAATTATCCTATCTTTTAATAGGTTATAACTTCCTGTACGGTAATTAATAAAAAAGTTACGAGGGATTTACAAATTTTAACAAAAATTTGATATTTCACCCGTTTTTTGAAAATTATAAAATATATAAAAAAATTAATTGGAATTTTGGATTTTTAAAAAAAAATTCCTTTCTTTTGATAGGTTATAACTTTTTGTACGGTTAATAATAAAAAAGTTACGAGGGAATTACAAATTTTAACAAAAATTTTGTGTTTCCCCCGTATATTGAAAACTATAAAAGATAAAATAAAACTAATTAGAAATTTGGATTGCTGAGCAAATTTCCTTTTTTTTGATAGGTTATAACTTTTTGTACGTTAATTAAAAAAACAGTTACGAAGGAATTACAAATTTTAGCAAAAATTTTGTATTTCCCCCGTTTATTGAAAACTATAAAAGATATAAAAAAACTAATTAAAATTTTGGATTTTTAAGAAAATTTCCTATCTTTTGATAGGTTACAACTTTCTGTACGCTAATTAATAAAAAAGTTACGAGGGATGTACAAATTTTAACAAAAATTTGGTATTTTCCCTGTTTTTTGAAAACTATAAAAGGTATAAAAAAATTAATCGGAACTTTGGATTTTGAAAAAAATTTCCTTTCTTTTAATAGGTTATAACTTTTTGTACGTTAATTAATAAAAAAGTTACGAGGGATTTACAAATTTTAACAAAAATTTTGTATTTCCCCGGATATTGAAAACTATAAAAGATATAAAAAGACTAATCGGAAATTTGTATTGCTGAGAAAATTTTCTTTCTTTTGATAGGTTATAACTTTTTGTACGGTAATTAATAAAAAAGTTACGAGGGAATTACAAATTTTAACAAAAATTTGGTATTTCCTCCGTATATTGAAAACTATAAAAGATATAAAAAAAATAATTAAAATTTTAAATCTTTAAGAAACTTTTCTATCTTTTGATAGGTTACAACTTTCTGTACGCTAATTAATAAAAAAGTTACGAGGGATGTACAAATTTTAACAAAAATTTGGTATTTTCCCTGTTTTTTGAAAACTATAAAAGGTATAAAAAAATTAATCGGAACTTTGGATTTTGAAAAAAATTTCCTTTTTTTTAATAGGTTATAACTTTTTGTACGTTAATTAATAAAAAAGTTACGAGGGATTTACAAATTTTAACAAAAATTTTGTATTTCCCCGGATATTGAAAACTATAAAAGATATAAAAAGACTAATCGGAAATTTGTATTGCTGAGAAAATTTTCTTTCTTTTGATAGGTTATAACTTTTTGTACGGTAATTAATAAAAAAGTTACGAGGGAATTACAAATTTTAACAAAAATTTTGGATTTCCCCCGTATATTGAAAACTATAAAAATTATAAAAAAAATTAATTGAAAATTTGGATTCTTGAGAAAATTTCCTATCTTTTGATAGGTTATAACTTTTTGTACGGTAATTAATAAAAAAGTTACGAGGGAATTACAAATTTTAACAAAAATTTGGTATTTCCTCCGTATATTGAAAACTATAAAAGATATAAAAAAAATAATTAAAATTTTGAATCTTTAAGAAAATTTTCTATCTTTTGATAGGTTACATCTTTCTGTACGCTAATTAATAAAAAAGTTACAAGGGATTTAGAAATTTTAACAAAAATTTGGTATTTCCCCCGTTTTTTGAAAACTATAAAAGATATAAAAAAATTAATTGGAACTTTGGATTTTTAAAAAAATTTCCTTTCTTTCGATAGGATACAAGTTTTTGTACGTTAATTAATAAAAAAGTTACGAGGGATTTACGAATTTTAACAAAAATTTTGTATTTCCCCCGTATATTAAAAACTATAAAAGATATAAAAAGACTAATCGGAAATTTGGATTGCTAAAATAATTTCCTATCTTTTAATAGGTTATAACTTTTTGTACGGTAATTAATAAAAAAGTTACGAGGGAATTACAAGTTTTAACAAAAATTTTGTATTTCCCCCGTATATTGAAAAATATAAAAGGTATAAAAAAACTAATTGGAATTTTGAATTTTTAAGAAAATTTTCTATCTTTTAATAGGTTATAACTTTCTGTACGTTAATTAATAAACATGTTACGAGGGATTTACCAATTTTAACAAAAATTTGGTATTTCCCCCGTATATTGAAAACTATAAAAGATATAAAAAAATTAATTGGAATTTTGGATTTATAAAAAAATTTCCTTTCTTTTGATAGTTACAACTTTTTGTACGTTAATTAATAAAAAAGTTACGAGGGATTTACAAATTTTAACAAAAATTTGGTATTTTCCCTGTTTTTTAAAAACGATAAAAGATATAAAAAAATTAATTAGAATTTTGGATTTTTAAAAACATTTTCTTTCTTTCGATAGGTTATAACTTTTTGTACGTTAATTAATAAAAAAGTTACGAGGGATTTACAAATTTTAACAAAAATTTGGTATTTCCCCCGTATATTGAAAACTATAAAAGATATAAAAAAATTAATTGGAATTTTGGATTTATAAAAAAATTTCCTATCTTTTGATAGGTTATAACTTTTTGTACGGTAATTAATAAAAAAGTTACGAGGGAATTACAAATTTTAACAAAAATTTGGTATTTCTCCCGTATATTAAAAACTATAAAAGATACAAAAAATTAATTGGAATTTTGGATTTTTAAAAAAATTTCCTTTCTTTCGATAGGTTATACCTTTTTGTACGTTAATTAATAAAAAAGTTTCGAGGGATTTACAAATTTTAACAAAAATTTTGTATTTCCCCCGTATATTAAAAACTATAAAAGATATAAAAAGACTAATCGGAAATTTGGATTGCTAAAATAATTTCCTATCTTTAAATAGGTTATAACTTTTTGTACGGTAATTAATAAAAAAGTTACGAGGGAATTACAAGTTTTAACAAAAATTTTGTATTTCCCCCGTATATTGAAAAATATAAAAGGTATAAAAAAACTAATTGGAATTTTGAATTTTTAAGAAAATTTTCTATCTTTTAATAGGTTATAACTTTTTGTACGGTAAATAATAAAAAATTTACGAGGGAATTACAAATTTTAACAAAAATTTTGTATTTCCCCCGTATATTGAAAACTATAAAAGATATAAAAAAGTTAATTGAAAATTTGGATTCTTGAGAGAATTTCCTATCTTTTAATAGGTTACAACTTTTTGTACGGTAATTAATAAAAAAGTTACGAGGGAATTACAAGTTTTAACAAAAATTTGGTATTTCCCCCGTATATTGAAAACTATAAAAGATATGAAAAAACTAGTTGGAATTTTGAATTTTTAAGAAAATTTTCTAGCTTTTAATATGTTATAACTTTCTGTATGTGAATTAATAAACAAGTTACGAGGGATTTACAAATTTTAACAAAAATTTGGTATTTCCCCCGTATATTGAAAACTATAAAAGATATAAAAAATTAATTGGATATTTGGATTGTTGAGAGAATTTCCTATCTTTTGATAGGTTATAATTTTTTGTACGGTAATTCATAAAAAAGTTACGAGGGAATTTCAAATTTTAACAAAAATTTTGTATTTCCCCCGTATATTGAAAACTATAAAAAATATAAAAAATTAATTGGATATTTGGATTGTTGAGAGAATTTTCTATCTTTTGATAGGTTATAACTTTTTGTACGGTAAATAATAAAAAAGTTACGAGGGAATTACAAATTTTAACAAAAATTTTGTATTTCCCCCGTATATTGAAAACTATAAAAGATAAAAAAAAATTGATTAGAAATTTGGATTGCTGAGCAAATTTCTTTTCTTTTGATAGGTTATAACTTTTTGTACGTTAATTAAAAAAACAGTTACGGGGGAATTACAAATTTTAACAAAAATTTTGTATTTCCCCCGTATATTGAAAACCATAAAAGATATAAAAAAATTAATTAAAAATTTGGATTCTTGAGAAAATTTTCTATCTTTCGATAGGTTATACCTTTTTGTACGTTAATTAATAAAAAAGTTTCGAGGGATTTACAAATTTTAACAAAAATTTTGTATTTCCCCCGTATATTAAAAACTATAAAAGATATAAAAAGACTAATCGGAAATTTGGATTGCTAAAATAATTTCCTATCTTTTAATAGGTTATAACTTTTTGTACGGTAATTAATAAAAAAGTTACGAGGGAATTACAAGTTTTAACAAAAATTTTGTATTTCCCCCGTATATTGAAAAATATAAAAGGTATAAAAAAACTAATTGGAATTTTGAATTTTTAAGAAAATTTTCTATCTTTTAATAGGTTATAACTTTTTGTACGGTAAATAATAAAAAATTTACGAGGGAATTACAAATTTTAACAAAAATTTTGTATTTCCCCCGTATATTGAAAACTATAAAAGATATAAAAAAATTAATTGAAAATTTGGATTCTTGAGAAAATTTTCTATCTTTTAATAGGTTACAACTTTTTGTACGGTAATTAATAAAAAAGTTACGAGGGAATAACAAGTTTTAACAAAAATTTGGTATTTCCCCCGTATATTGAAAACTATAAAAGATATGAAAAAACTAGTTGGAATTTTGAATTTTCAAGAAAATTTTCTATCTTTTAATATGTTATAACTTTCTGTACGTTAATTAATAAACAAGTTACGAGGGATTTACAAATTTTAACAAAAATTTGGTATTTCCCCCGTATATTAAAAACTATAAAAGATATAAAAAATTAATTGGATATTTGGATTGTTGAGAGAATTTCCTATCTTTTGATAGGTTCTAATTTTTTGTACGGTAATTCATAAAAAAGTTACGAGGGAATTTCAAATTTTAACAAAAATTTTGTATTTCCCCCGTATATTGAAAACTATAAAAGATATAAAAAATTAATTGGATATTTGGATTGTTGAGAGAATTTTCTATCTTTTGATAGGTTATAACTTTTTGTACGGTAAATAATAAAAAAGTTACGAGGGAATTACAAATTTTAACAAAAATTTTGTATTTCCCCCGTATATTGAAAACTATAAAAGATAAAAAAAATTGATTAGAAATTTGGATTGCTGAGCAAATTTCTTTTCTTTTGATAGGTTATAACTTTTTGTACGTTAATTAAAAAAACAGTTACGGGGGAATTAAAGATTTTAACAAAACTTTTGTATTTCCCCCGTATATTGAAAACCATAAAAGATATAAAAAAATTAATTAAAAATTTGGATTCTTGAGAAAATTTTCTATCTTTTGATAGGTTATAACTTTTTGTACGGTAATTAATAAAAAAGTTACGAGGGAATTACAAATTTTAACAAAAATTTGGTATTTCCCCCGTATATTGAAAACTATAAAAGATATGAAAGAACTAATTGGAACTTTGGATTTTTAAGAAAATTTCCTATCTTTTGATAGGTTACAACTTTCTGTACGTTAATTAATAAAAAAGTTACGAGGGATTTACAAATTTTAACAAAAATTTGGTATTTCCCCCGTTTTTTAAAAACGATAAAAGATATAAAAAAATTAATTGGAATTTTGGATTTTTAAAAAAATTTCCTTTCTTTCGATAGGTTACAACTTTTTGTACGTAAATTAATAAAAAAGTTACGAGGGAATTACAACTTTTAACAAAAATTTTGGATTTCCCACGTATATTGAAAACTATAAAAGATATAAAAAAAATTAATTGAAAATTTGGATTCTTGAGAAAATTTCCTATCTTTTGATAGGTTATAACTTTTTGTACGGTAATTAATAAAAAAGTTACGAGGGAATTACAAATTTTAACAAAAATTTGGTATTTCCTCCGTATATTGAAAACTATAAAAGATATAAAAAAAATAATTGAAATTTTGGATTTCTAAAAAAATGTTCTTTCTTTTGATAGGTTACAACTTTTTGTACGGTAATTAATGAAAAAGTTACAGGGGAATTACAAATTTTAACAAAAATTTTGTATTTTCCCCGTATATTGAAAACTATAAAAGATATGAAAAAACTAATTGGAATTTTGAATTTCTAAGAAAATTTTCTATCTTTTGATAGGTTACAACTTTCTGTACGCTAATTAATAAAAAAGTTACGAGGGATTTAGAAATTTTAACAAAAATTTTGTATTTCCCCCATATATTGAAAACTATAAAAGATATAAAAAGACTAATCGGAAATTTGGATTGCTAAAATAATTTCCTATCTTTTAATAGGTTATAACTTCCTGTACGTTGATTAATAAACAAGTTACGAGGGATTTACAAATTTTAACAAAAATTTGGTATTTCCCCCGTATATTAAAAACTATAAAAGATATAAAAAAATTAATTGGATATTTGGATTGCTAAGAGAATTTCCTATCTTTTGATAGGTTATAATTTTTTGTACGGTAATTAATAAAAAAGTTACGAGGGATTTACAAATTTTAACAAAAATTTGATATTTCACCCGTTTTTTGAAAATTATAAAATATATAAAAAAATTAATTGGAATTTTGGATTTTTAAAAAAAATTCCTTTCTTTTGATAGGTTATAACTTTTTGTACGTTAATTAATAAAAAAGTTACGAGGGATTTACAAATTTTAACAAAAATTTGGTATTTCCCCCGTATATTGAAAACTATAAAAGATATAAAAAAATTAATTGGATATTTGGATTATTAAGAGAATTTTCTATCTTTTGATAGGTTATAACTTTTTGTACGGTAAATAATAAAAAAGTTACGAGGGAATTACAAATTTTAACAAAAATTTTGTTTGTCCCCCGTATATTGAAAACTATAAAAGATAAAATAACATTAATTAGACATTTGGATTGCTGAGCAAATTTTCTTTTTTTTGATAGGTTATAACTTTTTGTACGTTAATTAAAAAAACAGTTACGAAGGAATTACAAATTTTAACAAAAATTTTGTATTTCCCCCGTTTATTGAAAACTATAAAAGATATAAAAAAACTAATTAAAATTTTGGATTTTTAAGAAAATTTCCTATCTTTTGATAGGTTACAACTTTCTGTACGCTAATTAATAAAAAAGTTACGAGGGATGTACAAATTTTAACAAAAATTTGGTATTTTCCCTGTTTTTTGAAAACTATAAAAGGTATAAAAAAATTAATCGGAACTTTGGATTTTGAAAAAAATTTCCTTTCTTTTGATAGGTTATAACTTTTTGTAAGTTAATTAATAAAAAAGTTACGAGGGATTTACAAATTTTAACAAAAATTTTGTATTTCCCCGGATATTGAAAACTATAAAAGATATAAAAAGACTAATCGGAAATTTGTATTGCTGAGAAAATTTTCTTTCTTTTGATAGGTTATAACTTTTTGTAAGGTAATTAATAAAAAAGTTACGAGGGATTTACAAGTTTTAACAAAAATTTTGTATTTCCCCGGATATTGAAAACTATAAAAGATATAAAAAGACTAATCGGAAATTTGTATTGCTGAGAAAATTTTCTTTCTTTTGATAGGTTATAACTTTTTGTACGGTAATTAATAAAAAAGTTACGAGGGATTTACAAATTTTAACAAAAATTTTGGATTTCCCCCGTATATTGAAAACTATAAAAATTATAAAAAAAATTAATTGAAAATTTGGATTCTTGAGAAAATTTCCTATCTTTTCATAGGTTATAACTTTTTGTACGGTAATTAATAAAAAAGTTACGAGGGAATTACAACTTTTAACAAAAATTTGGTATTTCCTCCGTATATTGAAAACTATAAAAGATATAAAAAAAATAATTAAAATTTTGAATCTTTAAGAAAATTTTCTATCTTTTGATAGGTTACAACTTTCTGGCCGCTAATTAATAAAAAATTTACGAGGGATTTACAAATTTTAACAAAAATTTGGTATTTCCCCCGTTTTTTGAAAACTATAAAAGATATAAAAAAATTCATTGGAACTTTGGATTTTTAAAAAAATTTCCTTTCTTTCAAAAGGATACAAGTTTTTGTACGTTAATTAATAAAAAAGTTACGAGGGATTTACGAATTTTAACAAAAATTTTGTATTTCCCCCGTATATTAAAAACTATAAAAGATATAAAAAGACTAATCGGAAATTTGGATTGCTAAAATAATTTCCTATCTTTTAATAGGTCATAACTTTTTGTACGGTAATTAATAAAAAAGTTACGAGGGAATTACAAGTTTTAACAAAAATTTTGTATTTCCCCCGTATATTGAAAAATATAAAAGGTATGAAAAAACTAATTGGAATTTTGAATTTTTAAGAAAATTTTCTATCTTTTAATAGGTTATAACTTTCTGTACGTTAATTAATAAACAAGTTACGAGGGATTTACAAATTTTAACAAAAATTTGGTATTTCCCCCGTATATTGAAAACTATAAAAGATATAAAAAAATTAATTGGAATTTTGGATTTATAAAAAAATTTCCTTTCTTTTGATAGTTACAACTTTTTGTACGTTAATTAATAAAAAAGTTACGAGGGATTTACAAATTTTAACAAAAATTTGGTATTTTCCCTGTTTTTTAAAAACGATAAAAGATATAAAAAAATTAATTAGAATTTTGGATTTTTTAAAAACATTTCCTTTCTTTCGATAGGTTATAACTTTTTGTACGTTAATTAATAAAAAAGTTACGAGGGATTTACAAATTTTAACAAAAATTTGGTATTTCTCCCGTATATTGAAAACTATAAAAGATATAAAAAAATTAATTGGAATTTTGGATTTATAAAAAAATTTCCTTTTTTTTAATAGGTTATAACTTTTTGTACGGTAATTAATAAAAAAGTTACGAGGGAATTACAAATTTTAACAAAAATTTGGTAATTCTCCCGTATATTAAAAACTATAAAAGATATAAAAAAATTAATTAGAATTTTGGATTTTTTAAAAAAATTTCCTTTCTTTCGATAGGTTATACCTTTTTGTACGTTAATTAATAAAAAAGTTTCGAGGGATTTACAAATTTTAACAAAAATTTTGTATTTCCACCGTATATTGAAAACTATAAAAGATATAAAAAGACTAATCGAAAATTTGGATTGCTAAAAAAATTTCCTATCTTTTAATAGGTTATAACTTTTTGTACGGTAAATAATAAAAAAGTTACGAGGGAATTACAAATTTTAACAAAAAATTTGTATTTCCCCCGTTTATTGAAAACTATAAAAGATATAAAAAAATTAATTGGATATTTGGATTGTTGAGAGAATTTCCTATCCTTTGATGGGTTATAACTTTTTGTACGGTAAATAATAAAAAAGTTACGAGGGAATTACAAATTTTAACAAAAATTTGGTATTTCCCCCGTATATTGAAAACTATAAAAGATATAAAAAAATTAATTGGAATTTTGGATTTATAAAAAAATTTCCTTTCTTTTGATAGTTACAACTTTTTGTACGTTAATTAATAAAAAAGTTACGAGGGATTTACAAATTTTAACAAAAATTTGGTATTTTCCCTGTTTTTTAAAAACGATAAAAGATATAAAAAAATTAGTTAGAATTTTGGATTTTTTAAAAACATTTCCTTTCTTTCGATAGGTTATAACTTTTTGTACGTTAATTAATAAAAAAGTTACGAGGGATTTACAAATTTTAACAAAAATTTGGTATTTCCCCCGTATATTGAAAACTATAAAAGATATAAAAAAATTAATTGGAATTTTGGATTTATAAAAAAATTTCCTTTTTTTTAATAGGTTATAACTTTTTGTACGGTAATTAATAAAAAAGTTACGAGGGAATTACAAATTTTAACAAAAATTTGGTAATTCTCCCGTATATTAAAAACTATAAAAGATATAAAAAAATTAATTAGAATTTTGGATTTTTTAAAAAAATTTCCTTTCTTTCGATAGGTTATACCTTTTTGTACGTTAATTAATAAAAAAGTTTCGAGGGATTTACAAATTTTAACAAAAATTTTGTATTTCCCCCGTATATTGAAAACTATAAAAGATATAAAAAGACTAATCGAAAATTTGGATTGCTAAAAAAATTTCCTATCTTTTAATAGGTTATAACTTTTTGTACGGTAAATAATAAAAAAGTTACGAGGGAATTACAAATTTTAACAAAAAATTTGTATTTCCCCCGTATATTGAAAACTATAAAAGATATAAAAAAATTAATTGAAAATTTGGATTCTTGAGAAAATTTCCTATCTTTTAATAGGTTATAATTTTTTGTACGGTAATTAAAAAAAAAAGTTACGAGGGAATTTCAAATTTTAACAAAAATTTTGTATTTCCCCCGTATATTGAAAACTATAAAAGATATAAAAAATTAATTGGATATTTGGATTGTTGAGAGAATTTCCTATCCTTTGATGGGTTACAACTTTTTGTACGGTAAATAATAAAAAAGTTACGAGGGAATTACAAATTTTAACAAAAATTTTGTAATTCCTCCGTATATTGAAAACTATAAAAGATAAAAAAAAATTAATTAGAAATTTGGATTGCTGAGCAAATGTCTTTTCTTTTGATAGGTTATAACTTTTTGTACGTTAATTAAAAAAATAGTTACGAGAGAATTACACATTTTAACAAAAATTTTGTATTTCCCCCGTATATTAAAAACTATAAAAGATATAAAAAAATTAATTAAAAATTTTAATTCTTGAGAAAATTTTCTATCTTTTGATAGGTTATAACTTTTTGTACGGTAATTAATAAAAAAGTTACGAGGGAATTACAAATTTTAACAAAAATTTGGTATTTCCCCCGTATATTGAAAACTATAAAAGATATGAAGGAACTAATTGGAACTTTGGATTTTTAAGAAAATTTCCTATATTTTGATAGGTTACAACTTTCTGTACGTTAATTAATAAAAAAGTTACGAGGGATTTACAAATTTTAACAAAAATTTGGTATTTCCTCCGTTTTTTAAAAACGATAAAAGATATAAAAAAATTAATTGGAATTTTGGATTTTTAAAAAAATTTCCTTTCTTTCGATAGGTTACAACTTTTTGTACGTTAATTAATAAAAAAGTTACGAGGGATTTACAAATTTTAACAAAAATTTTGTATTTCCCCCGTATATTGAAAACTATAAAAGATATAAAAAGACTAATGGGAAATTTGGATTGTTTAAAAAATTTCCTATCTTTTAATAGGTTATAACTTTTTGTACGGTAATTAATAAAAAAGTTACCAGGGAATTTCAAATTTTAACAAAAATTTTGTATTTCCCCCGTATATTGAAAACTATAAAAGATATAAAAAAATTGGATTGTACGTTAATTAATAAAAAAGTTTCGAGGGATTTACAAATTTTAACAAAAATTTTGTATTTCCCCCGTATATTGAAAACTATAAATGATATAAAAAGACTAATCGAAAATTTGGATTGCTAAAAAAATTTCCTATCTTTTAATAGGTTATAACTTTTTGTACGGTAATTAATGAAAAAGTTACAAGGGAATTACAAATTTTAACAAAAATTTTGTATTTTCCCCGTATATTGAAAACTATAAAAGATATGAAAAAACTAATTGGAATTTTGAATTTCTAAGAAAATTTTCTATCTTTTGATAGGTTACAACTTTCTGTACGCTAATTAATAAAAAAGTTACGAGGGATTTACAAATTTTAACAAAAATTTGGTATTTCCCCCGTTTTTGGAAAACTATTAAAGATATAAAAAAATTAATTGGAACTTTGGATTTTTAAAAAAATTTCCTTTCATTCGATAGGTTGCAACTTTTTGTACGTTAATTAATAAAAAAGTTACGAGGGATTTAGAAATTTTAACAAAAATTTTGTATTTCCCCCATATATTGAAAACTATAAAAGATATAAAAAGACTAATCGGAAATTTGGATTGCTAAAATAATTTCCTATCTTTTAATAGGTTATAACTTCCTGTACGTTGATTAATAAACAAGTTACGAGGGATTTACAAATTTTAACAAAAATTTGGTATTTCCCCCGTATATTAAAAACTATAAAAGATATAAAAAAATTAATTGGATATTTGGATTGCTAAGAGAATTTCCTATCTTTTGATAGGTTATAATTTTTTGTACGGTAATTAATAAAAAAGTTACGAGGGATTTACAAATTTTAACAAAAATTTGATATTTCACCCGTTTTTTGAAAATTATAAAATATATAAAAAAATTAATTGGAATTTTGGATTTTTAAAAAAAATTCCTTTCTTTTGATAGGTTATAACTTTTTGTACGTTAATTAATAAAAAAGTTACGAGGGATTTACAAATTTTAACAAAAATTTTGTATTTCTCCCGTATATTAAAAACTATAAAAGATATAAAAAAATTAATTGGATATTTGGATTATTAAGAGAATTTCCTATCTTTTGATAGGTTATAACTTTTTGTACGGTAAATAATAAAAAAGTTACGAGGGAATTACAAATTTTAACAAAAATTTTGTTTGTCCCCCGTATATTGAAAACTATAAAAGATAAAATAACATTAATTAGACATTTGGATTGCTGAGCAAATTTTCTTTTTTTTGATAGGTTATAACTTTTTGTACGTTAATTAAAAAAACAGTTACGAAGGAATTACAAATTTTAACAAAAATTTTGTATTTCCCCCGTTTATTGAAAACTATAAAAGATATAAAAAAACTAATTAAAATTTTGGATTTTTAAGAAAATTTCCTATCTTTTGATAGGTTACAACTTTCTGTACGCTAATTAATAAAAAAGTTACGAGGGATGTACAAATTTTAACAAAAATTTGGTATTTTCCCTGTTTTTTGAAAACTATAAAAGGTATAAAAAAATTAATCGGAACTTTGGATTTTGAAAAAAATTTCCTTTCTTTTGATAGGTTATAACTTTTTGTAAGTTAATTAATAAAAAAGTTACGAGGGATTTACAAATTTTAACAAAAATTTTGTATTTCCCCGGATATTGAAAACTATAAAAGATATAAAAAGACTAATCGGAAATTTGTATTGCTGAGAAAATTTTCTTTCTTTTGATAGGTTATAACTTTTTGTAAGGTAATTAATAAAAAAGTTACGAGGGATTTACAAGTTTTAACAAAAATTTTGTATTTCCCCGGATATTGAAAACTATAAAAGATATAAAAAGACTAATCGGAAATTTGTATTGCTGAGAAAATTTTCTTTCTTTTGATAGGTTATAACTTTTTGTACGGTAATTAATAAAAAAGTTACGAGGGATTTACAAATTTTAACAAAAATTTTGGATTTCCCCCGTATATTGAAAACTATAAAAATTATAAAAAAAATTAATTGAAAATTTGGATTCTTGAGAAAATTTCCTATCTTTTCATAGGTTATAACTTTTTGTACGGTAATTAATAAAAAAGTTACGAGGGAATTACAACTTTTAACAAAAATTTGGTATTTCCTCCGTATATTGAAAACTATAAAAGATATAAAAAAAATAATTAAAATTTTGAATCTTTAAGAAAATTTTCTATCTTTTGATAGGTTACAACTTTCTGGACGCTAATTAATAAAAAATTTACGAGGGATTTACAAATTTTAACAAAAATTTGGTATTTCCCCCGTTTTTTGAAAACTATAAAAGATATAAAAAAATTCATTGGAACTTTGGATTTTTAAAAAAATTTCCTTTCTTTCAAAAGGATACAAGTTTTTGTACGTTAATTAATAAAAAAGTTACGAGGGATTTACGAATTTTAACAAAAATTTTGTATTTCCCCCGTATATTAAAAACTATAAAAGATATAAAAAGACTAATCGGAAATTTGGATTGCTAAAATAATTTCCTATCTTTTAAAAGGTCATAACTTTTTGTACGGTAATTAATAAAAAAGTTACGAGGGAATTACAAGTTTTAACAAAAATTTTGTATTTCCCCCGTATATTGAAAAATATAAAAGGTATGAAAAAACTAATTGGAATTTTGAATTTTTAAGAAAATTTTCTATCTTTTAATAGGTTATAACTTTCTGTACGTTAATTAATAAACAAGTTACGAGGGATTTACAAATTTTAACAAAAATTTGGTATTTCCCCCGTATATTGAAAACTATAAAAGATATAAAAAAATTAATTGGAATTTTGGATTTATAAAAAAATTTCCTTTCTTTTGATAGTTACAACTTTTTGTACGTTAATTAATAAAAAAGTTACGAGGGATTTACAAATTTTAACAAAAATTTGGTATTTTCCCTGTTTTTTAAAAACGATAAAAGATATAAAAAAATTAATTAGAATTTTGGATTTTTTAAAAACATTTCCTTTCTTTCGATAGGTTATAACTTTTTGTACGTTAATTAATAAAAAAGTTACGAGGGATTTACAAATTTTAACAAAAATTTGGTATTTCTCCCGTATATTGAAAACTATAAAAGATATAAAAAAATTAATTGGAATTTTGGATTTATAAAAAAATTTCCTTTTTTTTAATAGGTTATAACTTTTTGTACGGTAATTAATAAAAAAGTTACGAGGGAATTACAAATTTTAACAAAAATTTGGTAATTCTCCCGTATATTAAAAACTATAAAAGATATAAAAAAATTAATTAGAATTTTGGATTTTTTAAAAAAATTTCCTTTCTTTCGATAGGTTATACCTTTTTGTACGTTAATTAATAAAAAAGTTTCGAGGGATTTACAAATTTTAACAAAAATTTTGTATTTCCACCGTATATTGAAAACTATAAAAGATATAAAAAGACTAATCGAAAATTTGGATTGCTAAAAAAATTTCCTATCTTTTAATAGGTTATAACTTTTTGTACGGTAAATAATAAAAAAGTTACGAGGGAATTACAAATTTTAACAAAAAATTTGTATTTCCCCCGTATATTGAAAACTATAAAAGATATAAAAAAATTAATTGGATATTTGGATTGTTGAGAGAATTTCCTATCCTTTGATGGGTTATAACTTTTTGTACGGTAAATAATAAAAAAGTTACGAGGGAATTACAAATTTTAACAAAAATTTGGTATTTCCCCCGTATATTGAAAACTATAAAAGATATAAAAAAATTAATTGGAATTTTGGATTTATAAAAAAATTTCCTTTCTTTTGATAGTTACAACTTTTTGTACGTTAATTAATAAAAAAGTTACGAGGGATTTACAAATTTTAACAAAAATTTGGTATTTTCCCTGTTTTTTAAAAACGATAAAAGATATAAAAAAATTAGTTAGAATTTTGGATTTTTTAAAAACATTTCCTTTCTTTCGATAGGTTATAACTTTTTGTACGTTAATTAATAAAAAAGTTACGAGGGATTTACAAATTTTAACAAAAATTTGGTATTTCCCCCGTATATTGAAAACTATAAAAGATATAAAAAAATTAATTGGAATTTTGGATTTATAAAAAAATTTCCTTTTTTTTAATAGGTTATAACTTTTTGTACGGTAATTAATAAAAAAGTTACGAGGGAATTACAAATTTTAACAAAAATTTGGTAATTCTCCCGTATATTAAAAACTATAAAAGATATAAAAAAATTAATTGGATATTTGGATTATTAAGAGAATTTCCTATCTTTTGATAGGTTATAACTTTTTGTACGGTAAATAATAAAAAAGTTACGAGGGAATTACAAATTTTAACAAAAATTTTGTTTGTCCCCCGTATATTGAAAACTATAAAAGATAAAATAACATTAATTAGACATTTGGATTGCTGAGCAAATTTTCTTTTTTTTGATAGGTTATAACTTTTTGTACGTTAATTAAAAAAACAGTTACGAAGGAATTACAAATTTTAACAAAAATTTTGTATTTCCCCCGTTTATTGAAAACTATAAAAGATATAAAAAAACTAATTAAAATTTTGGATTTTTAAGAAAATTTCCTATCTTTTGATAGGTTACAACTTTCTGTACGCTAATTAATAAAAAAGTTACGAGGGATGTACAAATTTTAACAAAAATTTGGTATTTTCCCTGTTTTTTGAAAACTATAAAAGGTATAAAAAAATTAATTGGAACTTTGGATTTTTAAAAAAATTTCCTTTCATTCGATAGGTTGCAACTTTTTGTACGTTAATTAATAAAAAAGTTACGAGGGATTTAGAAATTTTAACAAAAATTTTGTATTTCCCCCATATATTGAAAACTATAAAAGATATAAAAAGACTAATCGGAAATTTGGATTGCTAAAATAATTTCCTATCTTTTAATAGGTTATAACTTCCTGTACGTTAATTAATAAAAAAGTTACGAGGGATTTACAAATTTTAACAAAAATTTGGTATTTTCCCTGTTTTTTAAAAACGATAAAAGATATAAAAAAATTAGTTAGAATTTTGGATTTTTTAAAAACATTTCCTTTCTTTCGATAGGTTATAATTTTTTGTACGGTAATTAATAAAAAAGTTACGAGGGATTTACAAATTTTAACAAAAATTTGATATTTCACCCGTTTTTTGAAAATTATAAAATATATAAAAAAATTAATTGGAATTTTGGATTTTTAAAAAAAATTCCTTTCTTTTGATAGGTTATAACTTTTTGTACGTTAATTAATAAAAAAGTTACGAGGGATTTACAAATTTTAACAAAAATTTGGTATTTTCCCTGTTTTTTAAAAACGATAAAAGATATAAAAAAATTAGTTAGAATTTTGGATTTTTTAAAAACATTTCCTTTCTTTCGATAGGTTATAATTTTTTGTACGGTAATTAATAAAAAAGTTACGAGGGATTTACAAATTTTAACAAAAATTTGATATTTCACCCGTTTTTTGAAAATTATAAAATATATAAAAAAATTAATTGGAATTTTGGATTTTTAAAAAAAATTCCTTTCTTTTGATAGGTTATAACTTTTTGTACGTTAATTAATAAAAAAGTTACGAGGGATTTACAAATTTTAACAAAAATTTTGTATTTCTCCCGTATATTAAAAACTATAAAAGATATAAAAAAATTAATTGGATATTTGGATTATTAAGAGAATTTCCTATCTTTTGATAGGTTATAACTTTTTGTACGGTAAATAATAAAAAAGTTACGAGGGAATTACAAATTTTAACAAAAATTTTGTTTGTCCCCCGTATATTGAAAACTATAAAAGATAAAATAACATTAATTAGACATTTGGATTGCTGAGCAAATTTTCTTTTTTTTGATAGGTTATAACTTTTTGTACGTTAATTAAAAAAACAGTTACGAAGGAATTACAAATTTTAACAAAAATTTTGTATTTCCCCCGTTTATTGAAAACTATAAAAGATATAAAAAAACTAATTAAAATTTTGGATTTTTAAGAAAATTTCCTATCTTTTGATAGGTTACAACTTTCTGTACGCTAATTAATAAAAAAGTTACGAGGGATGTACAAATTTTAACAAAAATTTGGTATTTTCCCTGTTTTTTGAAAACTATAAAAGGTATAAAAAAATTAATCGGAACTTTGGATTTTGAAAAAAATTTCCTTTCTTTTGATAGGTTATAACTTTTTGTAAGTTAATTAATAAAAAAGTTACGAGGGATTTACAAATTTTAACAAAAATTTTGTATTTCCCCGGATATTGAAAACTATAAAAGATATAAAAAGACTAATCGGAAATTTGTATTGCTGAGAAAATTTTCTTTCTTTTGATAGGTTATAACTTTTTGTAAGGTAATTAATAAAAAAGTTACGAGGGATTTACAAGTTTTAACAAAAATTTTGTATTTCCCCGGATATTGAAAACTATAAAAGATATAAAAAGACTAATCGGAAATTTGTATTGCTGAGAAAATTTTCTTTCTTTTGATAGGTTATAACTTTTTGTACGGTAATTAATAAAAAAGTTACGAGGGATTTACAAATTTTAACAAAAATTTTGGATTTCCCCCGTATATTGAAAACTATAAAAATTATAAAAAAAATTAATTGAAAATTTGGATTCTTGAGAAAATTTCCTATCTTTTCATAGGTTATAACTTTTTGTACGGTAATTAATAAAAAAGTTACGAGGGAATTACAACTTTTAACAAAAATTTGGTATTTCCTCCGTATATTGAAAACTATAAAAGATATAAAAAAAATAATTAAAATTTTGAATCTTTAAGAAAATTTTCTATCTTTTGATAGGTTACAACTTTCTGGACGCTAATTAATAAAAAATTTACGAGGGATTTACAAATTTTAACAAAAATTTGGTATTTCCCCCGTTTTTTGAAAACTATAAAAGATATAAAAAAATTCATTGGAACTTTGGATTTTTAAAAAAATTTCCTTTCTTTCAAAAGGATACAAGTTTTTGTACGTTAATTAATAAAAAAGTTACGAGGGATTTACGAATTTTAACAAAAATTTTGTATTTCCCCCGTATATTAAAAACTATAAAAGATATAAAAAGACTAATCGGAAATTTGGATTGCTAAAATAATTTCCTATCTTTTAATAGGTCATAACTTTTTGTACGGTAATTAATAAAAAAGTTACGAGGGAATTACAAGTTTTAACAAAAATTTTGTATTTCCCCCGTATATTGAAAAATATAAAAGGTATGAAAAAACTAATTGGAATTTTGAATTTTTAAGAAAATTTTCTATCTTTTAATAGGTTATAACTTTCTGTACGTTAATTAATAAACAAGTTACGAGGGATTTACAAATTTTAACAAAAATTTGGTATTTCCCCCGTATATTGAAAACTATAAAAGATATAAAAAAATTAATTGGAATTTTGGATTTATAAAAAAATTTCCTTTCTTTTGATAGTTACAACTTTTTGTACGTTAATTAATAAAAAAGTTACGAGGGATTTACAAATTTTAACAAAAATTTGGTATTTTCCCTGTTTTTTAAAAACGATAAAAGATATAAAAAAATTAATTAGAATTTTGGATTTTTTAAAAACATTTCCTTTCTTTCGATAGGTTATAACTTTTTGTACGTTAATTAATAAAAAAGTTACGAGGGATTTACAAATTTTAACAAAAATTTGGTATTTCTCCCGTATATTGAAAACTATAAAAGATATAAAAAAATTAATTGGAATTTTGGATTTATAAAAAAATTTCCTTTTTTTTAATAGGTTATAACTTTTTGTACGGTAATTAATAAAAAAGTTACGAGGGAATTACAAATTTTAACAAAAATTTGGTAATTCTCCCGTATATTAAAAACTATAAAAGATATAAAAAAATTAATTAGAATTTTGGATTTTTTAAAAAAATTTCCTTTCTTTCGATAGGTTATACCTTTTTGTACGTTAATTAATAAAAAAGTTTCGAGGGATTTACAAATTTTAACAAAAATTTTGTATTTCCACCGTATATTGAAAACTATAAAAGATATAAAAAGACTAATCGAAAATTTGGATTGCTAAAAAAATTTCCTATCTTTTAATAGGTTATAACTTTTTGTACGGTAAATAATAAAAAAGTTACGAGGGAATTACAAATTTTAACAAAAAATTTGTATTTCCCCCGTATATTGAAAACTATAAAAGATATAAAAAAATTAATTGGATATTTGGATTGTTGAGAGAATTTCCTATCCTTTGATGGGTTATAACTTTTTGTACGGTAAATAATAAAAAAGTTACGAGGGAATTACAAATTTTAACAAAAATTTGGTATTTCCCCCGTATATTGAAAACTATAAAAGATATAAAAAAATTAATTGGAATTTTGGATTTATAAAAAAATTTCCTTTCTTTTGATAGTTACAACTTTTTGTACGTTAATTAATAAAAAAGTTACGAGGGATTTACAAATTTTAACAAAAATTTGGTATTTTCCCTGTTTTTTAAAAACGATAAAAGATATAAAAAAATTAGTTAGAATTTTGGATTTTTTAAAAACATTTCCTTTCTTTCGATAGGTTATAACTTTTTGTACGTTAATTAATAAAAAAGTTACGAGGGATTTACAAATTTTAACAAAAATTTGGTATTTCCCCCGTATATTGAAAACTATAAAAGATATAAAAAAATTAATTGGAATTTTGGATTTATAAAAAAATTTCCTTTTTTTTAATAGGTTATAACTTTTTGTACGGTAATTAATAAAAAAGTTACGAGGGAATTACAAATTTTAACAAAAATTTGGTAATTCTCCCGTATATTAAAAACTATAAAAGATATAAAAAAATTAATTAGAATTTTGGATTTTTTAAAAAAATTTCCTTTCTTTCGATAGGTTATACCTTTTTGTACGTTAATTAATAAAAAAGTTTCGAGGGATTTACAAATTTTAACAAAAATTTTGTATTTCCCCCGTATATTGAAAACTATAAAAGATATAAAAAGACTAATCGAAAATTTGGATTGCTAAAAAAATTTCCTATCTTTTAATAGGTTATAACTTTTTGTACGGTAAATAATAAAAAAGTTACGAGGGAATTACAAATTTTAACAAAAAATTTGTATTTCCCCCGTATATTGAAAACTATAAAAGATATAAAAAAATTAATTGGATATTTGGATTGTTGAGAGAATTTCCTATCCTTTGATGGGTTATAACTTTTTGTACGGTAAATAATAAAAAAGTTACGAGGGATTTACAAATTTTAACAAAAATTTGGTATTTCCCCCGTATATTGAAAACTATAAAAGATATAAAAAAATTAATTGAAAATTTGGATTCTTGAGAAAATTTCCTATCTTTTAATAGGTTATAATTTTTTGTACGGTAATTAAAAAAAAAAGTTACGAGGGAATTTCAAATTTTAACAAAAATTTTGTATTTCCCCCGTATATTGAAAACTATAAAAGATATAAAAAATTAATTGGATATTTGGATTGTTGAGAGAATTTCCTATCCTTTGATGGGTTACAACTTTTTGTACGGTAAATAATAAAAAAGTTACGAGGGAATTACAAATTTTAACAAAAATTTTGTAATTCCTCCGTATATTGAAAACTATAAAAGATAAAAAAAAATTAATTAGAAATTTGGATTGCTGAGCAAATGTCTTTTCTTTTGATAGGTTATAACTTTTTGTACGTTAATTAAAAAAATAGTTACGAGAGAATTACACATTTTAACAAAAATTTTGTATTTCCCCCGTATATTAAAAACTATAAAAGATATAAAAAAATTAATTAAAAATTTTAATTCTTGAGAAAATTTTCTATCTTTTGATAGGTTATAACTTTTTGTACGGTAATTAATAAAAAAGTTACGAGGGAATTACAAATTTTAACAAAAATTTGGTATTTCCCCCGTATATTGAAAACTATAAAAGATATGAAGGAACTAATTGGAACTTTGGATTTTTAAGAAAATTTCCTATATTTTGATAGGTTACAACTTTCTGTACGTTAATTAATAAAAAAGTTACGAGGGATTTACAAATTTTAACAAAAATTTGGTATTTCCTCCGTTTTTTAAAAACGATAAAAGATATAAAAAAATTAATTGGAATTTTGGATTTTTAAAAAAATTTCCTTTCTTTCGATAGGTTACAACTTTTTGTACGTTAATTAATAAAAAAGTTACGAGGGATTTACAAATTTTAACAAAAATTTTGTATTTCCCCCGTATATTGAAAACTATAAAAGATATAAAAAGACTAATGGGAAATTTGGATTGTTTAAAAAATTTCCTATCTTTTAATAGGTTATAACTTTTTGTACGGTAATTAATAAAAAAGTTACCAGGGAATTTCAAATTTTAACAAAAATTTTGTATTTCCCCCGTATATTGAAAACTATAAAAGATATAAAAAAATTGGATTGTACGTTAATTAATAAAAAAGTTTCGAGGGATTTACAAATTTTAACAAAAATTTTGTATTTCCCCCGTATATTGAAAACTATAAATGATATAAAAAGACTAATCGAAAATTTGGATTGCTAAAAAAATTTCCTATCTTTTAATAGGTTATAACTTTTTGTACGGTAAATAATAAAAAAGTTACGAGGGAATTACAAATTTTAACAAAAATTTTGTATTTCCCCCGTATATTGAAAACTATAAAAGATATAAAAAAATTAATTAAAAATTTGGATTCTTGAGAAAATTTCCTATCTTTTGATAGGTTATAACTTTTTGTACGGTAATTAATAAAAAAGTTACGAGGGAATTACAAATTTTAACAAAAATTTTGTATTTTCCCCGTATATTGAAAACTATAGAAGATATGAAAGAACTAATTGAAACTTTGGATTTTTAAGAAAATTTCCTATCTTTTGATAGGTTACAACTTTCTGTATGTTAATTAATAAAAAAGTTACGAGGGATTTACAAATTTTAAAAAAAATTTGGTATTTCCCCCGTTTTTTAAAAACGATAAAAGATATAAAAAAATTAATAGGAATTTTGGATTTTTAAAAAAATTTCCTTTCTTTCGATAGGTTACAACTTTTTCTACGTTAATTAATAAAAAAGTTACGAGTGATTTACAACTTTTAACAAAAATTTTGTATTTCCCCCGTATATTGAAAACTATAAAAGATATAAAAAGACTAATGGGAAATTTGGATTGCTTAAAAAATTTCCTATCTTTTAATAGGTTATAACTTTTTGTACGGTAATTAATAAAAAAGTTACCAGGGAATTTCAAATTTTAACAAAAATTTTGTATTTTTCCCGTATATTGAAAACTATAAAAGATATAAAAAAATTAATTGGATATTTGGATTGTTGAGAGAATTTCCTATCTTTTGATAGGTTATAACTGTTTGTACGGAAATTAAAAAAAAGTTACGAGGGAATTACAAATTTTAACAAAAATTTTGTATTTCCCTTGTATATTGAAAACTATAAAAGATATAAAAAAAATAATTGAAAATTTGGATTCTTAAGAAAATTTCCTATCTTTTGATAGGTTATAACTTTTTGTACGGTAATTAGTAAAAAAGTTACGAGGGAATTACAAATTTTAAGAAAAATTTGGTATTTCCCTCGTATATTGAAAACTATAACAGATATAAAAAAAATATATGGAATTTTGGATTTCTAAAAAAATTTCCTTTCTTTTGATAGGTTATAACTTTTTGTACGGTAATTAATAAAAAAGTTACGAGGGAATTACAAATTTTAACAAAAATTTTGTATTTTCCCCGAATATTGAAAACTATAGAAGGTATGAAAGAACTAATTGAAACTTTGGATTGTTAAGAAAATTTCCTATCTTTTGATAGGCTACAACTTTCTGTACGTTAATTAATAAAAAAAATACGAGGGATTTACAAATTTTAAGAAAAATTTGGTATTTCCCCCGTTTTTTAAAAACGATAAAAGATATAAAAAAATTAAATGGAATTTTGAATTTCTAAAAAAATTTCCTTTCTTTTGATAGGTTATAACTTTTTGTACGTTAATTAATAAAAAAGTTACGAGGGATTTACAAATTTTAACAAAAATTTTGTATTTCCCCCGTATATTGAAAACTATAAAAGATATAAAAAGACTAATCGGAAATTTGGATTGCTAAAAAAATTTCCTATCTTTTAATAGGTTATAACTTTTTGTACGGTAATTAATAAAAAAGTTACGAGGGAATTTCAAATTTTAACAAAAATTTTGTATTACCCCCGTATATTGAAAACTACAAAAGATATAAAAAAATTAATTGGACATTTGGATTGTTGAGAGAATTTCCTATCTTTTGATAGGTTATAACTTTTTGTACGGTAAATAATAAAAAAGTTACGAGGGAATTATAAATTTTAACAAAAATTTTGTATTTCACCCGTATATTGAAAACTATAAAAGATATAAAAAAATTAATTGAAAATTTGGATTTTTGAGAAAATTTCCTATCTTTTGATAGGTTATAACTTTTTGTACGGTAATTAATAAAAAAGTTACGAGGGAATTACAAATTTTAACAAAAATTTGGTATTTCCCCCGTATATTGAAAACTATAAAAGATATAAAAAGACTAATCAAAAATTTGGATTGCTAAAATAATTTCCTATCTTTTAATAGGTTATAACTTTTTGTACGTTAATTAATAAACAAGTTACGAGGGATTTACAAATTTTAACAAAAATTTGGTATTTCCCCCGTATATTGAAAACTATAAAAGATATAAAAAAATTAATTGGAATTTTGGATTTATAAAAAAATTTCCTTTCTTTTGATAGTTATAACTTTTTGTACGTTAATTAATAAAAAAGTTACGAGTGATTTACAAATTTTAACAAAAATTTGGTATTTGCCCCGTTTTTTAAAAACGATAAAAGATATAAAAAAATTAATTCGAATTTTGGATTTTTAAAAACATTTTCTTTCTTTCGATAGGTTATAACTTTTTGTACGTTAATTAATAAAAAAGTTACGAGGGATTTACAAATTTTAACAAAAATTTGGTATTTCCCCCGTATATTGAAAACTATAAAAGATATAAAAAAATTAATTGGATATTTGGATTGTTGAGAGAATTTCCTATCTTTTGATAGGTTATAACTGTTTGTACGGAAATTATAAAAAAGTTACGAGGGAATTACAAATTTTAACAAAAATTTTGTATTTCCCTTGTATATTGAAAACTATAAAAGATATAAAAAAAGTTATTGAAAATTTGGATTCTTAAAAAAATTTTCTATCTTTTGATAGGTTATAACTGTTTGTACGGTAATTAGTAAAAAAGTTACGAGGGAATTACGAATTTTAAGAAAAATTTGGTATTTCCCTCGTATATTGAAAACTATAAAAGATATGAAAAAATATATGGAATTTTGGATTTCTAAAAAAATTTCCTTTCTTTTGATAGGCTATAACTTTTTGTACGGTAATTAATAAAAAAGTTACGAGGGAATTATAAATTTTAACAAAAATTTTGTATTTTTCCCGTATATTGAAAACTATAGAAGATATGAAAGAACTAATTGGAACTTTGGATTTTTAAGAAAATTTCCTATCTTTTGATAGGTTACAACTTTCTGTACGTTAATTAATAAAAAAGTTACGAGGGATTTACAAATTTTAAGAAAAATTTGGTATTTCCCCCGTTTTTTAAAAACGATAAAAGATATAAAAAAATTAATTGGAATTTTGGATTTTTAAAAAAATTTCCTTTCTTTCGATAGGTTATAACTTTTTTTACGTTAATTAATAAAAAAGTTACGAGGGATTTACAAATTTTAACAAAAATTTTGTATTTCCCCCGTATATTGAAAACTATAAAAGATATAAAAAGACTAATCGGAAATTTGGATGGCTAAAAAAATTTCCTATCTTTTAATAGGTTATAACTTTTTGTACGGTAATTAATAAAAAAGTTACAAGGGAATATCAAATTTTAACAAAAATTTTGTATTTCCCCCGTATATTGAAAACTACAAAAGATATAAAAAAAATTAATTGGACATTTGGATTGCTGAGAGAATTTCCTATCGTTTGATAGGTTATAACTTTTTGTACGGTAAATAATAAAAAAGTTACGAGGGAATTACAAATTTTAACAAAAATTTTGTATTTCCCCCGTATATTGAAAACTATAAAAGATATAAAAAAATTAATTGAAAATTTGGATTCTTGAGAAAATTTCCTATCTTTTAATAGGTTACAACTTTTTGTACGGTAATTAATAAAAAAGTTACGAGGGAATTACAAGTTTTAACAAAAATTTGGTATTTCCCCCGTATATTGAAAACTATAAAAGATATGAAAAAACTAGTTGGAATTTTGAATTTTTAAGAAAATTTTCTATCTTTTAATATGTTATAACTTTCTGTACGTTAATTAATAAACAAGTTACGAGGGATTTACAAATTTTAACAAAAATTTGGTATATCCCCCGTATATTGAAAACTATAAAAGATATAAAAAATTAATTGGATATTTGGATTGTTGAGAGAATTTCCTATCTTTTGATAGGTTATAATTTTTTGTACGGTAATTAATAAAAAAGTTACGAGGGAATTTCAAATTTTAACAAAAATTTTGTATTTCCCCCGTATATTGAAAACTATAAAAGATATAAAAAATTAATTGGATATTTGGATTGTTGAGAGAATTTCCTATCTTTTGATAGGTTATAACTTTTTGTACGGTAAATAATAAAAAAGTTACGAGGGAATTACAAATTTTAACAAAAATTTTGTATTTCCCCCGTATATTGAAAACTATAAAAGATAAAAAAAAAATTGATTAGAAATTTGGATTGCTGAGCAAATTTCTTTTCTTTTGATAGGTTATAACTTTTTGTACGTTAATTAAAAAAACAGTTACGGGGGAATTACAAATTTTAACAAAAATTTTGTATTTCCCCCGTATATTGAAAACCATAAAAGATATGAAAGAACCAATTGGAACTTTGGATTTTTAAGAAAATTTCCTATCTTTTGATAGGTTACAACTTTCTGTACGTTAATTAATAAAAAAGTTACGAGGGATTTACAAATTTTAACAAAAATTTGGTATTTCCCCCGTTTTTTAAAAACGATAAAAGATATAAAAAAATTAATTGGAATTTTGGATTTTTAAAAAAATTTCCTTTCTTTCGATAGGTTACAACTTTTTGTACGTAAATTAATAAAAAAGTTACGAGGGAATTACAACTTTTAACAAAAATTTTGGATTTCCCCCGTATATTGAAAACTATAAAAGATATAAAAAAAATTAATTGAAAATTTGGATTCTTGAGAAAATTTCCTATCTTTTGATAGGTTATAACTTTTTGTACGGTAATTAATAAAAAAGTTACGAGGGAATTACAAATTTTAACAAAAATTTGGTATTTCCTCCGTATATTGAAAACTATAAAAGATATAAAAAAAATAATTGAAATTTTGGATTTCTAAAAAAATTTCCTTTCTTTTGATAGGTTACAACTTTTTGTACGGTAATTAATAAAAAAGTTACAAGGGAATTACAAATTTTAACAAAAATTTTGTATTTCCCCCGTATATTGAAAACTATAAAAGATATGAAAAAACTAATTGGAATTTTGAATTTCTAAGAAACTTTTCTATCTTTTGATAGGTTACAACTTTCTGTACGCTAATTAATAAAAAAGTTACGAGCGATTTACAAATTTTAACAAAAATTTGGTATTTCCCCCGTTTTTTGAAAACTATTAAAGATATAAAAAAATTAATTGGAACTTTGGATTTTTAAAAAAATTTCCTTTCATTCGATAGGTTACAACTTTTTGTACGTTAATTAATAAAAAAGTTTACGAGGGATTTAGAAATTTTAACAAAAATTTTGTATTTCCCTTGTATATTGAAAACTATAAAAGATATAAAAAAAATTATTGAAAATTTGGATTCTTAAGAAAATTTTCTATCTTTTGATAGGTTATAACTTTTTGTACGGTAATTAGTAAAAAAGTTACGAGGGAATTACAAATTTTAAGAAAAATTTGGTATTTCCCTCGTATATTGAAAACTATAAAAGATATGAAAAAATATATGGAATTTTGGATTTCTAAAAAAATTTCCTTTCTTTTGATAGGCTATAACTTTTTGTACGGTAATTAATAAAAAAGTTACGAGGGAATTACAAATTTTAACAAAAATTTGGTATTTCCCCCGTGTATTGAAAACTATAAAAGATATGAAAGAACCAATTGGAACTTTGGATTTTTAAGAAAATTTCCTATCTTTTGATAGGTTACAACTTTCTGTACGTTAATTAATAAAAAAGTTACGAGGGATTTACAAATTTTAACAAAAATTTGGTATTTCCCCCGTTTTTTAAAAACGATAAAAGATATAAAAAAATTAATTGGAATTTTGGATTTTTAAAAAAATTTCCTTTCTTTCGATAGGTTACAACTTTTTGTACGTAAATTAATAAAAAAGTTACGAGGGAATTACAACTTTTAACAAAAATTTTGGATTTCCCCCGTATATTGAAAACTATAAAAGATATAAAAAAAATTAATTGAAAATTTGGATTCTTGAGAAAATTTCCTATCTTTTGATAGGTTATAACTTTTTGTACGGTAATTAATAAAAAAGTTACGAGGGAATTACAAATTTTAACAAAAATTTGGTATTTCCTCCGTATATTGAAAACTATAAAAGATATAAAAAAAATAATTGAAATTTTGGATTTCTAAAAAAATTTCCTTTCTTTTGATAGGTTACAACTTTTTGTACGGTAATTAATAAAAAAGTTACAAGGGAATTACAAATTTTAACAAAAATTTTGTATTTCCCCCGTATATTGAAAACTATAAAAGATATGAAAAAACTAATTGGAATTTTGAATTTCTAAGAAACTTTTCTATCTTTTGATAGGTTACAACTTTCTGTACGCTAATTAATAAAAAAGTTACGAGCGATTTACAAATTTTAACAAAAATTTGGTATTTCCCCCGTTTTTTGAAAACTATTAAAGATATAAAAAAATTAATTGGAACTTTGGATTTTTAAAAAAATTTCCTTTCATTCGATAGGTTACAACTTTTTGTACGTTAATTAATAAAAAAGTTTACGAGGGATTTAGAAATTTTAACAAAAATTTTGTATTTCCCTTGTATATTGAAAACTATAAAAGATATAAAAAAAATTATTGAAAATTTGGATTCTTAAGAAAATTTTCTATCTTTTGATAGGTTATAACTTTTTGTACGGTAATTAGTAAAAAAGTTACGAGGGAATTACAAATTTTAAGAAAAATTTGGTATTTCCCTCGTATATTGAAAACTATAAAAGATATGAAAAAATATATGGAATTTTGGATTTCTAAAAAAATTTCCTTTCTTTTGATAGGCTATAACTTTTTGTACGGTAATTAATAAAAAAGTTACGAGGGAATTACAAATTTTAACAAAAATTTTGTATTTTTCCCGTATATTGAAAACTATAGAAGATATGAAAGAACTAATTGGAACTTTGGATTTTTAAGAAAATTTCCTATCTTTTGATAGGTTACAACTTTCTGTACGTTAATTAATAAAAAAGTTACGAGGGATTTACAAATTTTAAGAAAAATTTGGTATTTCCCCCGTTTTTTAAAAACGATAAAAGATATAAAAAAATTAATTGGAATTTTGGATTTTTAAAAAAATTTCCTTTCTTTCGATAGGTTATAACTTTTTTTACGTTAATTAATAAAAAAGTTACGAGGGATTTACAAATTTTAACAAAAATTTTGTATTTCCCCCGTATATTGAAAACTATAAAAGATATAAAAAGACTAATCGGAAATTTGGATGGCTAAAAAAATTTCCTATCTTTTAATAGGTTATAACTTTTTGTACGGTAATTAATAAAAAAGTTACAAGGGAATATCAAATTTTAACAAAAATTTTGTATTTCCCCCGTATATTGAAAACTACAAAAGATATAAAAAAAATTAATTGGACATTTGGATTGCTGAGAGAATTTCCTATCGTTTGATAGGTTATAACTTTTTGTACGGTAAATAATAAAAAAGTTACGAGGGAATTACAAATTTTAACAAAAATTTTGTATTTCCCCCGTATATTGAAAACTATAAAAGATATAAAAAAATTAATTGAAAATTTGGATTCTTGAGAAAATTTCCTATCTTTTAATAGGTTACAACTTTTTGTACGGTAATTAATAAAAAAGTTACGAGGGAATTACAAGTTTTAACAAAAATTTGGTATTTCCCCCGTATATTGAAAACTATAAAAGATATGAAAAAACTAGTTGGAATTTTGAATTTTTAAGAAAATTTTCTATCTTTTAATATGTTATAACTTTCTGTACGTTAATTAATAAACAAGTTACGAGGGATTTACAAATTTTAACAAAAATTTGGTATTTCCCCCGTATATTGAAAACTATAAAAGATATAAAAAATTAATTGGATATTTGGATTGTTGAGAGAATTTCCTATCTTTTGATAGGTTATAATTTTTTGTACGGTAATTAATAAAAAAGTTACGAGGGAATTTCAAATTTTAACAAAAATTTTGTATTTCCCCCGTATATTGAAAACTATAAAAGATATAAAAAATTAATTGGATATTTGGATTGTTGAGAGAATTTCCTATCTTTTGATAGGTTATAACTTTTTGTACGGTAAATAATAAAAAAGTTACGAGGGAATTACAAATTTTAACAAAAATTTTGTATTTCCCCCGTATATTGAAAACTATAAAAGATAAAAAAAAAATTGATTAGAAATTTGGATTGCTGAGCAAATTTCTTTTCTTTTGATAGGTTATAACTTTTTGTACGTTAATTAAAAAAACAGTTACGGGGGAATTACAAATTTTAACAAAAATTTTGTATTTCCCCCGTATATTGAAAACCATAAAAGATATGAAAGAACCAATTGGAACTTTGGATTTTTAAGAAAATTTCCTATCTTTTGATAGGTTACAACTTTCTGTACGTTAATTAATAAAAAAGTTACGAGGGATTTACAAATTTTAACAAAAATTTGGTATTTCCCCCGTTTTTTAAAAACGATAAAAGATATAAAAAAATTAATTGGAATTTTGGATTTTTAAAAAAATTTCCTTTCTTTCGATAGGTTACAACTTTTTGTACGTAAATTAATAAAAAAGTTACGAGGGAATTACAACTTTTAACAAAAATTTTGGATTTCCCCCGTATATTGAAAACTATAAAAGATATAAAAAAAATTAATTGAAAATTTGGATTCTTGAGAAAATTTCCTATCTTTTGATAGGTTATAACTTTTTGTACGGTAATTAATAAAAAAGTTACGAGGGAATTACAAATTTTAACAAAAATTTGGTATTTCCTCCGTATATTGAAAACTATAAAAGATATAAAAAAAATAATTGAAATTTTGGATTTCTAAAAAAATTTCCTTTCTTTTGATAGGTTACAACTTTTTGTACGGTAATTAATAAAAAAGTTACAAGGGAATTACAAATTTTAACAAAAATTTTGTATTTCCCCCGTATATTGAAAACTATAAAAGATATGAAAAAACTAATTGGAATTTTGAATTTCTAAGAAACTTTTCTATCTTTTGATAGGTTACAACTTTCTGTACGCTAATTAATAAAAAAGTTACGAGCGATTTACAAATTTTAACAAAAATTTGGTATTTCCCCCGTTTTTTGAAAACTATTAAAGATATAAAAAAATTAATTGGAACTTTGGATTTTTAAAAAAATTTCCTTTCATTCGATAGGTTACAACTTTTTGTACGTTAATTAATAAAAAAGTTTACGAGGGATTTAGAAATTTTAACAAAAATTTTGTATTTCCCTTGTATATTGAAAACTATAAAAGATATAAAAAAAATTATTGAAAATTTGGATTCTTAAGAAAATTTTCTATCTTTTGATAGGTTATAACTTTTTGTACGGTAATTAGTAAAAAAGTTACGAGGGAATTACAAATTTTAAGAAAAATTTGGTATTTCCCTCGTATATTGAAAACTATAAAAGATATGAAAAAATATATGGAATTTTGGATTTCTAAAAAAATTTCCTTTCTTTTGATAGGCTATAACTTTTTGTACGGTAATTAATAAAAAAGTTACGAGGGAATTACAAATTTTAACAAAAATTTGGTATTTCCCCCGTGTATTGAAAACTATAAAAGATATGAAAGAACCAATTGGAACTTTGGATTTTTAAGAAAATTTCCTATCTTTTGATAGGTTACAACTTTCTGTACGTTAATTAATAAAAAAGTTACGAGGGATTTACAAATTTTAACAAAAATTTGGTATTTCCCCCGTTTTTTAAAAACGATAAAAGATATAAAAAAATTAATTGGAATTTTGGATTTTTAAAAAAATTTCCTTTCTTTCGATAGGTTACAACTTTTTGTACGTAAATTAATAAAAAAGTTACGAGGGAATTACAACTTTTAACAAAAATTTTGGATTTCCCCCGTATATTGAAAACTATAAAAGATATAAAAAAAATTAATTGAAAATTTGGATTCTTGAGAAAATTTCCTATCTTTTGATAGGTTATAACTTTTTGTACGGTAATTAATAAAAAAGTTACGAGGGAATTACAAATTTTAACAAAAATTTGGTATTTCCTCCGTATATTGAAAACTATAAAAGATATAAAAAAAATAATTGAAATTTTGGATTTCTAAAAAAATTTCCTTTCTTTTGATAGGTTACAACTTTTTGTACGGTAATTAATAAAAAAGTTACAAGGGAATTACAAATTTTAACAAAAATTTTGTATTTCCCCCGTATATTGAAAACTATAAAAGATATGAAAAAACTAATTGGAATTTTGAATTTCTAAGAAACTTTTCTATCTTTTGATAGGTTACAACTTTCTGTACGCTAATTAATAAAAAAGTTACGAGCGATTTACAAATTTTAACAAAAATTTGGTATTTCCCCCGTTTTTTGAAAACTATTAAAGATATAAAAAAATTAATTGGAACTTTGGATTTTTAAAAAAATTTCCTTTCATTCGATAGGTTACAACTTTTTGTACGTTAATTAATAAAAAAGTTTACGAGGGATTTAGAAATTTTAACAAAAATTTTGTATTTCCCTTGTATATTGAAAACTATAAAAGATATAAAAAAAATTATTGAAAATTTGGATTCTTAAGAAAATTTTCTATCTTTTGATAGGTTATAACTTTTTGTACGGTAATTAGTAAAAAAGTTACGAGGGAATTACAAATTTTAAGAAAAATTTGGTATTTCCCTCGTATATTGAAAACTATAAAAGATATGAAAAAATATATGGAATTTTGGATTTCTAAAAAAATTTCCTTTCTTTTGATAGGCTATAACTTTTTGTACGGTAATTAATAAAAAAGTTACGAGGGAATTACAAATTTTAACAAAAATTTTGTATTTTTCCCGTATATTGAAAACTATAGAAGATATGAAAGAACTAATTGGAACTTTGGATTTTTAAGAAAATTTCCTATCTTTTGATAGGTTACAACTTTCTGTACGTTAATTAATAAAAAAGTTACGAGGGATTTACAAATTTTAAGAAAAATTTGGTATTTCCCCCGTTTTTTAAAAACGATAAAAGATATAAAAAAATTAATTGGAATTTTGGATTTTTAAAAAAATTTCCTTTCTTTCGATAGGTTATAACTTTTTTTACGTTAATTAATAAAAAAGTTACAAGGGAATATCAAATTTTAACAAAAATTTTGTATTTCCCCCGTATATTGAAAACTACAAAAGATATAAAAAAAATTAATTGGACATTTGGATTGCTGAGAGAATTTCCTATCGTTTGATAGGTTATAACTTTTTGTACGGTAAATAATAAAAAAGTTACGAGGGAATTACAAATTTTAACAAAAATTTTGTATTTCCCCCGTATATTGAAAACTATAAAAGATATAAAAAAATTAATTGAAAATTTGGATTCTTGAGAAAATTTCCTATCTTTTAATAGGTTACAACTTTTTGTACGGTAATTAATAAAAAAGTTACGAGGGATTTACAAATTTTAACAAAAATTTGGTATTTCCCCCGTATATTGAAAACTATAAAAGATATAAAAAATTAATTGGATATTTGGATTGTTGAGAGAATTTCCTATCTTTTGATAGGTTATAATTTTTTGTACGGTAATTAATAAAAAAGTTACGAGGGAATTTCAAATTTTAACAAAAATTTTGTATTTCCCCCGTATATTGAAAACTATAAAAGATATAAAAAATTAATTGGATATTTGGATTGATGAGAGAATTTCCTATCTTTTGATAGGTTATAACTTTTTGTACGGTAAATAATAAAAAAGTTACGAGGGAATTACAAATTTTAACAAAAATTTTGTATTTCCCCCGTATATTGAAAACTATAAAAGATAAAAAAAAATTGATTAGAAATTTGGATTACTGAGCAAATTTCTTTTCTTTTGATAGGTTATAACTTTTTGTACGTTAATTAAAAAAACAGTTACGGGGGAATTACAAATTTTAACAAAAATTTTGTATTTCCCCCGTATATTGAAAACCATAAAAGATATAAAAAAATTAATTAAAAATTTGGATTCTTGAGAAAATTTTCTATCTTTTGATAGGTTATAACTTTTTGTACGGTAATTAATAAAAAAGTTACGAGGGAATTACAAATTTTAACAAAAATTTGGTATTTCCCCCGTATATTGAAAACTATAAAAGGTATAAAAGAACTAATTGGAACTTTGGATTTTTAAGAAAATTTCCTATCTTTTGATAGGTTACAACTTTCTGTACGTTAATTAATAAAAAAGTTACGAGGGATTTACAAATTTTAAGAAAAATTTGGTATTTCCCCCGTTTTTTAAAAACGATAAAAGATATAAAAAAATTAATTGGAATTTTGGATTTTTAAAAAAATTTCCTTTCTTTCGATAGGTTATAACTTTTTTTACGTTAATTTATAAAAAAGTTACGAGGGATTTACAAATTTTAACAAAAATTTTGTATTTCCCCCGTATATTGAAAACTATAAAAGATATAAAAAGACTAATCGGAAATTTGGATGGCTAAAAAAATTTCCTATCTTTTAATAGGTTATAACTTTTTGTACGGTAATTAATAAAAAAGTTACAAGGGAATATCAAATTTTAACAAAAATTTTGTATTTCCCCCGTATATTGAAAACTACAAAAGATATAAAAAAAATTAATTGGACATTTGGATTGCTGAGAGAATTTCCTATCGTTTGATAGGTTATAACTTTTTGTACGGTAAATAATAAAAAAGTTACGAGGGAATTACAAATTTTAACAAAAATTTTGTATTTCCCCCGTATATTGAAAACTATAAAAGATATAAAAAAATTAATTAAAAATTTGGATTCTTGAGAAAATTTCCTATCTTTTAATAGGTTACAACTTTTTGTACGGTAATTAATAAAAAAGTTACGAGGGAATTACAAGTTTTAACAAAAATTTGGTATTTCCCCCGTATATTGAAAACTATAAAAGATATGAAAAAACTAGTTGGAATTTTGAATTTTTAAGAAAATTTTCTATCTTTTAATATGTTATAACTTTCTATACGTTAATTAATAAACAAGTTACGAGGGATTTACAAATTTTAACAAAAATTTGGTATTTCCCCCGTATATTGAAAACTATAAAAGATATAAAAAATTAATTGGATATTTGGATTGTTGAGAGAATTTCCTATCTTTTGATAGGTTATAATTTTTTGTACGGTAATTAATAAAAAAGTTACGAGGGAATTTCAAATTTTAACAAAAATTTTGTATTTCCCCCGTATATTGAAAACTATAAAAGATAAAAAAAAATTGATTAGAAATTTGGATTGCTGAGCAAATTTCTTTTCTTTTGATAGGTTATAACTTTTTGTACGTTAATTAAAAAAACAGTTACGGGGGAATTACAAATTTTAACAAAAATTTTGTATTTCCCCCGTATATTGAAAACCATAAAAGATATAAAAAAATTAATTAAAAATTTGGATTCTTGAGAAAATTTCCTATCTTTTGATAGGTTATAACTTTTTGTACGGTAATTAATAAAAAAGTTACGAGGGAATTACAAATTTTAACAAAAATTTGGTATTTCCCCCGTATATTGAAAACTATAAAAGATATGAAAGAACTAATTGGAACTTTGGATTTTTAAGAAAATTTCCTATCTTTTGATAGGTTACAACTTTCTGTACGTTAATTAATAAAAAAGTTACGAGGGATTTACAAATTTTAACAAAAATTTGGTATTTCCCCCGTTTTTTAAAAACGATAAAAGATATAAAAAAATTAATTGGAATTTTGGATTTTTAAAAAAATTTCCTTTCTTTCGATAGGTTACAACTTTTTGTACGTAAATTAATAAAAAAGTTACGAGGGAATTACAACTTTTAACAAAAATTTTGGATTTCCCCCGTATATTGAAAACTATAAAAGATATAAAAAAAATTAATTGAAAATTTGGATTCTTGAGAAAATTTCCTATCTTTTGATAGGTTATAACTTTTTGTACGGTAATTAATAAAAAAGTTACGAGGGAATTACAAATTTTAACAAAAATTTGGTATTTCCTCCGTATATTGAAAACTATAAAAGATATAAAAAAAAATAATTGAAATTTTGGATTTCTAAAAAATTTCCTTTCTTTTGATAGGTTACAACTTTTTGTACGGTAATTAATAAAAAAGTTACAAGGGAATTACAAATTTTAACAAAAATTTTGTATTTCCCCCGTTTTTTGAAAACTATTAAAGATATAAAAAAATTAATTGGAACTTTGGATTTTTAAAAAAATTTCCTTTCATTCGATAGGTTACAACTTTTTGTACGTTAATTAATAAAAAAGTTACGAGGGATTTAGAAATTTTAACAAAAATTTTGTATTTCCCCCATATTTTGAAAACTATAAAAGATATAAAAAGACTAATCGGAAATTTGGATTGCTAAAATAATTTCCTATCTTTTAATAGGTTATAACTTCCTGTACGTTGATTAATAAACAAGTTACGAGGGATTTACAAATTTTAACAAAAATTTGGTATTTCCCCCGTATATTAAAAACTATAAAAGATATAAAAAAATTAATTGGATATTTGGATTGCTAAGAGAATTTCCTATCTTTTGATAGGTTATAATTTTTTGTACGGTAAATAATAAAAAAGTTACGAGGGAATTACAAATTTTAACAAAAATTTGGTATTTCCCCCGTATATTGAAAACTATAAAAGATATGAAAAAACTAGTTGGAATTTTGAATTTTTAAGAAAATTTTCTATCTTTTAATATGTTATAACTTTCTGTACGTTAATTAATAAACAAGTTACGAGGGATTTACAAATTTTAACAAAAATTTGGTATTTCCCCCGTATATTGAAAACTATAAAAGATATAAAAAAATTAATTGAAAATTTGGATTCTTGAGAAAATTTACTATCTTTTAATAAGTTATAATTTTTTGTACGGTAATTAAAAAAAAAAGTTACGAGGGAATTTCAAATTTTAACAAAAATTTTGTATTTCCCCCGTATATTGAAAACTATAAAAGATATAAAAAATTAATTGGATATTTGGCTTGTTGAGAGAATTTCCTATCCTTTGATGGGTTACAACTTTTTGTACGGTAAATAATAAAAAAGTTACGAGGGAATTACAAATTTTAACAAAAATTTTGTAATTCCTCCGTATATTGAAAACTATAAAAGATAAAAAAAAATTACTTAGAAATTTGGATTGCTGAGCAAATTTCTTTTCTTTTGATAGGTTATAACTTTTTGTACGTTAATTAAAAAAATAGTTACGAGAGAATTACACATTTTAACAAACATTTTGTATTTCCCCCGTATATTGAAAACTATAAAAGAAATAAAAAAATTAATTAAAAATTTGGATTCTTGAGAAAATTTTCTATCTTTTGATAGGTTATAACTTTTTGTACGGTAATTAATAAAAAAGTTACGAGGGAATTACAAATTTTAACAAAAATTTGGTATTTCCCCCGTATATTGAAAACTATAAAAGATATGAAAGAACTAATTGGAACTTTGGATTTTTAAGAAAATTTCCTATCTTTTGATAGGTTACAACTTTCTGTACGTTAATTAATAAAAAAGTTACGAGGGATTTACAAATTTTAACAAAAATTTGGTATTTCCCCCGTTTTTTAAAAACGATAAAAGATATAAAAAAATTAATTGGAATTTTGGATTTTTAAAAAAATTTCCTTTCTTTCGATAGGTTACAACTTTTTGTACGTTAATTAATAAAAAAGTTACGAGGGATTTACAAATTTTAACAAAAATTTTGTATTTCCCCCGTATATTGAAAACTATAAAAGATATAAAAAGACTAATGGGAAATTTGGATTGTTTAAAAAATTTCCTATCTTTTAATAGGTTATAACTTTTTGTACGGTAATTAATAAAAAAGTTACCAGGGAATTTCAAATTTTAACAAAAGTTTTGTATTTCCCCCGTATATTGAAAACTATAAAAGATATAAAAAAATTGGATATTTGGATTGTTGAGAGAATTTCCTATCTTTTGATAGGTTATAACTTTTTGTACGGTAAATAATAAAAAAGTTACGAGGGAATTACAAATTTTAACAAAAATTTTGTGTTTCCCCCGTATATTGAAAACTATAAAAGATAAAATAAAATTAATTAGAAATTTGGATTGCTGAGCAAATTTTCTTTTTTTTGATAGGTTATAGCTTTTTGTACGTTAATTAAAAAAACAGTTACGAAGGAATTACAAATTTTAACAAAAATTTTGTATTTCCCCCGTATATTGAAAACTATAAAAGATAAAAAAAAATTGATTAGAAATTTGGATTGCTGAGCAAATTTCTTTTCTTTTGATAGGTTATAACTTTTTGTACGTTAATTAAAAAAACAGTTACGGGGGAATTACAAATTTTAACAAAAATTTTGTATTTCCCCCGTATATTGAAAACCATAAAAGATATAAAAAAATTAATTAAAAATTTGGATTCTTGAGAAAATTTTCTATCTTTTGATAGGTTATAACCTTTTGTACGGTAATTAATAAAAAAGTTACGAGGGAATTACAAATTTTAACAAAAATTTGGTATTTCCCCCGTATATTGAAAACTATAAAAGATATGAAAGAACTAATTGGAACTTTGGATTTTTAAGAAAATTTCCTATCTTTTGATAGGTTACAACTTTCTGTACGTTAATTAATAAAAAAGTTACGAGGGATTTACAAATTTTAACAAAAATTTGGTATTTCCCCCGTTTTTTAAAAACGATAAAAGATATAAAAAAATTAATTGGAATTTTGGATTTTTAAAAAAATTTCCTTTCTTTCGATAGGTTACAACTTTTTGTACGTAAATTAATAAAAAAGTTACGAGGGAATTACAACTTTTAACAAAAATTTTGGATTTCCCCCGTATATTGAAAACTATAAAAGATATAAAAAAAATTAATTGAAAATTTGGATTCTTGAGAAAATTTCCTATCTTTTGATAGGTTATAACTTTTTGTACGGTAATTAATAAAAAAGTTACGAGGGAATTACAAATTTTAACAAAAATTTGGTATTTCCTCCGTATATTGAAAACTATAAAAGATATAAAAAAAATAATTGAAATTTTGGATTTCTAAAAAAATTTCCTTTCTTTTGATAGGTTACAACTTTTTGTACGGTAATTAATAAAAAAGTTACAAGGGAATTACAAATTTTAACAAAAATTTTGTATTTCCCCCGTATATTGAAAACTATAAAAGATATGAAAAAACTAATTGGAATTTTGAATTTCCAAGAAAATTTTCTATCTTTTGATAGGTTACAACTTTCTGTACGCTAATTAATAAAAAAGTTACGAGGGATTTACAAATTTTAACAAAAATTTGGTATTTCCCCCGTTTTTTGAAAACTATTAAAGATATAAAAAAATTAATTGGAACTTTGGATTTTTAAAAAAATTTCCTTTCATTCGATAGGTTACAACTTTTTGTACGTTAATTAATAAAAAAGTTACGAGGGATTTAGAAATTTTAACAAAAATTTTGTATTTCCCCCATATATTGAAAACTATAAAAGATATAAAAAGACTAATCGGAAATTTGGATTGCTAAAATAATTTCCTATCTTTTAATAGGTTATAACTTCCTGTACGTTGATTAATAAACAAGTTACGAGGGATTTACAAATTTTAACAAAAATTTGGTATTTCCCCCGTATATTAAAAACTATAAAAGATATAAAAAAATTAATTGGATATTTGGATTGCTAAGAGAATTTCCTATCTTTTGATAGGTTATAATTTTTTGTACGGTAATTAATAAAAAAGTTACGAGGGATTTACAAATTTTAACAAAAATTTGATATTTCACCCGTTTTTTGAAATTATAAAATATATAAAAAAATTAATTGAAATTTTGGATTTTTAAAAAAAATTCCTTTCTTTTGATAGGTTATAACTTTTTGTACGTTAATTAATAAAAAAGTTACGAGGGATTTACAAATTTTAACAAAAATTTTGTATTTCTCCCGTATATTAAAAACTATAAAAGATATAAAAAAATTAATTGGATATTTGGATTGTTGAGAGAATTTCCTATCCTTTCATGGGTTATAACTTTTTGTACGGTAAATAATAAAAAAGTTACGAGGGAATTACAAATTTTAACAAAAATTTGGTATTTCCCCCGTATATTGAAAACTATAAAAGATATGAAAAAACTAGTTGGAATTTTGAATTTTTAAGAAAATTTTCTATCTTCTAATATGTTATAACTTTCTGTACGTTAATTAATAAACAAGTTACGAGGGATTTACAAATTTTAACAAAAATTTGGTATTTCCCCCGTATATTGAAAACTATAAAAGATATAAAAAAATTAATTGAAAATTTGGATTCTTGAGAAAATTTACTATCTTTTAATAGGTTATAATTTTTTGTACGGTAATTAAAAAAAAAGTTACGAGGGAATTTCAAATTTTAACAAAAATTTTGTATTTCCCCCGTATATTGAAAACTATAAAAGATATAAAAAATTAATTGGATATTTGGATTGTTGAGAGAATTTCCTATCCTTTAATGGGTTACAACTTTTTGTACGGTAAATAATAAAAAAGTTACGAGGGAATTACAAATTTTAACAAAAATTTTGTAATTCCTCCGTATATTGAAAACTATAAAAGATAAAAAAAAATTACTTAGAAATTTGGATTGCTGAGCAAATTTCTTTTCTTTTGATAGGTTATAACTTTTTGTACGTTAATTAAAAAAATAGTTACGAGAGAATTACACATTTTAACAAACATTTTGTATTTCCCCCGTATATTAAAAACTATAAAAGAAATAAAAAAATTAATTAAAAATTTGGATTCTTGAGAAAATTTTCTATCTTTTGATAGGTTATAACTTTTTGTACGGTAATTAATAAAAAAGTTACGAGGGAATTACAAATTTTAACAAAAATTTGGTATTTCCCCCGTATATTGAAAACTATAAAAGATATGAAAGAACTAATTGGAACTTTGGATTTTTAAGAAAATTTCCTATCTTTTGATAGGTTACAACTTTCTGTACGTTAATTAATAAAAAAGTTACGAGGGATTTACAAATTTTAACAAAAATTTGGTATTTCCCCCGTTTTTTAAAAACGATAAAAGATATAAAAAAATTAATTGGAATTTTGGATTTTTAAAAAAATTTCCTTTCTTTCGATAGGTTACAACTTTTTGTACGTTAATTAATAAAAAAGTTACGAGGGATTTACAAATTTTAACAAAAATTTTGTATTTCCCCCGTATATTGAAAACTATAAAAGATATAAAAAGACTAATGGGAAATTTGGATTGTTTAAAAAATTTCCTATCTTTTAATAGGTTATAACTTTTTGTACGGTAATTAATAAAAAAGTTACCAGGGAATTTCAAATTTTAACAAAAGTTTTGTATTTCCCCCGTATATTGAAAACTATAAAAGATATAAAAAAATTGGATATTTGGATTGTTGAGAGAATTTCCTATCTTTTGATAGGTTATAACTTTTTGTACGGTAAATAATAAAAAAGTTACGAGGGAATTACAAATTTTAACAAAAATTTTGTGTTTCCCCCGTATATTGAAAACTATAAAAGATAAAATAAAATTAATTAGAAATTTGGATTGCTGAGCAAATTTTCTTTTTTTTGATAGGTTATAACTTTTTGTACGTTAATTAAAAAAACAGTTACGAAGGAATTACAAATTTTAACAAAAATTTTGTATTTCCCCCGTTTATTGAAAACTATAAAAGATATAAAAAAACTAATTAAAATTTTGGATTTTTAAGAAAATTTCCTATCTTTTGATAGGTTACAACTTTCTGTACGCTAATTAATAAAAAAGTTACGAGGGATGTACAAATTTTAACAAAAATTTGGTATTTTCCCTGTTTTTTGAAAACTATAAAAGGTATAAAAAAATTAATCGGAACTTTGGATTTTGAAAAAAATTTCCTTTCTTTTGATAGGTTATAACTTTTTGTAAGTTAATTAATAAAAAAGTTACGAGGGATTTACAAATTTTAACAAAAATTTTGTATTTCCCCGGATATTGAAAACTATAAAAGATATAAAAAGACTAATCGGAAATTTGTATTGCTGAGAAAATTTTCTTTCTTTTGATAGGTTATAACTTTTTGTAAGGTAATTAATAAAAAAGTTACGAGGTATTTACAAATTTTAACAAAAATTTTGTATTTCCCCGGATATTGAAAACTATAAAAGATATAAAAAGACTAATCGGAAATTTGTATTGCTGAGAAAATTTTCTTTCTTTTGATAGGTTATAATTTTTTGTACGGTAATTAATAAAAAAGTTACGAGGGATTTACAAATTTTAACAAAAATTTTGGATTTCCCCCGTATATTGAAAACTATAAAAATTATAAACAAAATTAATTGAAAATTTGGATTCTTGAGAAAATTTCCTATCTTTTGATAGGTTATAACTTTTTGTACGGTAATTAATAAAAAAGTTACGAGGGAATTACGAATTTTAACAAAAATTTGGTATTTCCTCCGTATATTGAAAACTATAAAAGATATAAAAAAAATAATTAAAATTTTGAATCTTTAAGAAAATTTTCTATCTTTTGATAGGTTACAACTTTCTGTACGCTAATTAATAAAAAATTTACGAGGGATTTACAAATTTTAATAAAAATTTGGTATTTCCCCCGTTTTTTGAAAACTATAAAAGATATAAAAAAATTAATTGGAACTTTGGATTTTTAAAAAAATTTCCTTTCTTTCAAAAGGACACAAGTTTTTGTACGTTAATTAATAAAAAAGTTACGAGGGATTTACGAATTTTAACAAAAATTTTGTATTTCCCCCGTATATTGAAAACTATAAAAGATATAAAAAGACTAATCGGAAATTTGGATTGCTAAAATAATTTCCTATCTTTTAATAGGTTATAACTTTTTGTACGGTAATTAATAAAAAAGTTACGAGGGAATTACAAGTTTTAACAAAAATTTTGTATTTCCCCCGTATATTGAAAAATATAAAAGGTATGAAAAAACTAATTGGAATTTTGAATTTTTAAGAAAATTTTCTATCTTTTAATAGGTTATAACTTTCTGTACGTTAGTTAATAAACAAGTTACGAGGGATTTACAAATTTTAACATAAATTTGGTATTTCCCCCGTATATTGAAAACTATAAAAGATATAAAAAAATTAATTGAAATTTTGGATTTATAAGAAAATTTCCTTTCTTTTGATAGTTACAACTATTTGTACGTTAATTAATAAAAAAGTTACGAGGGATTTACAAATTTTAACAAAAATTTGGTATTTTCCCTGTTTTTTAAAAACGATAAAAGATATAAAAAAATTAATTGGAATTTTGGATTTATAAAAAAATTTCCTTTTTTTTGATAGGTTATAACTTTTTGTACGGTAATTAATAAAAAAGTTACGAGGGAATTACAAATTTTAACAAAAATTTGGTATTTCTCCCGTATATTAAAAACTATAAAAGATATAAAAAATTAATTGGAATTTTGGATTTTTAAAAAACTTTCCTTTCTTTCGATAGGTTATACCTTTTTGTACGTTAATTAATAAAAAAGTTTCGAGGGATTTACAAATTTTAACAAAAATTTTGTATTTCCCCCGTATATTGAAAACTATAAAAGATATAAAAAGACTAATCGAAAATTTGGATTGCTAAAAAAATTTCCTATCTTTTAATAGGTTATAACTTTTTGTACGGTAAATAATAAAAAAGTTACGAGGGAATTACAAATTTTAACAAAAAATTTGTATTTCCCCCGTATATTGAAAACTATAAAAGATATAAAAAAATTAATTGGATATTTGGATTGTTGAGAGAATTTCCTATCCCTTGATGGGTTATAACTTTTTGTATGGTAAATAATAAAAAGTTACGAGGGAATTACAAATTTTAACAAAAATTTGGTATTTCCCCCGTATATTGAAAACTATAAAAGATATGAAAAAACTAGTTGGAATTTTGAATTTTTAAGAAAATTTTCTATCTTTTAATATGTTATAACTTTCTGTACGTTAATTAATAAACAAGTTACGAGGGATTTACAAATTTTAACAAAAATTTGGTATTTCCCCCGTATATTGAAAACTATAAAAGATATAAAAAAATTAATTGAAAATTTGGATTCTTGAGAAAATTTCCTATCTTTTAATAGGTTATAATTTTTTGTACGGTAATTAAAAAAAAAAGTTACGAGGGAATTTCAAATTTTAACAAAAATTTTGTATTTCCCCCGTATATTGAAAACTATAAAAGATATAAAAAATTAATTGAATATTTGGATTGTTGAGAGAATTTCCTATCCTTTGATGGGTTATAACTTTTTGTACGGTAAATAATAAAAAAGTTACGAGGGAATTACAAATTTTAACAAAAATTTTGTAATTCCTCCGTATATTGAAAACTATAAAAGATAAAAAAAAAATTAATTAGAAATTTGGATTGCTGAGCAAATTTCTTTTCTTTTGATAGGTTATAACTTTTTGTACGTTAATTAAAAAAATAGTTACGAGAGAATTACACATTTTAACAAAAATTTTGTATTTCCCCCGTATATTAAAAACTATAAAAGATATAAAAAAATTAATTAAAAATTTGGATTCTTGAGAAAATTTTCTATCTTTTGATAGGTTATAACTTTTTGTACGGTAATTAATAAAAAAGTTACGAGGGAATTACAAATTTTAACAAAAATTTGGTATTTCCCCCGTATATTGAAAACTATAAAATATATGAAAGAACTAATTGGAAATTTGGATTTTTAAGAAAATTTACTATCTTTTAATAGGTTACAACTTTCTGTACGTTAATTAATAAAAAAATTACGAGGGATTTACAAATTTTAACAAAAATTTGGTATTTCCCCCGTTTTTTAAAAACGATAAAAATTATAAAAAAATTAATTGGAATTTTGGATTTTTAAAAAAATTTCCTTTCTTTCGATAGGTTACAACTTTTTGTACGTTAATTAATAAAAAAGTTACGAGGGATTTACAAATTTTAACAAAAATTTTGTATTTCCCCCGTATATTGAAAACTATAAAAGATATAAAAAGACTAATGGGAAATTTGGATTGTTTAAAAAATTTCCTATCTTTTAATAGGTTATAACTTTTTGTACGGTAATTAATAAAAAAGTTACCAGGGAATTTCAAATTTTAACAAAAATTTTGTATTTCCCCCGTATATTGAAAACTATAAAAGATATAAAAAAATTGGATATTTGGATTGTTGAGAGAATTTCCTATCTTTTGATAGGTTATAACTGTTTGTACGGAAATTATAAAAAAGTTACGAGGGAATTACAAATTTTAACAAAAATTTTGTATTTCCCTTGTATATTGAAAACTATAAAAGATATAAAAAAAATAATTGAAAATTTGGATTCTTAAGAAAATTTCCTGTCTTTTGATAGGTTATATTTTTTTGTACGGTAATTAGTAAAAAAGTTACGAGGGAATTACAAATTTTAAGAAAAAGTTGGTATTTCCCTCGTATATTGAAAACTATAAAAGATATGAAAAAATATATGGAATTTTGGATTTCTAAAAAAATTTCCTTTCTTTTGATAGGCTATAACTTTTTGTACGGTAATTAATAAAAAAGTTACGAGGGAATTACAAATTTTAACAAAAATTTTGTATTTTTCCCGTATATTGAAAACTATAGAAGATATGAAAGAACTAATTGGAACTTTGGATTTTCAAGAAAATTTCCTATCTTTTGATAGGTTACAACTTTCTGTACGTTAATTAATAAAAAAGTTACGAGGGATTTACAAATTTTAAGAAAAATTTGGTATTTCCCCCGTTTTTTAAAAACGATAAAAGATATAAAAAAATTAATTGGAATTTTGGATTTTTAAAAAAATTTCCTTTCTTTCGATAGGTTATAACTTTTTTTACGTTAATTAATAAAAAAGTTACGAGGGATTTACAAATTTTAACAAAAATTTTGTATTTCCCCCGTATATTGAAAACTATAAAAGATATAAAAAGACTAATCGGAAATTTGGATGGCTAAAAAAATTTCCTATCTTTTAATAGGTTATAACTTTTTGTACGGTAATTAATAAAAAAGTTACAAGGGAATATCAAATTTTAACAAAAATTTTGTATTTTCCCCGTATATTGAAAACTACAAAAGATATAAAAAAAATTAATTGGACATTTGGATTGCTGAGAGAATTTCCTATCGTTTGATAGGTTATAACTTTTTGTACGGTAAATAATAAAAAAGTTACGAGGGAATTACAAATTTTAACAAAAATTTTGTATTTCCCCCGTATATTGAAAACTATAAAAGATATAAAAAAATTAATTGAAAATTTGGATTCTTGAGAAAATTTCCTATCTTTTAATAGGTTACAACTTTTTGTACGGTAATTAATAAAAAAGTTACGAGGGAATTACAAGTTTTAACAAAAATTTGGTATTTCCCCCGTATATTGAAAACTATAAAAGATATGAAAAAACTAGTTGGAATTTTGAATTTTTAAGAAAATTTTCTATCTTTTAATATGTTATAACTTTCTGTACGTTAATTAATAAACAAGTTACGAGGGATTTACAAATTTTAACAAAAATTTGGTATTTCCCCCGTATATTGAAAACTATAAAAGATATAAAAAATTAATTGGATATTTGGATTGTTGAGAGAATTTCCTATCTTTTGATAGGTTATAATTTTTTGTACGGTAATTAATAAAAAAGTTACGAGGGAATTTCAAATTTTAACAAAAATTTTGTATTTCCCCCGTATATTGAAAACTATAAAAGATATAAAAAATTAATTGGATATTTGGATTGTTGAGAGAATTTCCTATCTTTTGATAGGTTATAACTTTTTGTACGGTAAATAATAAAAAAGTTACGAGGGAATTTCAAATTTTAACAAAAATTTTGTATTTCCCCCGTATATTGAAAACTATAAAAGATATAAAAAATTAATTGGATATTTGGATTGTTGAGAGAATTTCCTATATAAAAGATATGAAAAAACTAATTGGAACTTTGGATTTCTAAAAAAATTTCCTTTCTTTTGATAGGTTATAACTTTTTGTACGGTAACTAATAAAAAAGTTACGAGGGAATTACAAATTTTAACAAAAATTTTGTATTTTCCCCGTATATTGAAAACTATAGAAGATATGAAAGAACTAATTGACACTTTGGATTTTTAAGAAAATTTCCTATCTTTTGATAGGTTACAACTTTCTGTATGTTAATTAATAAAAAAGTTACGAGGGATTTACAAATTTTAAAAAAAATTTGGTATTTCCCCCGTTTTTTAAAAACAATAAAAGATATAAAAAAATTAATTGGAATTTTGGATTTCTAAAAAAATTTCCTTTCTTTCGATAGGTTATAACTTTTTGTAGGTTAATTAATAAAAAAGTTACGAGGGATTTACAAATTTTAACAAAAATTTTGTATTTCCCCCGTATATTGAAAACTATAAAAGATATAAAAAGACTAATCGGAAATTTGGATTGCTAAAAAAATTTCCTATCTTTTGATAGGTTATAACTTTTTGTACGGTAAATAATAAAAAAGTTACGAGGGAATTACAAATTTTAACAAAAATTTGGTATTTCCCCCGTATATTGAAAACTATAAAGGATATGAAAAAACTAGTTGGAATTTTGAATTTTTAAGAAAATTTTCTATCTTTTAATATGTTATAACTTTCTGTACGTTAATTAATAAACAAGTTACGAGGGATTTACAAATTTTAACAAAAATTTGGTATTTCCCCCGTATATTGAAAACTATAAAAGATATAAAAAAATATAATTAAAAACTTGGATTCTTGAGAAAATTTCCTATCTTTTAATAGGTTATAATTTTTTGTACGGTAATTAATAAAAAAGTTACGAGGGAATTTCAAATTTTAACAAAAATTTTGTATTTCCCCCGTATATTGAAAACTATAAAAGATATAAAAAATTAATTGGATATTTGGATTGTTGAGAGAATTTCCTATATAAAAGATATGAAAAAACTAATTGGAACTTTGGATTTTTAAGAAAATTTCCTATCTTTTGATAGGTTACAACTTTCTGTACGTTAATTAATAAAAAAGTTACGAGGGATTTACAAATTTTAACAAAAATTTGGTATTTCCCCCGTTTTTTAAAAACGATAAAAGATATAAAAAAATTAATTGGAATTCTGGGTTTTAAGAAAATTTCCTTTCTTTCGATAGGTTACAACTTTTTGTACGTTAATTAATAAAAAAGTTACGAGGGATTTACAAATTTTAACAAAAATTTTGTATTTCCCCCGTATATTGAAAACTATAAAAGATATAAAAAGACTAATCGGAAATTTGGATTGCTTAAAAAATTTCCTATCTTTTAATAGGTTATAACTTTTTGTACGGTAATTAATAAAAAAGTTACCAGGGAATTTCAAATTTTAACAAAAATTTTGTATTTCCCCCGTATATTGAAAACTAAAAAAGATATAAAAAAATTAATTGAAAATTTGGATTCTTGAGAAAATTTCCTATCTTTTAATAGGTTATAATTTTTTGTACGGTAATTAAAAAAAAGTTACGAGGGAATTTCAAATTTTAACAAAAATTTTGTATTTCCCCCGTATATTGAAAACTATAAAAGATATAAAAAATTAATTGGATATTTGGATTGTTGAGAGAATTTCCTATATAAAAGATATGAAAAAACTAATTGGAACTTTGGATTTTTAAGAAAATTTCCTATCTTTTGATAGGTTACAACTTTCTGTACGTTAATTAATAAAAAAGTTACGAGGGATTTACAAATTTTAACAAAAATTTGGTATTTCCCCCGTTTTTTAAAAACGATAAAAGATATAAAAAAATTAATTGGAATTCTGGGTTTTAAGAAAATTTCCTTTCTTTCGATAGGTTACAACTTTTTGTACGTTAATTAATAAAAAAGTTACGAGGGATTTACAAATTTTAACAAAAATTTTGTATTTCCCCCGTATATTGAAAACTATAAAAGATATAAAAAGACTAATCGGAAATTTGGATTGCTTAAAAAATTTCCTATCTTTTAATAGGTTATAACTTTTTGTACGGTAATTAATAAAAAAGTTACCAGGGAATTTCAAATTTTAACAAAAATTTTGTATTTCCCCCGTATATTGAAAACTAAAAAAGATATAAAAAAATTAATTGAAAATTTGGATTCTTGAGAAAATTTCCTATCTTTTAATAGGTTATAATTTTTTGTACGGTAATTAAAAAAAAGTTACGAGGGAATTTCAAATTTTAACAAAAATTTTGTATTTCCCCCGTATATTGAAAACTATAAAAGATATAAAAAATTAATTGGATATTTGGATTGTTGAGAGAATTTCCTATCCTTTGATTGGTTATAACTTTTTGTACGGTAAATAATAAAAAAGTTACGAGGGAATTACAAATTTTAACAAAAATTTTGTATTTCCCCCGTATATTGAAAACTATAAAAGAAAAAAAAAATTAATTAAAAATTTGGATTGCTGAGCAAATTTGTTTTCTTTTGATAGGTTATAACTTTTTGTACGTTAATAAAAAAAAACAGTTACGAGGGAATTACAAATTTTAACAAAAATTTTGTATTTCCCCCGTATATTGAAAACTATAAAAGATATAAAAAAATTAATTAAAAATTTGGATTCTTGAGAAAATTTTCTATCTTTTGATAGGTTATAACTTTTTGTACGGTAATTAATAAAAAAGTTACGAGGGAATTACAAATTTTAACAAAAATTTGGTATTTCCCCCGTATATTGAAAACTATAAAAGATATGAAAGAACTAATTCGAACTTTGGATTTTTAAGAAAATTTCCTATCTTTTGATGGGTTACAATTTTCTGTACGTTAATTAATAAAAAAGTTACGAGGGATTTACAAATTTTAACAAAAATTTGGTATTTCCCCCGTTTTTTAAAAACGATAAAAGATATAAAAAAATTAATTGGAATTTTGGATTTTTAAAAAAATTTTCTTTCTTTCGATAGGTTACAACTTTTTGTACGTAAATTAATAAAAAAGTTACGAGGGAATTACAACTTTTAACAAAAATTTTGGATTTCCCCCGTATATTGAAATCTATAAAAGATATAAAAAAATTAATTGGAAATTTGGATTCTTGAGAAAATTTCCTATCTTTTGATAGGTTATAACTTTTTGTACGGTAATTAATAAAAAAGTTACGAGGGAATTACAAATTTTTACAAAAATTTGGTATTTCCTCCGTATATTGAAAACTATAAAAGATATAAAAAAAATAATTGAAATTTTGGATTTCTAAAAAAATTTCCTTTCTTTTGATAGGTTATAACTTTTTGTACGGTAATTAATAAAAAAGTTACAAGGGAATTACAAATTTTAACAAAAATTTTGTATTTTCCCCGTATATTGAAAACTATAAAAGATATGAAAAAACTAATTGGAATTTTGAATTTTTAAGAAAATTTTCTTTTTTTTGATAGGTTACAAGTTTCTGTACGCTAATTAATAAAAAAGTTACGAGGGATTTACAAATTTTAACAAAAATTTGGTATTTGCCCCGTTTTTTGAAAACTATAAAAGATATAAAAAAATTAATTGGAACTTTGGATTTTTAAAAAAATTTCCTTTCTTTCGATAGGTTACAACTTTTTGTACGTTAATTAATAAAAAAGTTACGAGGGATTTACAAATTTTAACAAAAATTTTGTATTTCCCCCGTATATTGAAAACTATAAAAGATATAAAAAGACTAATCGGAAATTTGGATTGCTAAAATAATTTCCTATCTTTTAATAGGTTATAACTTTCTGTACGTTAATTAATAAACAAGTTACGAGGGATTTACAAATTTTAACAAAAATTTGGTATTTCCCCCGTATATTGAAAACTATAGAAGATATGAAAGAACTAATTGGAACTTTGGATTTTTAAGAAAATTTCCTTTCTTTCGATAGGTTATAACTTTTTGTACGTTAATTAATAAAAAAGTTACGAGGGATTTACAAATTTTAACAAAAATTTTGTATTTCCCCCGTATATTGAAAACTATAAAAGATATAAAAAGACTAACCGGAAATTTGGATTGCTAAAAAAATTTCCTATCTTTTAATAGGTTATAACTTTTTATACGGTAATTAATAAAAAAGTTACGAGGGAATTTCAAATTTTAACAAAAATTTTGTATTTCCCCCGTATATTAAAAACTACAAAAGATATAAAAAAATTAATTGAAAATTTGGATTCTTGAGAAAATTTCCTATCTTTTGATAGGTTATAACTTTTTGTACGGTAATTAATAAAAAAGTTACGAGGGAATTACAAATTTGGATTGTTGAGAGAATTTCCTATCTTTTGATAGGTTATAGCTTTTTGTACGGTAAATAATAAAAAAGTTACGAGGGAATTACAAATTTTAAAAAAATTTTGTATTTCCTCCGTATATTGAAAACTATAAAAGATATAAAAAAATTAATTGAAAATTTGGATTCTTGAGAAAATTTCCTATCTTTTGATAGGTTATAACTTTTTGTACGGTAATTAATAAAAAAGTTACGAGGGAATTACAAATTTTAACAAAAATTTGGTATTTCCCCCGTATATTGAAAACTATAAAAGATATGGAAAAACTAGTTGGAATTTTGAATTTTTAAGAAAATTTTCTATCTTTTAATATGTTATAACTTTCTGTACGTTAATTAATAAACAAGTTACGAGGGATTTACAAATTTTAACAAAAATTTGGTATTTCCCCCGTATATTGAAAACTATAAAAGATATAAAAAATTAATTGGATATTTTGATTGTTGAGAGAATTTCCTATCTTTTGATAGGTAATAACTTTTTGTACGGTAAATAATAAAAAAGTTACGAGGGAATTACAAATTTTAACAAAAATTTTGTATTTCCCCCGTATATTGAAAACTATAAAAGATAAAAAAAAATTAATTAGAAATTTGGATTGCTGAGCAAATTTCTTTTCTTTTGATAGGTTATAACTTTTTGTACGGTAATTAATAAAAAAGTTACGAGGGAATTACAAATTTTAACAAAAATTTGGTATTTCCCCCGTATATTGAAAACTATAAAAGATATGAAAGAACTAATTGAAACTTTGGATTTTTAAGAAAATTTCCTATCTTTTGATAGGTTACAACTTTCTGTACGTTAATTAATAACAAAGTTACGAGGGATTTACAAATTTTAACAAACATTTGGTATTTCCCCCGTTTTTTAAAAACGGAATTTTGGATTTTTAAAAAAATTTCCTTTCTTTCGATAGGTTACAACTTTTTGTACGTTAATTAATTAAAAAGTTACAAGGGATTTACAAATTTTAACAAAAATTTTGTATTTCCCCCATATATTGAAAACTATAAAAGATATAAAAAGACTAATGGGAAATTTGGATTGCTTAAAAAATTTCCTATCTTTTAATAGGTTATAACTTTTTGTACGGTAATTAATAAAAAAGTTACCAGGGAATTTCAAATTTTAACAAAAATTTTGTATTTCCCCCGTATATTGAAAACTATAAAAGATATAAAAAAATTAATTGGATATTTAGATTGTTGAGAGAATTTCCTATCCTTTGATAGGTTATAACTGTTTGTACGGAAATTATAAAAAAGTTACGAGGGAATTACAAATTTTAACAAACATTTTGTATTTCCCTTGTATATTGAAAACTATAAAAGATATAAAAAAAATATATGGAATTTTGGATTTCTAAAAAAATTTCCTTTCTTTTGATAGGTTATATCTTTTTGTACGGTAATTAATAAAAAAGTTACGAGGGAATTACAAATTTTAACAAAAATTTTGTATTTTCCCCGAATATTGAAAACTATAGAAGATATAAAAGAACTAATTGGAACTTTGGATTTTTAAGAAAATTTCCTATCTTTTGATAGGTTACAACTTTCTGTATGTTAATTAATAAAAAAGTTACGAGGGATTTACAAATTTTAAAAAAAATTTGGTATTTCCCCCGTTTTTTAAAAACAATAAAAGATATAAAAAAATTAATTGGAATTTTGGATTTCTAAAAAAATTTCCTTTCTTTCGATAGGTTATAACTTTTTGTACGGTAATTAATAAAAAAGTTACGAGGGAATTTCAAATTTTAACAAAAATTTTGTATTTCCCCCGTATATTGAAAACTACAAAAGATATAAAAAAATTAATTAGACATTTGGATTGTTGAGAGAATTTCCTATCTTTTGATAGGTTATAGCTTTTTGTACGGTAAATAATAAAAAAGTTACGAGGGAATTACAAATTTTAACAAAAATTTTGTATTTCCCCCGTATATTGAAAACTATAAAAGATATAAAAAAACTAATTGGATATTTGGATTGTTGAGAGAATTTCCAATCTTTTGATAGGTTATAACTGTTTGTACGGAAATTATAAAAAGTTACGTGGGAATTACAAATTTTAACAAAAATTTTGTATTTCCCTTGTATATTGAAAACTATAAAAGATATAAAAAAAATAATTGAAAATTTGGATTCTTAAGAAAATTTCATATCTTTTGATAGGTTATAACTTTTTGTACGGTAATTAGTAAAAAAGTTACGAGGGAATTACAAATTTTAACAAAAATTTTGTATTTTCCCCGTATATTGAAAACTATAGAAGATATGAAAGAACTAATTGGAACTTTGGATTTTTAAGAAAATTTCCTTTCTTTCGATAGGTTATAACTTTTTGTACGTTAATTAATAAAAAAGTTACGAGGGATTTACAAATTTTAACAAAAATTTTGTATTTCCTCCGTATATTGAAAACTATAAAAGATATAAAAAGACTAATCGGAAATTTGGATTTCTAAAAAAATTTCCTATCTTTTAATAGGTTATAACTTTTTGTACGGTAATTAATAAAAAAGTTACGAGAGAATTACAAATTTTAACAAAAATTTGGTATTTCCCCCGTATATTGAAAACTATAAAAGATATAAAAAGACTAATCAGAAATTTGGATTGCTAAAAAAATTTCCTATCTTTTAATAGGTTATAACTTTTTGTACGGTAATTAATAAAAAAGTTAACAGGGAATTTCAAATTTTAACAAAAATTTTGTATTTCCCCCGTATATTGAAAACTATAAAAGATATAAAAAAATTAATTGGATATTTGGATTGTTGAGAGAATTTCCTATCTTTTGATAGGTTATAACTGGTTGTACGGAAATTATAAAAAAGTTACGAGGGAATTACAAATTTTAACAAAAATTTTGTATTTCCCTTGTATATTGAAAACTATAAAAGATATAAAAAAAAGTAATTAAAAATTTGGATTCGTAAGAAAATTTCCTATCTTTTGATAGGTTATAACTTTTTGTACGGTAATTAGTAAAAAAGTTACGAGGGAATTACAAATTTTAAGAAAAATTTGGTATTTCCCTCGTATATTGAAAACTATAAAAGATATAAAAAAAATATATGGAATTTTGGATTTTTAAAAAAATTTCCTTTCTTTTGATAGGTTATAACTTTTTGTACGGTAATTAATAAAAAAGTTACGAGGGAATTACAAATTTTAACAAAAATTTTGTATTTTCCCCGTATATTGAAAACTATAGAAGATATGAGAGAACTAATTAGAACTTTGGATTTTTAAGAAAATTTCCTTTCTTTCGATAGGTTATAACTTTTTGTACGTTAATTAATAAAAAAGTTACGAGGGATTTACAAATTTTAACAAAAATTTTGTATTTCCCCCGTATATTGAAAACTATAAAAGATATAAAAAGACTAATCGAAAATTTGGATTGTTAAAAAAATTTCCTATCTTTTAATAGGTTATAACTTTTTGTACGGTAATTAATAAAAAAGTTACGAGGGAATTTCAAATTTTAACAAAAATTTTGTATTTCCCCCGTATATTGAAAACTACAAAAGATATAAAAAAATTAATTGGACATTTGGATTGTTGAGAGAATTTCCTATCTTTTGATAGGTTATAACTTTTTGTACGGTGAATAATAAAAAAGTGACGAGGGAATTACAAATTTTAACAAAAATTTTGTATTTCCCCCGTATATTGAAAACTATAAAAGATATAAAAAAAATTAATTAAAAATTTGGATTCTTGAGAAAATTTCCTATCTTTTGATAAATTATAACTTTTTGTACGGTAATTAATAAAAAAGTAACGAGGGAATTACAAATTTTAACAAAAATTTGGTATTTCCCCCGTATATTAAAAACTATAAAAGATATGAAAAAACTAGTTGGAATTTTGAATTTTTAAGAAAATTTTCTATCTTTTGATAGGTTATAACTTTTTGTATGGTAATTAATAAAAAAGTTACGAGGGAATTACAAATTTTAACAAAAATTTGGTATTACCTCCGTATATTGAAAACTATAAAAGATATAAAAAAAATAATTGAAATTATGGATTTCTAAAAAAATTTTCTTTCTTTTGATAGGTTATAACTTTTTGTACGGTAAATAATAAAAAAGTTACGAGGGATTTACAAATTTTAACAAAAATTTTGTACTTCCCCCGTATATTGAAAACTATAAAAGATATAAAAAGACTAATCGGAAATTTGGATTGCTTAAAAAATTTCCTATCTTTTAATAGGTTATAACTTTTTGTACGGTAATTAATAAAAAAGTTACCAGGGAATTTCAAATTTTAACAAAAATTTTGTATTTCCCCCGTATATTGAAAACTACAAAAGATATAAAAAAATTAATTGGACATTTGGATTGTTGAGAGAATTTCCTATCTTTTGATAGGTTATAACTTTTTGTACGGTAAATAATAAAAAAGTTACGAGGGATTTACAAATTGTAACAAAAATTTTGTATTTCCCCCGTATATTGAAAACTATAAAAGATATAAAAAGACTAATGGGAAATTTGGATTGCTTAAAAAATTTCCTATCTTTTAATAGGTTATAACTTTTTGTACGGTAATTAATAAAAAAGTTACCAGGGAATTTCAAATTTTAACAAAAATTTTGTATTTCCCCCGTATATTGAAAACTATAAAAGATATAAAAAAATTAATTGGATATTTAAATTGTTGAGAGAATTTCCTATCCTTTGATAGGTTATAACTGTTTGTACGGAAATTATAAAAAAGTTACGAGGGAATTACAAATTTTAACAAACATTTTGTATTTCGCTTGTATATTGAAAACTATAAAAGATATAAAAAAAATAATTAAAAATTTGGATTCTTAAGAAAATTTCCTATCTTTTGATAGGTTATAACTTTTTGTACGGTAATTAATAAAAAAGTTACGAGGGAATTACAAATTTTAAGAAAAATTTGGTATTTCCCTCGTATATTGAAAACTATAAAAGATATAAAAAAAATATATGGAATTTTGGATTTCTAAAAAAATTTCCTTTCTTTTGATAGGTTATATCTTTTTGTACGGTAATTAATAAAAAAGTTACGAGGGAATTACAAATTTTAACAAAAATTTTGTATTTTCCCCGAATATTGAAAACTATAGAAGATATAAAAGAACTAATTGGAACTTTGGATTTTTAAGAAAATTTCCTATCTTTTGATAGGCTACAACTTTCTGTACGTTAATTAATAAAAAAGTTACGAGGGATTTACAAATTTTAAGAAAAATTTGGTATTTCCCCCGTTTTTTAAAAACGATAAAAGATATAAAAAAATTAATTGGAATTTTGGATTTTTAGAAAAATTTCCTTTCTTTTGATAGGTTATAACTTTTTGTACGGTAATTAATAAAAAAGTTACGAGGGAATTTCAAATTTTAACAAAAATTTTGTATTTCCCCCGTATATTGAAAACTACAAAAGATATAAAAAAATTAATTAGACATTTGGATTGTTGAGAGAATTTCCTATCTTTTGATAGGTTATAGCTTTTTGTACGGTAAATAATAAAAAAGTTACGAGGGAATTACAAATTTTAACAAAAATTTTGTATTTCCCCCGTATATTGAAAACTATAAAAGATGTAAAAAAATTAATTGGATATTTGGATTGTTGAGAGAATTTCCAATCTTTTGATAGGTTATAACTGTTTGTACGGAAATTATAAAAAAGTTACGTGGGAATTACAAATTTTAACAAAAATTTTGTATTTCCCTTGTATATTGAAAACAATAAAAGATATAAAAAAAATTATTGAAAATTTGGATTCTTAAGAAAATTTTCTATCTGTTGATAGGTTATAACTTTTTGTACGGTAATTAGTAAAAAAGTTACGAGGGAATTGCAAATTTTAACAAAAATTTTGTATTTTCCCCGTATATTGAAAACTATAGAAGATATGAAAGAACTAATTGGAACTTTGGATTTTTAAGAAAATTTCCTTTCTTTCGATAGGTTATAACTTTTTGTACGTTAATTAATAAAAAAGTTACGAGGGATTTCAAATTTTAACAAAAATTTTGTATTTTCCCCGTATATTGAAAACTACAAAAGATATAAAAAAATTAAATGAACATTTAGATTGTCGAGAGAATTTACTATCTTTTGATAGGTTATAACTTTTTGTACGGTAATTAATAAAAAAGTTACGAGGGAATTACAAATTTTAACAAAAATTTGGTATTTCCCCCGTATATTGAAAACTATAAAAGATATAAAAAGACTAATCAGAAATTTGGATTGCTAAAAAAATTTCCTATCTTTTAATAGGTTATAACTTTTTGTGCGGTAATTAATAAAAAAGTTAACAGGGAATTTCAAATTTTAACAAAAATTTTGTATTTCCCCCGTATATTGAAAACTATAAAAGATATAAAAAAATTAATTGGATATTTGGATTGTTGAGAGAATTTCCTATCTTTTGATAGGTTATAACTGTTTGTACGGAAATTATAAAAAAGTTACGAGGGAATTACAAATTTTAACAAACATTTTGTATTTCGCTTGTATATTGAAAACTATAAAAGATATAAAAAAAATAATTAAAAATTTGGATTCTTAAGAAAATTTCCTATCTTTTGATAGGTTATAACTTTTTGTACGGTAATTAATAAAAAAGTTACGAGGGAATTACAAATTTTAAGAAAAATTTGGTATTTCCCTCGTATATTGAAAACTATAAAAGATATAAAAAAAATATATGGAATTTTGGATTTCTAAAAAAATTTCCTTTCTTTTGATAGGTTATATCTTTTTGTACGGTAATTAATAAAAAAGTTACGAGGGAATTACAAATTTTAACAAAAATTTTGTATTTTCCCCGAATATTGAAAACTATAGAAGATATAAAAGAACTAATTGGAACTTTGGATTTTTAAGAAAATTTCCTATCTTTTGATAGGCTACAACTTTCTGTACGTTAATTAATAAAAAAGTTACGAGGGATTTACAAATTTTAAGAAAAATTTGGTATTTCCCCCGTTTTTTAAAAACGATAAAAGATATAAAAAAATTAATTGGAATTTTGGATTTTTAGAAAAATTTCCTTTCTTTCGATAGGTTATAACTTTTTGTACGGTAATTAATAAAAAAGTTACGAGGGAATTTCAAATTTTAACAAAAATTTTGTATTTCCCCCGTATATTGAAAACTACAAAAGATATAAAAAAATTAATTAGACATTTGGATTGTTGAGAGAATTTCCTATCTTTTGATAGGTTATAGCTTTTTGTACGGTAAATAATAAAAAAGTTACGAGGGAATTACAAATTTTAACAAAAATTTTGTATTTCCCCCGTATATTGAAAACTATAAAAGATGTAAAAAAATTAATTGGATATTTGGATTGTTGAGAGAATTTCCAATCTTTTGATAGGTTATAACTGTTTGTACGGAAATTATAAAAAAGTTACGTGGGAATTACAAATTTTAACAAAAATTTTGTATTTCCCTTGTATATTGAAAACTATAAAAGATATAAAAAAAATTATTAAAAATTTGGATTCTTAAGAAAATTTTCTATCTGTTGATAGGTTATAACTTTTTGTACGGTAATTAGTAAAAAAGTTACGAGGGAATTGCAAATTTTAACAAAAATTTTGTATTTTCCCCGTATATTGAAAACTATAGAAGATATGAAAGAACTAATTGGAACTTTGGATTTTTAAGAAAATTTCCTTTCTTTCGATAGGTTATAACTTTTTGTACGTTAATTAATAAAAAAGTTACGAGGGATTTACAAATTTTAACAAAAATTTTGTATTTCCTCCGTATATTGAAAACTATAAAAGATATAAAAAGACTAATCGGAAATTTGGATTTCTAAAAAAATTTTCTATCTTTCAATAGGTTATAACTTTTTGTACGGTAATTAATAAAAAAGTTACGAGGGATTTCAAATTTTAACAAAAATTTTGTATTTTCCCCGTATATTGAAAACTACAAAAGATATAAAAAAATTAAATGAACATTTAGATTGTCGAGAGAATTTACTATCTTTTGATAGGTTATAACTTTTTGTACGGTAATTAATAAAAAAGTTACGAGGGAATTACAAATTTTAACAAAAATTTGGTATTTCCCCCGTATATTGAAAACTATAAAAGATATAAAAAGACTAATCAGAAATTTGGATTGCTAAAAAAATTTCCTATCTTTTAATAGGTTATAACTTTTTGTGCGGTAATTAATAAAAAAGTTAACAGGGAATTTCAAATTTTAACAAAAATTTTGTATTTCCCCCGTATATTGAAAACTATAAAAGATATAAAAAAATTAATTGGATATTTGGATTGTTGAGAGAATTTCTTATCTTTTGATAGGTTATAACTGTTTGTACGGAAATTATAAAAAAGTTACGAGGGAATTACAAATTTTAACAAAAATTTTGTATTTCCCTTGTATATTGAAAACTATATAAGATATAAAAAAAAGTAATTAAAAATTTGGATTTGTAAGAAAATTTCCTATCTTTTGATAGGTTATAACTTTTTGTACGGTAATTAGTAAAAAAGTTACGAGGGAATTACAAATTTTAAGAAAAATTTGGTATTTCCCTCGTATATTGAAAACTATAAAAGATATAAAAAAAACATATGGAATTTTGGATTTCTAAAAAAATTTCCTTTCTTTTGATAGGTTATATCTTTTTGTACGGTAATTAATAAAAAAGTTACGAGGCAATTACAAATTTTAACAAAAATTTTGTATTTTTCCCGAATATTGAAAACTATAGAAGATATAAAAGAACTAATTGGAACTTTGGATTTTTAAGAAAATTTCCTATCTTTTGATAGGCTACAGCTTTCTGTACGTTAATTAATAAAAAAGTTACGAGGGATTTACAAATTTTAAGAAAAATTTGGTATTTCCCCCGTTTTTTAAAAACGATAAAAGATATAAAAAAATTAATTGGAATTTTGGATTTTTAGAAAAATTTCCTTTCTTTCGATAGGTTATAACTTTTTGTACGGTAATTAATAAAAAAGTTACGAGGGAATTTCAAATTTTAACAAAAATTTTGTATTTCCCCCGTATATTGAAAACTACAAAAGATATAAAAAAATTAATTAGACATTTGGATTGTTGAGAGAATTTCCTATCTTTTGATAGGTTATAGCTTTTTGTACGGTAAATAATAAAAAAGTTACGAGGGAATTACAAATTTTAACAAAAATTTTGTATTTCCCCCGTATATTGAAAACTATAAAAGATATAAAAAAATTAATTGGATATTTGGATTGTTGAGAGAATTTCCAATCTTTTGATAGGTTATAACTGTTTGTACGGAAATTATAAAAAAGTTACGTGGGAATTACAAATTTTAACAAAAATTTTGTATTTCCCTTGTATATTGAAAACTATAAAAGATATAAAAAAAATATTTGAAAATTTGGATTCTTAAGAAAATTTCCTATCTGTTGATAGGTTATAACTTTTTGTACGGTAATTAGTAAAAAAGTTACGAGGGAATTACAAATTTTAACAAAAATTTTGTATTTTCCCCGTATGTTGAAAACTATAGAAGATATGAAAGAACTAATGGGAACTTTGGATTTTTAAGAAAATTTCCTTTCTTTCGATAGGTTATAACTTTTTGTACGTTAATTAATAAAAAAGTTACGAGGGATTTACAAATTTTAACAAAAATTTTGTATTTCCTCCGTATATTGAAAACTATAAAAGCTATAAAAAGACTAATCGGAAATTTGGATTTCTAAAAAAATTTCCTATCTTTTAATAGGTTATAACTTTTTGTGCGGTAATTAATAAAAAAGTTAACAGGGAATTTCAAATTTTAACAAAAATTTTGTATTTCCCCCGTATATTGAAAACTATAAAAGATATAAAAAAATTAATTGGATATTTGGATTGTTGAGAGAATTTCATATCTTTTGATAGGTTATAACTGTTTGTACGGAAATTATAAAAAAGTTACGAGGGAATTACAAATTTTAACAAAAATTTTGTATTTCCCTTGTATATTGAAAACTATATAAGATATAAAAAAAAGTAATTAAAAATTTGGATTTGTAAGAAAATTTCCTATCTTTTGATAGGTTATAACTTTTTGTACGGTAATTAGTAAAAAAGTTACGAGGGAATTACAAATTTTAAGAAAAATTTGGTATTTCCCTCGTATATTGAAAACTATAAAAGATATAAAAAAAATATATGGAATTTTGGATTTCTAAAAAAATTTCCTTTCTTTTGATAGGTTATATCTTTTTGTACGGTAATTAATAAAAAAGTTACGAGGCAATTACAAATTTTAACAAAAATTTTGTATTTTTCCCGAATATTGAAAACTATAGAAGATATAAAAGAACTAATTGGAACTTTGGATTTTTAAGAAAATTTCCTATCTTTTGATAGGCTACAGCTTTCTGTACGTTAATTAATAAAAAAGTTACGAGGGATTTACAAATTTTAAGAAAAATGTGGTATTTCCCCCGTTTTTTAAAAACGATAAAAGATATAAAAAAATTAATTGGAATTTTGGATTTTTAGAAAAATTTCCTTTCTTTCGATAGGTTATAACTTTTTGTACGGTAATTAATAAAAAAGTTACGAGGGAATTTCAAATTTTAACAAAAATTTTGTATTTCCCCCGTATATTGAAAACTACAAAAGATATAAAAAAATTAATTAGACATTTGGATTGTTGAGAGAATTTCCTATCTTTTAATAGGTTATAGCTTTTTGTACGGTAAATAATAAAAAAGTTACGAGGGAATTACAAATTTTAACAAAAATTTTGTATTTCCCCCGTATATTGAAAACTATAAAAGATATAAAAAAATTAATTGGATATTTGGATTGTTGAGAGAATTTCCAATCTTTTGATAGGTTATAACTGTTTGTACGGAAATTATAAAAAAGTTACGTGGGAATTACAAATTTTAACAAAAATTTTGTATTTCCCTTGTATATTGAAAACTATAAAAGATATAAAAAAAATATTTGAAAATTTGGATTCTTAAGAAAATTTCCTATCTGTTGATAGGTTATAACTTTTTGTACGGTAATTAGTAAAAAAGTTACGAGGGAATTACAAATTTTAACAAAAATTTTGTATTTTCCCCGTATATTGAAAACTATAGAAGATATGAAAGAACTAATGGGAACTTTGGATTTTTAAGAAAATTTCCTTTCTTTCGATAGGTTATAACTTTTTGTACGTTAATTAATAAAAAAGTTACGAGGGATTTACAAATTTTAACAAAAATTTTGTATTTCCTCCGTATATTGAAAACTATAAAAGCTATAAAAAGACTAATCGGAAATTTGGATTTCTAAAAAAATTTCCTATCTTTTAATAGGTTATAACTTTTTGTACGGTAATTAATAAAAAAGTTACGAGGGAATTTCAAATTTTAACAAAAATTTTGTATTGCCCCCGTATATTGAAAACTATAAAAGATATAAAAAAATTAATTGGATATTTGGATTGTTGAGAGAATTTCCAATCTTTTGATAGGTTATAACTGTTTGTACGGAAATTATAAAAAAGTTACGTGGGAATTACAAATTTTAACAAAAATTTTGTATTTCCCTTGTATATTGAAAACTATAAAAGATATAAAAAAAATATTTGAAAATTTGGATTCTTAAGAAAATTTCCTATCTGTTGATAGGTTATAACTTTTTGTACGGTAATTAGTAAAAAAGTTACGAGGGAATTACAAATTTTAACAAAAATTTTGTATTTTCCCCGTATATTGAAAACTATAGAAGATATGAAAGAACTAATGGGAACTTTGGATTTTTAAGAAAATTTCCTTTCTTTCGATAGGTTATAACTTTTTGTACGTTAATTAATAAAAAAGTTACGAGGGATTTACAAATTTTAACAAAAATTTTGTATTTCCTCCGTATATTGAAAACTATAAAAGCTATAAAAAGACTAATCGGAAATTTGGATTTCTAAAAAAATTTCCTATCTTTTAATAGGTTATAACTTTTTGTACGGTAATTAATAAAAAAGTTACGAGGGAATTTCAAATTTTAACAGAAATTTTGTATTGCCCCCGTATATTGAAAACTATAAAAGATATAAAAAATTAATTGGATATTTGGATTGTTGAGAAAATTTCCTATCTTTTGATAGGTTATAACTTTTTGTACGGTAAATAATAAAAAAGTTACGAGGGAATTACAAATTTTAACAAAAATTTTGTATTTCCCCCGTATATTGAAAACTATAAAAGATAAAAAAAAACTAATTAGTAATTTGGATTGCTGAGCAAATTTCTTTTCTTTTGATAGGTTATAACTTTTTGTACGGTAATTAATAAAAAAGTTACGAGGGAATTACAAATTTTAACAAAAATTTTGTATTTCCCCCGTATATTGAAAACTATAAAAGATATAAAAAAATTAATTAAAAATTTGGATTCTTGAGAAAATTTTCTATCTTTTGATACGTTATAACTTTTTGTACGGTAATTAATAAAAAAGTTACGAGGGAATTACAAATTTTAACAAAGATTTGGTATTTCCCCCGTATATTGAAAACTATAAAAGATATGAAAGAACTAATTGGAAATTTGGATTTTTAAGAAAACTTCCTATCTTTTGATAGGTTACAACTTTCTGTACGTTAAATAATAAAAAAGTTACGAGGGATTTACAAATTTTAACAAAAATTTGGTATTTCCCCCGTTTTTTAAAAACGATAAAAGATATAAAAAAATTAATTGGAATTTTGGATTTTTAAAAAAATTTCCTTTCTTTCGATAGGTTACAACTTTTTGTACGTAAATTAATAAAAAAGTTACGAGGGAATTACAACTTTTAACAAAAATTTTGGATTTCCCCCGTATATTAAAAACTATAAAAGATATAAAAAAAAAAATTGAAAATTTGGATTCTTGAGAAAATTTCCTATCTTTTGATAGGTTATAACTTTTTGTACGGTAATTAATAAAAAAGTTACGAGGGAATTACAAATTTTAACAAAAATTTGGTATTACCTCCGTATATTGAAAACTATAAAAGATATAAAAAAACTAATTGAAATTATGGATTTCTAAAAAAATTTCCTTTCTTTTGATAGGTTATAACTTTTTGTACGGTAATTAATAAAAAAGTTACAAGGGAATTACAAATTTTAACAAAAATTTTGTATTTCCCCCGTATATTGAAAACTATAAAAGATATGAAAAAACTAATTGGAATTTTGAATTTCTAAGAAAATTTTCTATCTTTTGATAGGTTATAACTTTTTGTACGGTAATTAATAAAAAAGTTACGGGGGAATTACAAATTTTAACAAAAATTTGGTTTTTTCCCCGTATATTGAAAACTATAAAAGATATGAAAAAACTAATTGGAACTTTGGATTTTTAAGAAAATTTCCTATCTTTTGATAGAGTACAACTTTCTGTACGTTAATTAATAAAAAAGTTACGAGGGATTTACAAATTTTAACAAAAATTTGGTATTTCCCCCGTTTTTTAAAAACGATAAAAGATATAAAAAAATTAATTGGAATTTTGGATTTTTAGAAAAATTTCCTTTCTTTCGATAGGTTATAACTTTTTGTACGGTAATTAATAAAAAAGTTACGAGGGAATTTCAAATTTTAACAAAAATTTTGTATTTCCCCCGTATATTGAAAACTACAAAAGATATAAAAAAATTAATTAGACATTTGGATTGTTGAGAGAATTTCCTATCTTTTGATAGGTTATAGCTTTTTGTACGGTAAATAATAAAAAAGTTACGAGGGAATTACAAATTTTAACAAAAATTTTGTATTTCCCCCGTATATTGAAAACTATAAAAGATGTAAAAAAATTAATTGGATATTTGGATTGTTGAGAGAATTTCCAATCTTTTGATAGGTTATAACTGTTTGTACGGAAATTATAAAAAAGTTACGTGGGAATTACAAATTTTAACAAAAATTTTGTATTTCCCTTGTATATTGAAAACTATAAAAGATATAAAAAAAATTATTAAAAATTTGGATTCTTAAGAAAATTTCCTATCTGTTGATAGGTTATAACTTTTTGTACGGTAATTAGTAAAAAAGTTACGAGGGAATTGCAAATTTTAACAAAAATTTTGTATTTTCCCCGTATATTGAAAACTATAGAAGATATGAAAGAACTAATTGGAACTTTGGATTTTTAAGAAAATTTCCTTTCTTTCGATAAGTTATAACTTTTTGTACGTTAATTAATAAAAAAGTTACGATGGATTTACAAATTTTAACAAAAATTTTGTATTTCCTCCGTATATTGAAAACTATAAAAGATATAAAAAGACTAATCGGAAATTTGGATTTCTAAAAAAATTTTCTATCTTTTAATAGGTTATAACTTTTTGTACGGTAATTAATAAAAAAGTTACGAGGGATTTCAAATTTTAACAAAAATTTTGTATTTTCCCCGTATATTGAAAACTACAAAAGATATAAAAAAATTAAATGAACATTTAGATTGTCGAGAGAATTTACTATCTTTTGATAGGTTATAACTTTTTGTACGGTAATTAATAAAAAAGTTACGAGGGAATTACAAATTTTAACAAAAATTTGGTATTTCCCCCGTATATTGAAAACTATAAAAGATATAAAAAGACTAATCAGAAATTTGGATTGCTAAAAAAATTTCCTATCTTTTAATAGGTTATAACTTTTTGTGCGGTAATTAATAAAAAAGTTAACAGGGAATTTCAAATTTTAACAAAAATTTTGTATTTCCCCCGTATATTGAAAACTATAAAAGATATAAAAAAATTAATTGGATATTTGGATTGTTGAGAGAATTTCCTATCTTTTGATAGGTTATAACTGTTTGTACGGAAATTATAAAAAAGTTACGAGGGAATTACAAATTTTAACAAAAATTTTGTATTTCCCTTGTATATTGAAAACTATATAAGATATAAAAAAAAGTAATTAAAAATTTGGATTTGTAAGAAAATTTCCTATCTTTTGATAGGTTATAACTTTTTGTACGGTAATTAGTAAAAAAGTTACGAGGGAATTACAAATTTTAAGAAAAATTTGGTATTTCCCTCGTATATTGAAAACTATAAAAGATATAAAAAAAATATATGGAATTTTGGATTTCTAAAAAAATTTCCTTTCTTTTGATAGGTTATATCTTTTTGTACGGTAATTAATAAAAAAGTTACGAGGGAATTACAAATTTTAACAAAAATTTTGTATTTTTCCCGAATATTGAAAACTATAGAAGATATAAAAGAACTAATTGGAACTTTGGATTTTTAAGAAAATTTCCTATCTTCTGATAGGCTACAGCTTTCTGTACGTTAATTAATAAAAAAGTTACGAGGGATTTACAAATTTTAAGAAAAATTTGGTATTTCCCCCGTTTTTTAAAAACGATAAAAGATATAAAAAAATTAATTGGAATTTTGGATTTTTAGAAAAATTTCCTTTCTTTCGATAGGTTATAACTTTTTGTACGGTAATTAATAAAAAAGTTACGAGGGAATTTCAAATTTTAACAAAAATTTTGTATTTCCCCCGTATATTGAAAACTACAAAAGATATAAAAAAATTAATTAGACATTTGGATTGTTGAGAGAATTTCCTATCTTTTGATAGGTTATAGCTTTTTGTACGGTAAATAATAAAAAAGTTACGAGGGAATTACAAATTTTAACAAAAATTTTGTATTTCCCCCGTATATTGAAAACTATAAAAGATATAAAAAAATTAATTGGATATTTGGATTGTTGAGAGAATTTCCAATCTTTTGATAGGTTATAACTGTTTGTACGGAAATTATAAAAAAGTTACGTGGGAATTACAAATTTTAACAAAAATTTTGTATTTCCCTTGTATATTGAAAACTATAAAAGATATAAAAAAAATATTTGAAAATTTGGATTCTTAAGAAAATTTCCTATCTGTTGATAGGTTATAACTTTTTGTACGGTAATTAGTAAAAAAGTTACGAGGGAATTACAAATTTTAACAAAAATTTTGTATTTTCCCCGTATATTGAAAACTATAGAAGATATGAAAGAACTAATGGGAACTTTGGATTTTTAAGAAAATTTCCTTTCTTTCGATAGGTTATAACTTTTTGTACGTTAATTAATAAAAAAGTTACGAGGGATTTACAAATTTTAACAAAAATTTTGTATTTCCTCCGTATATTGAAAACTATAAAAGCTATAAAAAGACTAATCGGAAATTTGGATTTCTAAAAAAATTTCCTATCTTTTAATAGGTTATAACTTTTTGTACGGTAATTAATAAAAAAGTTACGAGGGAATTTCAAATTTTAACAAAAATTTTGTATTGCCCCCGTATATTGAAAACTATAAAAGATATAAAAAATTAATTGGATATTTGGATTGTTGAGAAAATTTCCTATCTTTTGATAGGTTATAACTTTTTGTACGGTAAATAATAAAAAAGTTACGAGGGAATTACAAATTTTAACAAAAATTTTGTATTTCCCCCGTATATTGAAAACTATAAAAGATAAAAAAAAACTAATTAGAAATTTGGATTGCTGAGCAAATTTCTTTTCTTTTGATAGGTTATAACTTTTTGTACGGTAATTAATAAAAAAGTTACGAGGGAATTACAAATTTTAACAAAAATTTTGTATTTCCCCCGTATATTAAAAACTATAAAAGATATAAAAAAATTAATTAAAAATTTGGATTCTTGAGAAAATTTTCTATCTTTTGATACGTTATAACTTTTTGTACGGTAATTAATAAAAAAGTTACGAGGGAATTACAAATTTTAACAAAGATTTGGTATTTCCCCCGTATATTGAAAACTATAAAAGATATGAAAGAACTAATTGGAAATTTGGATTTTTAAGAAAACTTCCTATCTTTTGATAGGTTACAACTTTCTGTACGTTAAATAATAAAAAAGTTACGAGGGATTTACAAATTTTAACAAAAATTTGGTATTTCCCCCGTTTTTTAAAAACGATAAAAGATATAAAAAAATTAATTGGAATTTTGGATTTTTAAAAAAATTTCCTTTCTTTCGATAGGTTACAACTTTTTGTACGTAAATTAATAAAAAAGTTACGAGGGAATTACAACTTTTAACAAAAATTTTGGATTTCCCCCGTATATTAAAAACTATAAAAGATATAAAAAAAAAAATTGAAAATTTGGATTCTTGAGAAAATTTCCTATCTTTTGATAGGTTATAACTTTTTGTACGGTAATTAATAAAAAAGTTACGAGGGAATTACAAATTTTAACAAAAATTTGGTATTACCTCCGTATATTGAAAACTATAAAAGATATAAAAAAACTAATTGAAATTATGGATTTCTAAAAAAATTTCCTTTCTTTTGATAGGTTATAACTTTTTGTACGGTAATTAATAAAAAAGTTACAAGGGAATTACAAATTTTAACAAAAATTTTGTATTTCCCCCGTATATTGAAAACTATAAAAGATATGAAAAAACTAATTGGAATTTTGAATTTCTAAGAAAATTTTCTATCTTTTGATAGGTTATAACTTTTTGTACGGTAATTAATAAAAAAGTTACGGGGGAATTACAAATTTTAACAAAAATTTGGTTTTTTCCCCGTATATTGAAAACTATAAAAGATATGAAAAAACTAATTGGAACTTTGGATTTTTAAGAAAATTTCCTATCTTTTGATAGAGTACAACTTTCTGTACGTTAATTAATAAAAAAGTTACGAGGGATTTACAAATTTTAACAAAAATTTGGTATTTCCCCCGTTTTTTAAAAACGATAAAAGATATAAAAAAATTAATTGGAATTCTGGATTTTTAAGAAAATTTGCTTTCTTTCGATAGGTTACAACTTTTTGTACGTTAATTGATAAAAAAGTTACGAGGGATTTACAAATTTTAACAAAAATTTTGTATTTCCCCCGTATATTGAAAACTATAAAAGATATAAAAAGACTAATCGGAAATTTGGATTGCTTAAAAAATTTCCTATCTTTTAATAGGTTATAACTTTTTGTACGGTAATTAATAAAAAAGTTACCAGGGAATTTCAAATTTTAACAAAAATTTGGTATTTCTCCCGTATATTAAAAACTACAAAAGATATAAAAAATTAATTGGAATTTTGGATTTTTAAAAAAATTTCCTTTCTTTCGATAGGTTATACCTTTTTGTACGTTAATTAATAAAAAAGTTTCGAGGGATTTACAAATTTTAACAAAAATTTTGTATTTCCCCCGTATATTGAAAACTATAAAAGATATAAAAAGACCAATCGAAAATTTGGATTGCTAAAAAAATTTCCTATCTTTTAGTAGGTTATAACTTTTTGTACGGTAAATAATAAAAAAGTTACGAGGGAATTACAAATTTTAACAAAAAATTTGTATTTCCCCCGTATATTGAAAACTATAAAAGATATAAAAAAATTAATTGGATATTTGGATTGTTGAGAGAATTTCCTATCCTCTGATGGGTTATAACTTTTTGTACGGTAAATAATAAAAAAGTTACGAGGGAATTACAAATTTTAACAAAAATTTGGTATTTCCCCCGTATATTGAAAACTATAAAAGATATGAAAAAACTAGTTGGAATTTTGAATTTTTAAGAAAATTTTCTATCTTTTAATATGTTATAACTTTCTGTACGTTAATTAATAAACAAGTTACGAGGGATTTACAAATTTTAACAAAAATTTGGTATTTCCCCCGTATATTGAAAACTATAAAAGATATAAAAAAATTAATTGAAAATTTGGATTCTTGAGAAAATTTCCTATCTCTTAATAGGTTATAATTTTTTGTACGGTAATTAAAAAAAAGTTACGAGGGAATTTCAAATTTTAACAAAAATTTTGTATTTCCCCCGTATATTGAAAACTATAAAAGATATAAAAAATTAATTGGATATTTGGATTGTTGAGAGAATTTCCTATCCTTTGATGGGTTATAACTTTTTGTACGGTAAATAATAAAAAAGTTACGAGGGAATTACAAATTTTAACAAAAATTTTGTATTTCCCCCGTATATTGAAAACTATAAAAGAAAAAAAAAATTAATTAAAAATTTGGATTGCTGAGCAAATTTCTTTTCTTTTGATAGGTTATAACTTTTTGTACGTTAATTAAAAAAACAGTTACGAGGGAATTACAAATTTTAACAAAAATTTTGTATTTCCCCCGTATATTGAAAACTATAAAAGATATAAAAAAATTAATTAAAAATTTGGATTCTTGAGAAAATTTTCAATCTTTTGATAGGTTATAACTTTTTGTACGGTAATTAATAAAAAAGTTACGAGGGAATTACAAATTTTAACAAAAATTTGGTATTTCCCCCGTATATTGAAAACTATAAAAGATATGAAAGAACTAATTGGAACTTTGGATTTTTAAGAAAATTTCCTATCTTTTGATAGGTTACAACTTTCTGTACGTTAATTAATAAAAAAGTTACGAGTGATTTACAAATTTTAACAAAAATTTGGTATTTCCCCCGTTTTTTAAAAACGATAAAAGATATAAAAAAATTAATTGGAATTTTGGATTTTTAAAAAAATTTCCTTTCTTTCGATAGGTTACAACTTTTTGTAAATTAATTAATAAAAAAGTTACGAGGGATTTACAAATTTTAACAAAAATTTTGTATTTCCCCCGTATATTGAAAACTATAAAAGATATAAAAAAATTAATTAAAAATTTGGATTCTTGAGAAAATTTTCTATCTTTTGATACGTTATAACTTTTTGTACGGTAATTAATAAAAAAGTTACCAGGGAATTTCAAATTTTAACAAAAATTTTGTATTTCCTCCGTATATTGAAAACTATAAAAGATATAAAAAAAATAATTGGATATTTAGATTGTTGAGAGAATTTCCTATCCTTTGATAGGTTATAACTGTTTGTACGGAAATTATAAAAAAGTTACGAGGGAATTACAAATTTTAACAAATATTTTGTATTTCCCTTGTATATTGAAAACTATAAAAGATATAAAAAAAATAATTGAAAATTTGGATTCTTAAGAAAATTTCCTATCTTTTGATAGGTTATAACTTTTTGTACGGTAATTAATAAAAAAGTTACGAGGGAATTACAAATTTTAAGAAAAATTTGGTATTTCCCTCGTATATTGAAAACTATAAAAGATATAAAAAAAATATATGGAATTTTGGATTTCTAAAAAAATTTCCTTTCCTTTGATAGGTTATATCTTTTTGTACGGTAATTAATAAAAAAGTTACGAGGGAATTACAAATTTTAACAAAAATTTTGTATTTTCCCCGAATATTGAAAAATATAGAAGATATAAAAGAACTAATTGGAACTTTGGATTTTTAGGAAAATTTCCTATCTTTTGATAGGCTACAACTTTCTGTACGTGAATTAATAAAAAAGTTACGAGGGATTTTCAAATTTTAAGAAAAATTTGGTATTTCCCCCGTTTTTTAAAAACGATAAAAGATATAAAAAAATTAATTGGAATTTTGGATTTTTAGAAAAATTTCCTTTCTTTCGATAGGTTATAACTTTTTGTACGGTAATTAATAAAAAAGTTACGAGGGAATTTCAAATTTTAACAAAAATTTTGTATTTCCCCCGTATATTGAAAACTACAAAAGATATAAAAAAATTAATTAGACATTTGGATTGTTGAGAGAATTTCCTATCTTTTGGTAGGTTATAACTTTTTGTACGGTAAATAATAAAAAAGTTACGAGGGAATTACAAATTTTAACAAAAATTTTGTATTTCCCCCGTATATTGAAAACTATAAAAGATATAAAAAAATTAATTGAAAATTTGGATTCTTGAGAAAATTTCCTATCTTTTGATAGGTTACAACTTTTTGTACGGTAATTAATAAAAAAGTTACGAGGAAATTACAAATTTTAACAAAAATTTGGTATTTTCCCCGTATATTAAAAACTATAAAAGATATGAAAAAACTAGTTGGAATTTTGAATTTTTAAGAAAATTTTCTATCTTTTAATATGTTATAACTTTCTGTACGTTAATTAATAAACAAGTTACGAGGGATTTACAAATTTTAACAAAAATTTGGTATTTCCCCCGTATATTGAAAACTATAAAAGATATAAAAAAATTAATTGAAAATTTGGATTCTTGAGAAAATTTCCTATCGTTTAATAGATTATAATTTTTTGTACGGTAATTAATAAACAAGTTACGAGGGAATTTCAAATTTTAACAAAAATATTGTATTTCCCCCGTATATTGAAAACTATAAAAGATATAAAAAATTAATTGGATATTTGGATTGTTGAGAGAATTTCCTATCCTTTGATGGGTTATAACTTTTTGTACGGTAAATAATAAAAAAGTTACGAGGGAATTACAAATTTTAACAAAAATTTTGTATTTCCCCCGTATATTGAAAACTATAAAAGATAAAAAAAAAATAATTAGAAATTTGGATTGCTGAGCAAATTTCTTTTCTTTTGATAGGTTATAACTTTTTGTACGTTAATTAAAAAAACAGTTACGAGGGAATTACAAATTTTAACAAAAATTTTGTATTTCCCCCGTATATTGAAAACTATAAAAGATATAAAAAAATTAATTAAAAATTTGGATTCTTGAGAAAATTTTCTATCTTTTGATAGGTCATAACTTTTTGTACGGTAATTAATAAAAAAGTTACAAGGGAATTACAAATTTTAACAAAAATTTGGTATTTCCCCCGTATATTGAAAACTATAAAAGATATGAAAGAACTAATTGGAACTTTGGATTTTTAAGAAAATTTCCTATCTTTTGATAGGTTACAACTTTCTGTACGTTAATTGATAAAAAAGTTACGAGGGATTTACAAATTTTAACAAACATTTGGTATTTCCCCCGTTTTTTAAAAACGATAAAAGATATAAAAAAATTAATTGGAATTTTGGATTTTTAAAAAAATTTCCTTTCTTTCGATAGGTTACAACTTTTTGTACGTTCATTAATAAAAAAGTTACGAGGGATTTACAAATTTTAACAAAAATTTTGTATTTCCCCCGTATATTGAAAACTATAAAAGATATAAAAAGACTAATGGGAAATTTGGATTGCTTAAAAAATTTCCTATCTTTTAATAGGTCATAACTTTTTGTACGGTAATTAATAAAAAAGTTACCAGGGAATTTCAAATTTTAACAAAAATTTTGTATTTCCCCCGTATATTGAAAACTATAAAAGATATAAAAAAATTACTTGGATATTTGGATTGTTGAGAGAATTTCCAATCTTTTGATAGGTTATAACTGTTTGTACGGAAATTATAAAAAAGTTACGAGGGAATTACAAATTTTAACAAAAATTTTGTATTTCCCTTGTATATTGAAAACTATAAAAGATATAAAAAAAAATAATTGAAAATTTGGATTCTTAAGAAAATTTCCTATCTTTTGATAGGTTATAACTTTTTGTACGGTAATTAGTAAAAAAGTTACGAGGAATTACAAATTTTAAGAAAGAATTTGGTATTTCCCTCGTATATTGAAAACTATAAAAGATATAAAAAAAATATATAGAATTTTGGATTTCTAAAAAAATTGTCTTTCTTTTGATAGGTTATAACTTTTTGTACGGTAATTAATAAAAAAGTTACAAGGGAATTACAAATTTTAACAAAAATTTTGTATTTTTCCCGTATATTGAAAACTATAGAGGATATGAAAGAACTAATTGGAACTTTGGATTTTTAAGAAAATTTCCTTTCTTTCGATAGGTTATAACTTTTTGTACGTTAATTAATAAAAAAGTTACGAGGGATTTACAAATTTTAACAAAAATTTTGTATTTCCTCCGTATATTGAAAACTATAAAAGATATAAAAAGACTAATCGGAAATTTGGATTGCTAAAAAAATTTCCTATCTTTTAATAGGTTATAACTTTTTGTACGGTAATTAATAAAAAAGTTACGAGGGAATTTCAAATTTTAACAAAAATTTTGTATTTCCCTCGTATATTGAAAACTACAAAAGATATAAAAAAATTAAATGAACATTTAGATTGTTGAGAGAATTTACTATCTTTTGATAGGTTATAACTTTTTGTACGGTAAATAATAAAAAAGTTACGAGGGAATTACAAATTTTAACAAAAATTTTGTATTTCTCCCGTATATTGAAAACTATAAAAGATATAAAAAAATTAATTGAAAATTTGGATTCTTGAGAAAATTTCCTATCTTTTGATAGGTTATAACTTTTTGTACGGTAATTAATAAAAAAGTTACGAGGGAATTACAAATTTTAACAAAAATTTGGTATTTCCCCCCGTATATTGAAAACTATAAAAGATATAAAAAGACTAATAGGAAATTTGGATTGCTTAAAAAATTTCCTATCTTTAAATAGGTTAAACTTTTTGTACGGTAATTAATAAAAAAGTTAACAGGGAATTTCAAATTTTAACAAAAATTTTGTATTTCCCCCGTATATTGAAAACTATAAAAGATATAAAAAAATTAATTGGATATTTGGATTGTGGAGAGAATTTCCTATCTTTTGATAGGTTATAACTGTTTGTACGGAAATTATAAAAAAGTTACGAGGGAATTACAAATTTTAACAAAAATTTTGTATTTCCCTTGTATATTGAAAACTATAAAAGATATAAAAAAAATATATGGAATTTTGGATTTCTTAAAAAATTTCCTTTCTTTTGATAGGTTATAACTTTTTGTACGGTAATTAATAAAAAAGTTACGAGGGAATTACAAATTTTAACAAAAATTTTGTATTTTCCCCGTATATTAAAAACTATAGAAGATATGAAAGAACTAATTGGAAGTTTGGATTTTTAAGAAAATTTCCTTTCTTTCGATAGGTTATAACTTTTTGTACGTTAATTAATAAAAAAGTTACGAGGGATTTACAAATTTTAATAAAAATTTTGTATTTCCCCCGTATATTGAAAACTATAAAAGATATAAAAAGACTAATCGGAAATTTTGGATTGCTAAAAAAATTTCCTATCTTTTAATAGGTTATAACTTTTTGTACGGTAATTAATAAAAAAGTTACGAGGCAATTTCAAATTTTAACAAAAATTTTGTATTTCCCCCGTATATTGAAACTACCAAAGATATAAAAAAATTAATTGGACATTTGGATTCTTGAGAGAGTTTCCTATCTTTTGATAGGTTATAACTTTTTGTACGGTAAATAATAAAAAAGTTACGAGGGAATTACAAATTTTAACAAAAATTTTGTATTTCCTCCGTATATTGAAAACTATAAAAGATATAAAAAAAGTAATTGAAAATTTGGATTCTTGAGAAAATTTCCTATCTTTTGATAGGTTATAACTTTTTGTACGGTAATTAATAAAAAAGTTACGAGGGAATTTCAAATTTTAACAAAAATTTTGTATTTCCCCCGTATATTGAAAACTATAAAAGATATAAAAAATTAATTGGATATTTGGATTGTTGAGAGAATTTCCTATCTTTTGATAGGTTATAACTTTTTGTACGGTAAATAATAAAAAAGTTACGAGGGAATTACAAATTTTAACAAAAATTTTGTATTTCCCCGTATATTGAAAACTATAAAAGATAAAAAAAAATTAATTAGAAATTTGAATTGCTGAGCAAATTTCTTTTCTTTTGATAGGTTATAACTTTTTTTACGTTAATTAAAAAAACAGTTACGAGGGAATTACAAATTTTAACAAAAATTTTGTATTTCCCCCGTATATTGAAAACTATAAAAGATATAAAAAAATTAATTAAAAATTTGGATTCTTGAGAAAATTTCCTATCTTTTGATAGGTTATAACTTTTTGTACGGTAATTAATAAAAAAGTTACGAGGGATTTACAAATTTTAACAAAAATTTTGTATTTCCCCCGTATATTGAAAACTATAAAAGATATAAAAAGACTAATCGGAAATTTGGATTGCTAAAAAAATTTCCTATCTTTTAATAGGTTATAACTTTTTGTACGGTAAATAATAAAAAAGTTACGAGGGAATTACAAATTTTAACAAAAATTTTGTATTTCTCCCGTATATTGAAAACTATAAAAGATATAAAAAAATTAATTGAAAATTTGGATTCTTGAGAAAATTTCCTATCTTTTGATAGGTTATAACTTTTTGTACGGTAATTAATAAAAAAGTTACGAGGGATTTACAAATTTTAACAAAAATTTTGTATTTCCCCGTATATTGAAAACTATAAAAGATATAAAAAGACTAATCGGAAATTTGGATTGCTAAAAAAATTTCCTATCTTTTAATAGGTTATAACTTTTTGTACGGTAAATAATAAAAAAGTTACGAGGGAATTACAAATTTTAACAAAAATTTTGTATTTCTCCCGTATATTGAAAACTATAAAAGATATAAAAAAATTAATTGAAAATTTGGATTCTTGAGAAAATTTCCTATCTTTTGATAGGTTATAACTTTTTGTACGGTAATTAATAAAAAAGTTACGAGGCAATTTCAAATTTTAACAAAAATTTTGTATTTCCCCCGTATATTGAAAACTACAAAAAATTAATTGGACATTTGGATTGTTGAGAGAATTTCCTATCTTTTGATAGGTTATAACTTTTTGTACGGTAAATAATAAAAAAGTTACGAGGGAATTACAAATTTTAACAAAAATTTTGTATTTCCTCCGTATATTGAAAACTATAAAAGATATAAAAAAATTAATTGAAAATTTGGATTCTTGAGAAAATTTCCTATCTTTTGATAGGTTATAACTTTTTGTACGGTAATTAATAAAAAAGTTACGAGGGAATTTCAAATTTTAACAAAAATTTTGTATTTCCCCCGTATATTGAAAACTATAAAAGATATAAAAAATTAATTGGATATTTGGATTGTTAAGAGAATTTCCTATCTTTTGATAGGTTATAACTTTTTGTACGGTAAATAATAAAAAAGTTACGAGGGAATTACAAATTTTAACAAAAATTTTGTATTTCCCCTGTATATTGAAAACTATAAAAGATAAAAAAAAATTAATTAGAAATTTGAATTGCTGAGCAAATTTCTTTTCTTTTGATAGGTTATAACTTTTTGTACGTTAATTAAAAAAACAGTTACGAGGGAATTACAAATTTTAACAAAAATTTGGTATTTCCCCCGTATATTGAAAACTATAAGAGATATGAAAGAACTAATTGGAACTTTGGATTTTTAAGAAAATTTCCTATCTTTTGATGGGTTACAACTTTCTGTACGTTAATTAATAACAAAGTTACGAGGGATTTACAAATTTTAACAAACATTTGGTATTTCCCCCGTTTTTTAAAAACGATAAAAGATATAAAAAAAGTAATTGGAATTTTGGATTTTTAAAAAAATTTCCTTTCTTTCGATAGGTTACAATTTTTTGTACGTTAATTAATAAAAAAGTTACGAGGGATTTACAAATTTTAACAAAACTTTGGTATTTCCCCCGTATATTGAAAACTATAAAAGATATGAAAAAACTAGTTGGAGTTTTGAATTTTTAAGAAAATTTCCTATCTTTTGATAGGTTATAATTTTTTGTACGTTAATTAATAAAAAAGTTACGAGGGATTTACAAATTTTAACAAAAATTTTGTATTTCCCCCGTATATTGAAAACTATAAAAGATATAAAAAGACTAATCGGAAATTTGGATTGCTAAAAAAATTTCCTATCTTTTAATAGGTTATAACTTTTTGTACGGTAATTAATAAAAAAGTTACGAGGGAATTTTAAATTTTAACAAAAATTTTGTATTTCCCCCGTATATTGAAAACTACAAAAGATATAAAAAAATTAATTGGACATTTGGATTGTTGAGAGAATTTCCTATCTTTTGATAGGTTATAACTTTTTGTACGGTAAATAATAAAAAAGTTACGAGGGAATTACAAATTTTAACAAAAATTTTGTATTTCCCCCGTATATTGAAAACTATAAAAGATATAAAAAAATTAATTGAAAATTTGGATTTTTGAGAAAATTTCCTATCTTTTGATAGGTTATAACTTTTTGTACGGTAATTAATAAAAAAGTTACGAGGGAATTACAAATTTTAACAAAAATTTGGTATTTCCCCCGTATATTTAAAACTATAAAAGATATGAAAAAACTAGTTGGAATTTTGAATTTTTAAGAAAATTTTCTATCTTTTAATATGTTATAACTTTCTGTACGTTAATTAATAAACAAGTTACGAGGGATTTACAAATTTTAACAAAATTTTGGTATTTCCCCCGTATATTGAAAACTATAAAAGATATAAAAAAATTAATTGAAAATTTGGATTCTTGAGAAAATTTCCTATCTTTTAGTAGGTTATAATTTTTTGTACGGTAATTAAAAAAAAAGTTACGAGGGAATTTCAAATTTTAACAAAAATTTTGTATTTCCCCCGTATATTGAAAACTATAAAAGATATAAAAAAATTAATTGGATATTTGGATTGTTGAGAGAATTTCCTATCTTTTGATGGGTTATAACTGTTTGTACGGAAATTATAAAAAAGTTACGAGGGAATTACAAATTTTAACAAAAATTTTGTATTTCCCTTGTATATTGAAAACTATAAAAGATATAAAAAAAATAATTGAAAATTTGGATTCTTAAGAAAATTTTCTATCTTTTGAAAGGTTATAACATTTTGTACGGTAATTAGTAAAAAAGTTACGAGGGAATTACAAATTTTAAGAAAAATTTGGTATTTCCCTCGTATATTGAAAACTATAAAAGATATGAAAAAAATATATGGAATTTTGGATTTCTAAAAAAATTTCCTTTCTTTTGATAGGCTATAACTTTTTGTACGGTAATTAATAAAAAAGTTACGAGGGAATTACAAATTTTAACAAAAATTTTGTATTTTTCCCGTATATTGAAAACTATAGAAGATATAAAAGAACTAATTGGAACTTTGGATTTTTAAGAAAATTTCCTATCTTTTGATAGGTTACAACTTTCTGTACGTTAATTAATAAAAAAGTTGCGAGGGATTTACAAATTTTAAGAAAAATTTGGTATTTCCCCCGTTTTTTAAAAACGATAAAAGATATAAAAAAATTAATTGGAATTTTGGATTTTTAAAAAAATTTCCTTTCTTTCGATAGGTTATAACTTTTTGTACGTTAATTAATAAAAAAGTTACGAGGGATTTACAAATTTTAACAAAAATTTTGTATTTCCCCCGTATATTAAAAACTATAAAAGATATAAAAAGACTAATCGGAAATTTGGATGGCTAAAAAAATTTTCTATCTTTTAATAGGTTATAACTTTTTGTACGGTAATTAATAAAAAAGTTACGAGGGAATATCAAATTTTAACAAAAATTTTGTATTTCCCCCATATATTGAAAAATACAAAAGATATAAAAAAAATTAATTGGACATTTGGATTGCTGATAGAATTTCCTATCTTTTGATAGGTTATAAATTTTGTACGGTAAATAATAAAAAAGTTACGAGGGAATTACAAATTTTAACAAAAATTTTGTATTTCCCCCGTATATTGAAAACTATAAAAGATAATATAAAAAAATTAATTGAAAATTTGGATTCTTGAGAAAATTCCCTATCTTTTAATAGGTTATAACTTTTTGTACGGTAATTAATAAAAAAGTTACGAGGGAATTACAAGTTTTAACAAAAATTTGGTATTTGCCCCGTATATTGAAAACTATAAAAGATATAAAAAAACTAGTTGGAATTTTGAATTTTTAAGAAAATTTTCTATCTCTTATTATGTTATAACTTTCTGTACGTTAATTAATAAACAAGTTACGAGGGATTTACAAATTTTAACAAAAATTTTGTATTTCCCCCGTTTATTGAAAACTATAAAAGATATAAAAAAACTAATACAAATTTTGGATTTTTAAGAAAATTTCCTATCTTTTGATAGGTTACAACTTTCTGTACGCTAATTAATAAAAAAGTTACGAGGGATGTACAAATTTTAACAAAAATTTGGTATTTTCCCTGTTTTTTGAAAACTATAAAAGGTATAAAAAAATTAATCGGAACTTTGGATTTTGAAAAAAATTTCCTTTCTTTTAATAGGTTATAACTTTTTGTACGTTAATTAATAAAAAAGTTACGAGGGATTTACAAATTTTAACAAAAATTTTGTATTTCCCCCGTATATTGAAAACTATAAAAGATATAAAAAGACTAATCGGAAATTTGGATTGCTAAAAAAATTTCCTATCTTTTAATAGGTTATAACTTTTTGTACGGTAAATAATAAAAAAGTTACGAGGGAATTACAAATTTTAACAAAAATTTTGTATTTCTCCCGTATATTGAAAACTATAAAAGATATAAAAAAATTAATTGAAAATTTGGATTCTTGAGAAAATGTCCTATCTTTTGATAGGTTATAACTTTTTGTACGGTAATTAATAAAAAAGTTACGAGGCAATTTCAAATTTTAACAAAAATTTTGTATTTCCCCCGTATATTGAAAACTATAAAAGATATAAAAAAATTAATTGAAAATTTGGATTCTTGAGAAAATTTCCTATCTTTTGATAGGTTATAACTTTTTGTACGGTAATTAATAAAAAAGTTACGAGGCAATTTCAAATTTTAACAAAAATTTTGTATTTCCCCCGTATATTGAAAACTACAAAAAATTAATTGGACATTTGGATTGTTGAGAGAATTTCCTATCTTTTGATAGGTTATAACTTTTTGTACGGTAAATAATAAAAAAGTTACGAGGGAATTACAAATTTTAACAAAAATTTTGTATTTCCTCCGTATATTGAAAACTATAAAAGATATAAAAAAATTAATTGAAAATTTGGATTCTTGAGAAAATTTCCTATCTTTTGATAGGTTATAACTTTTTGTACGGTAATTAATAAAAAAGTTACGAGGGAATTTCAAATTTTAACAAAAATTTTGTATTTCCCCCGTATATTGAAAACTATAAAAGATATAAAAAATTAATTGGATATTTGGATTGCTAAGAGAATTTCCTATCTTTTGATAGGTTATAACTTTTTGTACGGTAAATAATAAAAAAGTTACGAGGGAATTACAAATTTTAACAAAAATTTTGTATTTCCCCCGTATATTGAAAACTATAAAAGTTAAAAAAAAATTAATTAGAAATTTGAATTGCTGAGCAAATTTCTTTTCTTTTGATAGGTTATAACTTTTTGTACGTTAATTAAAAAAACAGTTACGAGGGAATTACAAATTTTAACAAAAATTTGGTATTTCCCCCGTATATTGAAAACTATAAGAGATATGAAAGAACTAATTGGAACTTTGGATTTTTAAGAAAATTTCCTATCTTTTGATGGGTTACAACTTTCTGTACGTTAATTAATAACAAAGTTACGAGGGATTTACAAATTTTAACAAACATTTGGTATTTCCCCCGTTTTTTAAAAACGATAAAAGATATAAAAAAAGTAATTGGAATTTTGGATTTTTAAAAAAATTTCCTTTCTTTCGATAGGTTACAATTTTTTTTACGTTAATTAATAAAAAAGTTACGAGGGATTTACAAATTTTAACAAAACTTTGGTATTTCCCCCGTATATTGCAAACTATAAAAGATATGAAAAAACTAGTTGGAATTTTGAATTTTTAAGAAAATTTCCTATCTTTTGATAGGTCATAACTTTTTGTACGTTAATTAATAAAAAAGTTACGAGGGATTTACAAATTTTAACAAAAATTTTGTATTTCCCCCGTATATTGAAAACTATAAAAGATATAAAAAGACTAATCGGAAATTTGGATTGCTAAAAAAATTTCCTATCTTTTAATAGGTTATAACTTTTTGTACGGTAACTAATAAAAAAGTTACGAGGGAATTTTAAATTTTAACAAAAATTTTGTATTTCCCCCGTATATTGAAAACTACAAAAGATATAAAAAAATTAATTGGACATTTGGATTGTTGAAAGAATTTCCTATCTTTTGATAGGTTATAACTTTTTGTACGGTAAATAATAAAAAAGTTACGAGGGAATTACAAATTTTAACAAAAATTTTGTATTTCCCCCGTATATTGAAAACTATAAAAGATATAAAAAAATTAATTGAAAATTTGGATTTTTGAGAAAATTTCCTATCTTTTGATAGGTTATAACTTTTTGTACGGTAATTAATAAAAAAGTTACGAGGGAATTACAAATTTTAACAAAAATTTGGTATTTCCCCCGTATATTTAAAACTATAAAAGATATGAAAAAACTAGTTGGAATTTTGAATTTTTAAGAAAATTTTCTATCTTTTAATATGTTATAACTTTCTGTACGTTAATTAATAAACAAGTTACGAGGGATTTACAAATTTTAACAAAATTTTGGTATTTCCCCCGTATATTGAAAACTATAAAAGATATAAAAAAATTAATTGAAAATTTGGATTCTTGAGAAAATTTCCTATCTTTTAGTAGGTTATAATTTTTTGTACGGTAATTAAAAAAAAAGTTACGAGGGAATTTCAAATTTTAACAAAAATTTTGTATTTCCCCCGTATATTGAAAACTATAAAAGATATAAAAAAATTAATTGGATATTTGGATTGTTGAGAGAATTTCCTATCTTTTGATGGGTTATAACTGTTTGTACGGAAATTATAAAAAAGTTACGAGGGAATTACAAATTTTAACAAAAATTTTGTATTTCCCTTGTATATTGAAAACTATTAAAGATATAAAAAAAATAATTAAAAATTTGGATTCTTAAGAAAATTTTCTATCTTTTGAAAGGTTATAAATTTTTGTACGGTAATTAGTAAAAAAGTTACGAGAGAATTACAAATTTTAAGAAAAATTTGGTATTTCCCTCGTATATTGAAAACTAAAAAAGATATGAAAAAAATATATGGAATTTTGGATTTCTAAAAAAATTTCCTTTCTTTTGATAGGCTATAACTTTTTGTACGGTAATTAATAAAAAAGTTACGAGGGAATTACAAATTTTAACAAAAATTTTGTATTTTTCCCGTATATTGAAAACTATAGAAGATATAAAAGAACTAATTGGAACTTTGGATTTTTAAGAAAATTTCCTATCTTTTGATAGGTTACAACTTTCTGTACGTTAATTAATAAAAAAGTTGCGAGGGATTTACAAATTTTAAGAAAAATTTGGTATTTCCCCCGTTTTTTAAAAACGATAAAAGATATAAAAAAATTAATTGGAATTTTGGATTTTTAAAAAAATTTCCTTTCTTTCGATAGGTTATAACTTTTTGTACGTTAATTAATAAAAAAGTTACGAGGGATTTACAAATTTTAACAAAAATTTTGTATTTCCCCCGTATATTAAAAACTATAAAAGATATAAAAAGACTAATCGGAAATTTGGATGGCTAAAAAAATTTTCTATCTTTTAATAGGCTATAACTTTTTGTACGGTAATTAATAAAAAAGTTACGAGGGAATATCAAATTTTAACAAAAATTTTGTATTTCCCCCATATATTGAAAAATACAAAAGATATAAAAAAAATTAATTGGACATTTGGATTGCTGATAGAATTTCCTATCTTTTGATAGGTTATAAATTTTGTACGGTAAATAATAAAAAAGTTACGAGGGAATTACAAATTTTAACAAAAATTTTGTATTTCCCCCGTATATTGAAAACTATAAAAGATATAAAAAAATTAATTGAAAATTTGGATTCTTGAGAAAATTTCCTATCTTTTAATATGTTATAACTTTTTGTACGGTAATTAATAAAAAAGTTACGAGGGAATTACAAGTTTTAACAAAAATTTGGTATTTGCCCCGTATATTGAAAACTATAAAAGATATAAAAAAACTAGTTGGAATTTTGAATTTTTAAGAAAATTTTCTATCTCTTATTATGTTATAACTTTCTGTACGTTAATTAATAAACAAGTTACGAGGGATTTACAAATTTTAACAAAAATTTTGTATTTCCCCCGTTTATTGAAAACTATAAAAGATATAAAAAAACTAATTAAAATTTTGGATTTTTAAGAAAATTTCCTATCTTTTGATAGGTTACAACTTTCTGTACGCTAATTAATAAAAAAGTTACGAGGGATGTACAAATTTTAACAAAAATTTGGTATTTTCCCTGTTTTTTGAAAACTATAAAAGGTATAAAAAAATTAATCGGAACTTTGGATTTTGAAAAAAATTTCCTTTCTTTTAATAGGTTATAACTTTTTGTACGTTAATTAATAAAAAAGTTACGAGGGATTTACAAATTTTAACAAAAATTTTGTATTTCCCCGGATATTGAAAACTATAAAAGATATAAAAAGACTATTTGGAAATTTGTATTGCTGAGAAAATTTTCTTTCTTTTGATAGGTTATAACTTTTTGTACGGTAATTAATAAAAAAGTTACGAGGGAATTACAAATTTTAACAAAAATTTGGTATTTCCTCCGTATATTGAAAACTATAAAAGATATAAAAAAAATAATTAAAATTTTGAATCTTTAAGAAAATTTTCTATCTTTTGATAGGTTACATCTTTCTGTACGCTAATTAATAAAAAAGTTACAAGGGATTTAGAAATTTTAACAAAAATTTGGTATTTCCCCCGTTTTTTGAAAACTATAAAAGATATAAAAAAATTAATTGGAACTTTGGATTTTTAAAAAAATTTCCTTTCTTTCGATAGGATACAAGTTTTTGTACGTTAATTAATAAAAAAGTTACGAGGGATTTACGAATTTTAACAAAAATTTTGTATTGCCCCCGTATATTAAAAACTATAAAAGATATAAAAAGACTAATCGGAAATTTGGATTGCTAAAATAATTTCCTATCTTTTAATAGGTTATAACTTTTTGTACGGTAATTAATAAAAAAGTTACGAGGGAATTACAAGTTTTAACAAAAATTTTGTATTTCCCCCGTATATTGAAAAATATAAAAGGTATAAAAAAACTAATTGGAATTTTGGATTTATAAAAAAATTTCCTTTCTTTTGATAGTTACAACTTTTTGTACGTTAATTAATAAAAAAGTTACGAGGGATTTACAAATTTTAACAAAAATTTGGTATTTTCCCTGTTTTTTAAAAACGATAAAAGATATAAAAAAATTAATTAGAATTTTGGATTTTTAAAAACATTTCCTTTCTTTCGATAGGTTATAACTTTTTGTACGTTAATTAATAAAAAAGTTACGAGGGATTTACAAATTTTAACAAAAATTTGGTATTTCCCCCGTATATTGAAAACTATAAAAGATATAAAAAAATTAATTGGAATTTTGGATTTATAAAAAAATTTCCTATCTTTTGATAGGTTATAATTTTTTGTACGGTAATTAATAAAAAAGTTACGAGGTAATTACAAATTTTAACAAAAATTTGGTATTTCTCCCGTATATTAAAAACTATAAAAGATACAAAAAATTAATTGGAATTTTGGATTTTTAAAAAAATTTCCTTTCTTTCGATAGGTTATACCTTTTTGTACGTTAATTAATAAAAAAGTTTCGAGGGATTTACAGATTTTAACAAACATTTTGTATTTCCACCGTATATTGAAAACTGTAAAAGATATAAAAAGACTAATCGAAAATTTGGATTGCTAAAAAAATTTCCTATCTTTTAATAGGTTATAACTTTTTGTACGGTAAATAATCAAAAAGTTACGAGGGAATTACAAATTTTAACAAAAATTTTGTATTTCCCCCGTATATTGAAAACTATAAAAGATATAAAAAAATTAATTAAAAATTTGGATTCTTGAGAAAATTTCCTATCTTTTGATAGGTTATAACTTTTTGTACGGTAATTAATAAAAAAGTTACGAGGGAATTACAAATTTTAACAAAAATTTGGTATTTCCCCCGTATATTGAAAACTATAAAAGATATGAAAAAACTAGTTGGAATTTTGAATTTTTAAGAAAATTTTCTATCTTTTAATATGTTATAACTTTCTGTACGTTAATTAATAAACAAGTTACGAGGGATTTACAAATTTTAACAAAAATTTGGTATTTCCCCCGTATATTGAAAACTATAAAAGATATAAAAAAATTAATTGAAAATTTGGATTCTTGAGAAAATTTCCTATCTTTTGATAGGTTATAACTTTTTGTACGGTAATTAATAAAAAAGTTACGAGGGAATTACAAATTATAACAAAAATTTGGTATTTCCCCCGTATATTGAAAACTATAAAAGATATAAAAAGACTAATCAAAAATTTGGATTGCTAAAATAATTTCCTATCTTTTAATAGGTTATAACTTTTTGTACGTTAATTAATAAACAAGTTACGAGGGATTTACAAATTTTAACAAAAATTTGGTATTTCCCCCGTATATTGAAAACTATAAAAGATATAAAAAAATTAATTGGAATTTTGGATTTATAAAAAAATTTCCTTTCTTTTGATAGTAATAACTTTTTGTACGTTAATTAATAAAAAAGTTACGAGTGATTTACAAATTTTAACAAAAATTTGGTATTTGCCCCGTTTTTTAAAAACGATAAAAGATATAAAAAAATTAATTCGAATTTTGGATTTTTAAAAACATTTTCTTTCTTTCGATAGGTTATAACTTTTTGTACGTTAATTAATAAAAAAGTTACGAGGGATTTACAAATTTTAACAAAAATTTGGTATTTCCCCCGTATATTGAAAACTATAAAAGATATAAAAAAATTAATTGGATATTTGGATTGTTGAGAGAATTTCCTATCTTTTGATAGGTTATAACTGTTTGTACGGAAATTATAAAAAAGTTACGAGGGAATTACAAATTTTAACAAAAATTTTGTATTTCCCTTGTATATTGAAAACTATAAAAGATATAAAAAAAATTATTGAAAATTTGGATTCTTAAGAAAATTTTCTATCTTTTGATAGGTTATAACTTTTTGTACGGTAATTAGTAAAAAAGTTACGAGGGAATTACAAATTTTAAGAAAAATTTGGTATTTCCCTCGTATATTGAAAACTATAAAAGATATGAAAAAATATATGGAACTTTGGATTTCTAAAAAAATTTCCTTTCTTTTGATAGGCTATAACTTTTTGTACGGTAATTAATAAAAAAGTTACGAGGGAATTACAAATTTTAACAAAAATTTTGTATTTTTCCCGTATATTGAAAACTACAAAAGATATAAAAAAAATTAATTGGACATTTGGATTGCTGAGAGAATTTCCTATCGTTTAATAGGTTATAACTTTTTGTACGGTAAATAATAAAAAAGTTACGAGGGAATTACAAATTTTAAGAAAAATTTGGTATTTCCCCCGTTTTTTAAAAACGATAAAAGATATAAAAAAATTAATTGGAATTTTGGATTATTAAAAAAATTTCCTTTCTTTCGATAGGTTATAACTTTTTTTACGTTAATTAATAAAAAAGTTACGAGGGATTTACAAATTTTAACAAAAATTTTGTATTTCCTCCGTATATTGAAAACTATAAAAGATAGAAAAAGACTAATCGGAAATTTGGATGGCTAAAAAAATTTCCTATCTTTTAATAGGTTATAACTTTTTGTACGGTAATTAATAAAAAAGTTACAAGGGAATATCAAATTTTAACAAAAATTTTGTATTTCCCCCGTATATTGAAAACTACAAAAGATATAAAAAAAATTAATTGGACATTTGGATTGCTGAGAGAATTTCCTATCGTTTGATAGGTTATAACTTTTTGTACGGTAAATAATAAAAAAGTTACGAGGGAATTACAAATTTTAACAAAAATTTTGTATTTCCCCCGTATATTGAAAACTATAAAAGATATAAAAAAATGAATTGAAAATTTGGATTCTTGAGAAAATTTCCTATCTTTTAATAGGTTACAACTTTTTGTACGGTAATTAATAAAAAAGTTACGAGGGAATTACAAGTTTTAACAAAAATTTGGTATTTCCCCCGTATATTGAAAACTATAAAAGATATGAAAAAACTAGTTGGAATTTTGAATTTTTAAGAAAATTTTCTATCTTTTAATATGTTATAACTTTCTGTACGTTAATTAATAAACAAGTTACGAGGGATTTACAAATTTTAACAAAAATTTGGTATTTCCCCCGTATATTGAAAACTATAAAAGATATAAAAAATTAATTGGATATTTGGATTGTTGAGAGAATTTCCTATCTTTTGATAGGTTATAATTTTTTGTAGGGTAATTAATAAAAAAGTTACGAGGGAATTTCAAATTTTAACAAAAATTTTGTATTTCCCCCGTATATTGAAAACTATAAAAGATATAAAAAATTAATTGGATATTTGGATTGTTGAGAGAATTTCCTATCTTTTGATAGGTTATAACTTTTTGTACGGTAAATAATAAAAAAGTTACGAGGGAATTACAAATTTTAACAAAAATTTTGTAATTCCTCCGTATATTGAAAACTATAAAAGATGAAAAAAAAATTAATTAGAAATTTGGATTGCTGAGCAAATTTCTTTTCTTTTGATAGGTTATAACTTTTTGTATGGTAATTAATAAAAAAGTTACGACGGAATTACAAATTTTAACAAAAATTTGGTATTTCCCCCGTATATTGAAAACTATAAAAGATATGAAAGAACTAATTGGAACTTTGGATTTTTAAGAAAATTTCCTATCTTTTGATAGGTTACAACTTTCTGTGCGTTAATTAATAAAAAAGTTACGAGGGATTTACAAATTTTAACAAAAATTTGGTATTTCCCGCGTTTTTTAAAAACGATAAAAGATATAAAAAAATTAATTGGAATTTTGGATTTTTAAAAAAATTTCCTTTCTTTCGATAGGTTACAACTTTTTGTACGTTAATTAATAAAAAAGTTACGAGGGATTTACAAATTTTAACAAAAATTTTGTATTTTTCCCGTATATTGAAAACTATAAAAGATATAAAAAGACTAATGGGAAATTTGGATTGTTTAAAAAATTTCCTATCTTTTAATAGGTTATAACTTTTTGTACGGTAATCAATAAAAAAGTTACCAGCGAATTTCAAATTTTAACAAAAATTTTGTATTTCCCCCGTATATTGAAAGCTATAAAAGATATAAAAAAATTGGATATTTGGATTGTTGAGAGAATTTCCTATCTTTTTATAGGTTATAACTGTTTGTACGGAAATTATAAAAAAGTTACGAGGGAATTACAAATTTTAACAAAAATTTTGTATTTCCCTTGTATATTGAAAACTATAAAAGATATAAAAAAAATAATTGAAAATTTGGATTCTTAAGAATATTTCCTATCTTTTGATAGGTTATAACTTTTTGTACGGTAATTAGTAAAAAAGTTACGAGGGAATTACAAATTTTAAGAAAAATTTGGTATTTCCCTCGTATATTGAAAACTATAAAAGATATAAAAAAAATATATGGAATTTTGGATTTCTAAAAAAATTTCCTTTCTTTTGATAGGTTATAACTTTTTGTACGGTAATTAATAAAAAAGTTACGAGGGAATTACAAATTTTAACAAAAATTTTGTATTTTCCCCGTATATTGAAAACTATAGAAGATATGAAAGAACTAATTGAAACTTTAAATTTTTAAGAAAATTTCCTATCTTTTGATAGGTTACAACTTTCTGTATGTTAATTAATAAAAAAGTTACGAGGGATTTAGAAATTTTAAAAAAAATTTGGTATTTCCCCCGTTTTTTAAAAACGATAAAAGATATAAAAAAATTAATAGGAATTTTGGATTTTTAAAAAAATTTCCTTTCTTTCGATAGGTTACAACTTTTTCTACGTTAGTTAATAAAAAAGTTACGAGTGATTTACAACTTTTAACAAAAATTTTGTATTTCCCCCGTATATTGAAAACTATAAAAGATATAAAAAGACTAATGGGAAATTTGGATTGCTTAAAAAATTTCCTATCTTTTAATAGGTTATAACTTTTTGTATGGTAATTAATAAAAAAGTTACCAGGGAATTTCAAATTTTAACAAAAATTTTGTATTTTCCCCGTAAATTGAAAACTATAAAAGATATAAAAAAATTAATTGGATATTTGGATTGTTGAGAGAATTTCCTATCTTTTGATAGGTTATAACTGTTTGTACGGAAATTAAAAAAAAGTTACGAGGGAATTACAAATTTTAACAAAAATTTTGTATTTCCCTTGTATATTGAAAACTATAAAAGATATAAAAAAATAATTGAAAATTTGGATTCTTAAGAAAATTTCCTATCTTTTGATAGGTTATAACTTTTTGTACGGTAATTAGTAAAAAAGTTACGAGGGAATTACAAATTTTAAGAAAAATTTGGTATTTCCCTCGTATATTGAAAACTATAAAAGATATAAAAAAAATATATGGAATTTTGGATTTCTAACAAAATTTCCTTTCTTTTGATAGGTTATAACTTTTTGTACGGTAATTAATAAAAAAGTTACGAGGGAATTACAAATTTTAACAAAAATTTTGTATTTTCCCCGAATATTGAAAACTATAGAAGGTATGAAAGAACTAATTGAAACTTTGGATTTTTAAGAAAATTTCCTATCTTTTGATAGGCTACAACTTTCTGTACGTTAATTAATAAAAAAAATACGAGGGATTTACAAATTTTAAGAAAAATTTGGTATTTCCCCCGTTTTTTAAAAACGATAAAAGATATAAAAAAATTAAATGGAATTTTGGATTTCTAAAAAAAATTCCTTTCTTTTGATAGGTTATAACTTTTTGTACGTTAATTAATAAAAAAGTTACGAGGGATTTACAAATTTTAACAAAAATTTTGTATTTCCCCCGTATATTGAAAACTATAAAAGATATAAAAAGACTAATCGGAAATTTGGATTGCTAAAAAAATTTCCTATCTTTTAATAGGTTATAACTTTTTGTACGGTAATTAATAAAAAAGTTACGAGGGAATTTCAAATTTTAACAAAAATTTTGTATTACCCCCGTATATTGAAAACTACAAAAGATATAAAAAAATTAATTGGACATTTGGATTGTTGAGAGAATTTCCTATCTTTTGATAGGTTATAACTTTTTGTACGGTAAATAATAAAAAAGTTACGAGGGAATTACAAATTTTAACAAAAATTTTGTATTTCACCCGTATATTGAAAACTATAAAAGATATAAAAAAATTAATTGAAAATTTGGATTTTTGAGAAAATTTCCTATCTTTTGATAGGTTATAACTTTTTGTACGGTAATTAATAAAAAAGTTACGAGGGATTTACAAATTTTAACAAAAATTTTGTATTTCCCCCGTATATTGAAAACTATAAAAGATATAAAAAGACTAATCGGAAATTTGGATTGCTAAAAAAATTTCCTATCTTTTAATAGGTTATAACTTTTTGTACGGTAATTAATAAAAAAGTTACGAGGGAATTTCAAATTTTAACAAAAATTTTGTATTACCCCCGTATATTGAAAACTACAAAAGATATAAAAAAATTAATTGGACATTTGGATTGTTGAGAGAATTTCCTATCTTTTGATAGGTTATAACTTTTTGTACGGTAAATAATAAAAAAGTTACGAGGGAATTACAAATTTTAACAAAAATTTTGTATTTCACCCGTATATTGAAAACTATAAAAGATATAAAAAAATTAATTGAAAATTTGGATTTTTGAGAAAATTTCCTATCTTTTGATAGGTTATAACTTTTTGTACGGTAATTAATAAAAAAGTTACGAGGGAATTACAAATTTTAACAAAAATTTGGTATTTCCCCCGTATATTGAAAACTATAAAAGATATAAAAAGACTAATCAAAAATTTGGATTGCTAAAATAATTTCCTATCTTTTAATAGGTTATAACTTTTTGTACGTTAATTAATAAACAAGTTACGAGGGATTTACAAATTTTAACAAAAATTTGGTATTTCCCCCGTATATTGAAAACTATAAAAGATATAAAAAAATTAATTGGAATTTTGGATTTATAAAAAAATTTCCTTTCTTTTGATAGTAATAACTTTTTGTACGTTAATTAATAAAAAAGTTACGAGTGATTTACAAATTTTAACAAAAATTTGGTATTTGCCCCGTTTTTTAAAAACGATAAAAGATATAAAAAAATTAATTCGAATTTTGGATTTTTAAAAACATTTTCTTTCTTTCGATAGGTTATAACTTTTTGTACGTTAATTAATAAAAAAGTTACGAGGGATTTACAAATTTTAACAAAAATTTGGTATTTCCCCCGTATATTGAAAACTATAAAAGATATAAAAAAATTAATTGGATATTTGGATTGTTGAGAGAATTTCCTATCTTTTGATAGGTTATAACTGTTTGTACGGAAATTATAAAAAAGTTACGAGGGAATTACAAATTTTAACAAAAATTTTGTATTTCCCTTGTATATTGAAAACTATAAAAGATATAAAAAAAATTATTGAAAATTTGGATTCTTAAGAAAATTTTCTATCTTTTGATAGGTTATAACTTTTTGTACGGTAATTAGTAAAAAAGTTACGAGGGAATTACAAATTTTAAGAAAAATTTGGTATTTCCCTCGTATATTGAAAACTATAAAAGATATGAAAAAATATATGGAACTTTGGATTTCTAAAAAAATTTCCTTTCTTTTGATAGGCTATAACTTTTTGTACGGTAATTAATAAAAAAGTTACGAGGGAATTACAAATTTTAACAAAAATTTTGTATTTTTCCCGTATATTGAAAACTACAAAAGATATAAAAAAAATTAATTGGACATTTGGATTGCTGAGAGAATTTCCTATCGTTTGATAGGTTATAACTTTTTGTACGGTAAATAATAAAAAAGTTACGAGGGAATTACAAATTTTAAGAAAAATTTGGTATTTCCCCCGTTTTTTAAAAACGATAAAAGATATAAAAAAATTAATTGGAATTTTGGATTATTAAAAAAATTTCCTTTCTTTCGATAGGTTATAACTTTTTTTACGTTAATTAATAAAAAAGTTACGAGGGATTTACAAATTTTAACAAAAATTTTGTATTTCCCCCGTATATTGAAAACTATAAAAGATAGAAAAAGACTAATCGGAAATTTGGATGGCTAAAAAAATTTCCTATCTTTTAATAGGTTATAACTTTTTGTACGGTAATTAATAAAAAAGTTACAAGGGAATATCAAATTTTAACAAAAATTTTGTATTTCCCCCGTATATTGAAAACTACAAAAGATATAAAAAAAATTAATTGGACATTTGGATTGCTGAGAGAATTTCCTATCGTTTGATAGGTTATAACTTTTTGTACGGTAAATAATAAAAAAGTTACGAGGGAATTACAACTTTTAACAAAAATTTTGTATTTCCCCCGTATATTGAAAACTATAAAAGATATAAAAAAATGAATTGAAAATTTGGATTCTTGAGAAAATTTCCTATCTTTTAATAGGTTACAACTTTTTGTACGGTAATTAATAAAAAAGTTACGAGGGAATTACAAGTTTTAACAAAAATTTGGTATTTCCCCCGTATATTGAAAACTATAAAAGATATGAAAAAACTAGTTGGAATTTTGAATTTTTAAGAAAATTTTCTATCTTTTAATATGTTATAACTTTCTGTACGTTAATTAATAAACAAGTTACGAGGGATTTACAAATTTTAACAAAAATTTGGTATTTCCCCCGTATATTGAAAACTATAAAAGATATAAAAAATTAATTGGATATTTGGATTGTTGAGAGAATTTCCTATCTTTTGATAGGTTATAATTTTTTGTACGGTAATTAATAAAAAAGTTACGAGGGAATTTCAAATTTTAACAAAAATTTTGTATTTCCCCCGTATATTGAAAACTATAAAAGATATAAAAAATTAATTGGATATTTGGATTGTTGAGAGAATTTCCTATCTTTTGATAGGTTATAACTTTTTGTACGGTAAATAATAAAAAAGTTACGAGGGAATTACAAATTTTAACAAAAATTTTGTATTTGCCCCGTATATTGAAAACTATAAAAGATAAAAAAAAATTGATTAGAAATTTGGATTGCTGAGCAAATTTCTTTTCTTTTGATAGGTTATAACTTTTTGTACGTTAATTAAAAAAACAGTTACGGGGGAATTACAAATTTTAACAAAAATTTTGTATTTCCCCCGTATATTGAAAACCATAAAAGATATAAAAAAATTAATTAAAAATTTGGATTCTTGAGAAAATTTTCTATCTTTTGATAGGTTATAACTTTTTGTCCGGTAATTAATAAAAAAGTTACGAGGGAATTACAAATTTTAACAAAAATTTGGTATTTCCCCCGTATATTGAAAACTATAAAAGATATGAAAGAACTAATTGGAACTTTGGATTTTTAAGAAAATTTCCTATCTTTTGATAGGTTACAACTTTCTGTACGTTAATTAATAAAAAAGTTACGAGGGATTTACAAATTTTAAAAAAAATTTGGTGTTTCCCCCGTTTTTTAAAAACGATAAAAGATATAAAAAAATTAATTGGAATTTTGGATTTTTAAAAAAATTTCCTTTCTTTCGATAGGTTACAACTTTTTGTACGTAAATTAATAAAAAAGTTACGAGGGAATTACAACTTTTAACAAAAATTTGGTATTTCCTCCGTATATTGAAAACTATAAAAGATATAAAAAAAATAATTGAAATTTTGGATTTCTAAAAAAATTTCCTTTCTTTTGATAGGTTACAACTTTTTGTACGCTAATTAATAAAAAAGTTACGAGGGATTTACAAATTTTAACAAAAATTTGGTATTTCCCCCGTTTTTTGAAAACTATTAAAGATATAAAAAAATTAATTGGAACTTTGGATTTTTAAAAAAATTTCCTTTCATTCGATAGGTTACAACTTTTTGTACGTTAATTAATAAAAAAGTTACGAGGGATTTACAAATTTTAACAAAAATTTGATATTTCACCCGTTTTTTGAAAATTATAAAATATATAAAAAAATTAATTGGATATTTGGATTGTTGAGAGAATTTCCTATCCTTTGATGGGTTATAACTTTTTGTACGGTAAATAATAAAAAAGTTACGAGGGAATTACAAATTTTAACAAAAATTTGGTATTTCCCCCGTATATTGAAAACTATAAAAGATATGAAAAAACTAGTTGGAATTTTGAATTTTTAAGAAAATTTTCTATCTTTTAATATGTTATAACTTTCTGTACGTTAATTAATAAACAAGTTACGAGGGATTTACAAATTTTAACAAAAATTTGGTATTTCCCCCGTATATTGAAAACTATAAAAGATATAAAAAAATTAATTGAAAATTTGGATTCTTGAGAAAATTTACTATCTTTTAATAGGTTATAATTTTTTGTACGGTAATTAAAAAAAAAAAGTTACGAGGGAATTTCAAATTTTAACAAAAATTTTGTATTTCCCCCGTATATTGAAAACTATAAAAGATATAAAAAATTAATTGGATATTTGGATTGTTGAGAGAATTTCCTATCCTTTGATGGGTTACAACTTTTTGTACGGTAATTAATAAAAAAGTTACGAGGGATTTACAAATTTTAACAAAAATTTGATATTTCACCCGTTTTTTGAAAATTATAAAATATATAAAAAAATTAATTGAAATTTTGGATTTTTAAAAAAAAATTCATTTCTTTTGATAGGTTATAACTTTTTGTACGTTAATTAATAAAAAAGTTACGAGGGATTTACAAATTTTAACAAAAATTTTGTATTTCTCCCGTATATTAAAAACTATAAAAGATATAAAAAAATTAATTGGATATTTGGATTGTTGAGAGAATTTCCTATCCTTTGATGGGTTATAACTTTTTGTACGGTAAATAATAAAAAAGTTACGAGGGAATTACAAATTTTAACAAAAATTTGGTATTTCCCCCGTATATTGAAAACTATAAAAGATATGAAAAAACTAGTTGGAATTTTGAATTTTTAAGAAAATTTTCTATCTTTTAATATGTTATAACTTTCTGTACGTTAATTAATAAACAAGTTACGAGCGATTTACAAATTTTAACAAAAATTTGGTATTTCCCCCGTATATTGAAAACTATAAAAGATATAAAAAAATTAATTGAAAATTTGGATTCTTGAGAAAATTTACTATCTTTTAATAGGTTATAATTTTTTGTACGGTAATTAAAAAAAAAAGTTACGAGGGAATTTCAAATTTTAACAAAAATTTTGTATTTCCCCCGTATATTGAAAACTATAAAAGATATAAAAAATTAATTAGAAATTTGGATTGCTGAGCAAATTTCTTTTCTTTTGATAGGTTATAACTTTTTGTACGTTAATTAAAAAAATAGTTACGAGAGAATTACACATTTTAACAAAAATTTTGTATTTCCCCCGTATATTAAAAACTATAAAAGAAATAAAAAAATTAATTAAAAATTTGGATTCTTGAGAAAATTTTCTATCTTTTGATAGGTTATAACTTTTTGTACGGTAATTAATAAAAAAGTTACGAGGGAATTACAAATTTTAACAAAAATTTGGTATTTCCCCCGTATATTGAAAACTATAAAAGATATGAAAGAACTAATTGGAACTTTGGATTTTTAAGAAAATTTCCTATCTTTTGATAGGTTACAACTTTCTGTCCGTTAATTAATAAAAAAATTACGAGGGATTTACAAATTTTAACAAAAATTTGGTATTTCCCCCGTATATTGAAAACTATAAAGGATATAAAAAAATTAATTAAAAACTTGGATTCTTGAGAAAATTTCCTATCTTTTAATAGGTTATAATTTTTTGTACGGTAATTAATAAAAAAGTTACGAGGGAATTTCAAATTTTAACAAAAATTTTGTATTTCCCCCGTATATTGAAAACTATAAAAGATATAAAAAATTAATTGGATATTTGGATTGTTGAGAGAATTTCCTATATAAAAGATATGAAAAAACTAATTGGAACTTTGGATTTTTAAGAAAATTTCCTATCTTTTGATAGGTTACAATTTTCTGTACGTTAATTAATAAAAAAGTTACGAGGGATTTACAAATTTTAACAAAAATTTGGTATTTCCCCCGTTTTTTAAAAACGATAAAAGATATAAAAAAATTAATTGGAATTTTGGATTTTTAAAAAAATTTCCTTTCTTTTGATAGGTTATAACTTTTTGTACGGTAATTAATAAAAAAGTTACAAGGGAATTACAAATTTTAACAAAAATTTTGTATTTTCCCCGTATATTGAAAACTATAAAAGATATGAAAAAACTAATTGGAATTTTGAATTTTTAAGAAAATTTTCTTTTTTTTGATAGGTTACAACTTTCTGTACGCTAATTAATAAAAAAGTTACGAGGGATTTACAAATTTTAACAAAAATTTGGTATTTGCCCCGTTTTTTGAAAACTATAAAAGATATAAAAAAATTAATTGGAACTTTGGATTTTTAAAAAAATTTCCTTTCTTTCGATAGGTTATAACTTTTTGTACGTTAATTAATAAAAAAGTTACGAGGGATTTACAAATTTTAACAAAAATTTTGTATTTCCCTCGTATATTGAAAACTACAAAAGATATAAAAAAATTAATTGAAAATTTGGATTCTTGAGAAAATTTCCTATCTTTTGATAGGTTATAACTTTTTGTACGGTAATTAATAAAAAAGTTACGAGGGAATTACAAATTTGGATTGTTGAGAGAATTTCCTATCTTTTGATAGGTTATAGCTTTTTGTACGGTAAATAATAAAAAAGTTACGAGGGAATTACAAATTTTAACAAAAATTTGGTATTTCCCCCGTATATTGAAAACTATAAAAGATATGGAAAAACTAGTTGGAATTTTAAATTTTTAAGAAAATTTTCTATCTTTTAATATGTTATAACTTTCTGTACGTTAATTAATAAACAAGTTACGAGGGATTTACAAATTTTAACAAAAATTTGGTATTTCCCCCGTATAATGAAAACTATAAAAGATATAAAAAATTAATTGGATATTTTGATTATTGAGAGAATTTCCTATCTTTTGATAGGTAATAACTTTTTGTACGGTAAATAATAAAAAAGTTACGAGGGAATTACAAATTTTAACAAAAATTTTGTATTTCCCCCGTATATTGAAAACTATAAAAGATAAAAAAAAATTAATTAGAAATTTGGATTGCTGAGCAAATTTCTTTTCTTTTGATAGGTTATAACTTTTTGTACGGTAATTAATAAAAAAGTTACGAGGGAATTACAAATTTTAACAAAAATTTGGTATTTCCCCCGTATATTGAAAACTATAAAAGATATGAAAGAACTAATTGAAACATTGGATTTTTAAGAAAATTTCCTATCTTTTGATAGGTTACAACTTTCTGTACGTTAATTAATAACAAAGTTACGAGGGATTTACAAATTTTAACAAACATTTGGTATTTTCCCCGTTTTTTAAAAACGATAAAAGATATAAAAAAATTAATTGGAATTTTGGATTTTTAAAAAAATTTCCTTTCTTTCGATAGGTTACAACTTTTTGTACGTTAATTAATTAAAAAGTTACGAGGGATTTACAAATTTTAACAAAAATTTTGTATTTCCCCCATATATTGAAAACTATAAAAGATATAAAAAGACTAATGGGAAATTTGGATTGCTTAAAAAATTTCCTATCTTTTAATAGGTTATAACTTTTTGTACGGTAATTAATAAAAAAGTTACCAGGGAATTTCAAATTTTAACAAAAATTTTGTATTTCCCCCGTATATTGAAAACTATAAAAGATATAAAAAAATTAATTGGATATTTGGATTGTTGAGAGAATTTTCTATCTTTTGATAGGTTATAACTGTTTGTACGGAAATTATAAAAAAGTTACGAGCGAATTACAAATTTTAACAAAAATTTTGTATTTCCCTTGTATATTGAAAACTATAAAAGATATAAAAAAAATTATTAAAAATTTGGATTCTTAAGAAAATTTTCTATCTTTTGATAGGTAATAACTTTTTGTACGGTAATTAGTAAAAAAGTTACGAGGGAATTACAAATTTTAAGAAAAATTTGGTATTTCCCTCGTATATTGAAAACTATAAAAGATATAAAAAAAATATATAGAATTTTGGATTTCTAAAAAAATTTCCTTTCTTTTGATAGGTTATAACTTTTTGTACGGTAATTAATAAAAAAGTTACGAGGGAATTACAAATTTTAACAAAAATTTTGTATTTTCCCCGTATATTGAAAACTATAGAAGATATGAAAGAACTAATTGACACTTTGGATTTTTAAGAAAATTTCCTATCTTTTGATAGGTTACAACTTTCTGTATGTTAATTAATAAAAAAGTTACGAGGGATTTACAAATTTTAAAAAAAATTTGGTATTTCCCCCGTTTTTTAAAAACGATAAAAGATATAAAAAAATTAATTGGAATTTTGGATTTTTAAAAAAATTACCTTTCTTTCGATAGGTTATAACTTTTTGTAGGTTAATTAATAAAAAAGTTACGAGGGATTTACAAATTTTAACAAAAATTTTGTATTTCCCCCGTACATTGAAAACTATAAAAGATATAAAAAGACTAATCGGAAATTTGGATTGCTAAAAAAATTTCCTATCTTTTAATAGGTTATAACTTTTTGTACGGTAATTAATAAAAAAGTTACGAGGGAATTTCAAATTTTAACAAAAATTTTGTATTTCCCCCGTATATTGAAAACTACAAAAGATATAAAAAAATTAATTGGACGTTTGGATTGTTGAGAGAATTTCCTATCTTTTGATAGGTTATAACTTTTTGTACGGTAAATAATAAAAAAGTTACGAGGGAATTACAAATTTTAACAAAAATTTGGTATTTCCCCCGTATATTGAAAACTATAAAGGATATGAAAAAACTAGTTGGAATTTTGAATTTTTAAGAAAATTTTCTATCTTTTAATATGTTATAACTTTCTGTACGTTAATTAATAAACAAGTTACGAGGGATTTACAAATTTTAACAAAAATTTGGTATTTCCCCCGTATATTAAAAACTATAAAAGATATAAAAAAATTAATTAAAAACTTGGATTCTTGAGAAAATTTCCTATCTTTTAATAGGTTATAATTTTTTGTACGGTAATTAATAAAAAAGTTACGAGGGAATTTCAAATTTTAACAAAAATTTTGTATTTCCCCCGTATATTGAAAACTATAAAAGATATAAAAAATTAATTGGATATTTGGATTGTTGAGAGAATTTCCTATATAAAAGATATGAAAAAACTAATTGGAACTTTGGATTTTTAAGAAAATTTCCTATCTTTTGATAGGTTACAATTTTCTGTACGTTAATTAATAAAAAAGTTACGAGGGATTTACAAATTTTAACAAAAATTTGGTATTTCCCCCGTTTTTTAAAAACGATAAAAGATATAAAAAAATTAATTGGAATTTTGGATTTTTAAAAAAATTTCCTTTCTTTTGATAGGTTATTACTTTTTGTACGGTAATTAATAAAAAAGTTACAAGGGAATTACAAATTTTAACAAAAATTTTGTATTTCCCCCGTATATTGAAAACTATAAAAGATATAAAAAGACTAATCGGAAATTTGGATTGCTAAAAAAATTTCCTATCTTTTAATAGGTTATAACTTTTTGTACGGTAATTAATAAAAAAGTTACGAGGGAATTTCAAATTTTAACAAAAATTTTGTATTTCCCCCGTATATTGAAAACTACAAAAGATATAAAAAAATTAATTGGACGTTTGGATTGTTGAGAGAATTTCCTATCTTTTGATAGGTTATAACTTTTTGTACGGTAAATAATAAAAAAGTTACGAGGGAATTACAAATTTTAACAAAAATTTGGTATTTCCCCCGTATATTGAAAACTATAAAGGATATGAAAAAACTAGTTGGAATTTTGAATTTTTAAGAAAATTTTCTATCTTTTAATATGTTATAACTTTCTGTACGTTAATTAATAAACAAGTTACGAGGGATTTACAAATTTTAACAAAAATTTGGTATTTCCCCCGTATATTGAAAACTATAAAAGATATAAAAAAATTAATTAAAAACTTGGATTCTTGAGAAAATTTCCTATCTTTTAATAGGTTATAATTTTTTGTACGGTAATTAAAAAAAAAAGTTACGAGGGAATTTCAAATTTTAACAAAAATTTTGTATTTCCCCCGTATATTGAAAACTATAAAAGATATAAAAAATTAATTAGAAATTGGGATTGCTGAGCAAATTTCTTTTCTTTTGATAGGTTATAACTTTTTGTACGTTAATTAAAAAAATAGTTACGAGAGAATTACACATTTTAACAAAAATTTTGTATTTCCCCCGTATATTAAAAACTATAAAAGAAATAAAAAAATTAATTAAAAATTTGGATTCGTGAGAAAATTTTCTATCTTTTGATAGGTTATAACTTTTTGTACGGTAATTAATAAAAAAGTTACGAGGGAATTACAAATTTTAACAAAAATTTGGTATTTCCCCCGTATATTGAAAACTATAAAAGATATAAAAAAATTAATTGAAAATTTGGATTCTTGAGAAAATTTACTATCTTTTAATAGGTTATAATTTTTTGTACGGTAATTAAAAAAAAAAGTTACGAGGGAATTTCAAATTTTAACAAAAATTTTGTATTTCCCCCGTATATTGAAAACTATAAAAGATATAAAAAATTAATTAGAAATTTGGATTGCTGAGCAAATTTCTTTTCTTTTGATAGGTTATAACTTTTTGTACGTTAATTAAAAAAATAGTTACGAGAGAATTACACATTTTAACAAAAATTTTGTATTTCCCCCGTATATTAAAAACTATAAAAGAAATAAAAAAATTAATTAAAAATTTGGATTCTTGAGAAAATTTTCTATCTTTTGATAGGTTATAACTTTTTGTACGGTAATTAATAAAAAAGTTACGAGGGAATTACAAATTTTAACAAAAATTTGGTATTTCCCCCGTATATTGAAAACTATAAAAGATATGAAAGAACTAATTGGAACTTTGGATTTTTAAGAAAATTTCCTATCTTTTGATAGGTTACAACTTTCTGTCCGTTAATTAATAAAAAAATTACGAGGGATTTACAAATTTTAACAAAAATTTGGTATTTCCCCCGTTTTTTAAAAACGATAAAAGATATAAAAAAATTAATTGGAATTTTGGATTTTTAAAAAAATTTCCTTTCTTTCGATAGGTTACAACTTTTTGTACGTTAATTAATAAAAAAGTTACGAGGGATTTACAAATTTTAACAAAAATTTTGTATTTCCCCCGTATATTGAAAACTATAAAAGATATAAAAAGACTAATGGGAAATTTGGATTGTTTAAAAAATTTCCTATCTTTTAATAGGTTATAACTTTTTGTACGGTAATTAATAAAAAAGTTACCAGGGAATTTCAAATTTTAACAAAAATTTTGTATTTCCCCCGTATATTGAAAACTATAAAAGATATAAAAAAATTGGATATTTGGATTGTTGAGAGAATTTCCTATCTTTTGATAGGTTATAACTGTTTGTACGGAAATTATAAAAAAGTTACGAGGGAATTACAAATTTTAACAAAAATTTTGTATTTCCCTTGTATATTGAAAACTATAAAAGATATAAAAAAAATAATTGAAAATTTGGATTCTTAAGAAAATTTTCTATCTTTTGATAGGTTATAACTTTTTGTACGGTAACTAATAAAAAAGTTACGAGGGAATTACAAATTTTAACAAAAATTTTGTATTTTCCCCGTATATTGAAAACTATAGAAGATATGAAAGAACTAATTGACACTTTGGATTTTTAAGAAAATTTCCTATCTTTTGATAGGTTACAACTTTCTGTATGTTAATTAATAAAAAAGTTACGAGGGATTTACAAATTTTAAAAAAAATTTGGTATTTCCCCCGTTTTTTAAAAACGATAAAAGATATAAAAAAATTAATTGGAATTTTGGATTTTAAAAAAAATTTCCTTTCTTTCGATAGGTTATAACTTTTTGTACGTTAATTAATAAAAAAGTTACGAGGGATTTACAAATTTAAACAAAAATTTTGTATTTCCCCCGTATATTGAAAACTATAAAAGATATAAAAAGACTATTTGGAAATTTGGATTGCTAAAAAAATTTCCTATCTTTTAATAGGTTATAACTTTTTGTACGGTAATTAATAAAAAAGTTACGAGGGAATTTCAAATTTTAACAAAAATTTTGTATTTCCCCCGTATATTGAAAACTACAAAAGATATAAAAAAATTAATTGGACGTTTGGATTGTTGAGAGAATTTCCTATCTTTTGATAGGTTATAACTTTTTGTACGGTAAATAATAAAAAAGTTACGAGGGAATTACAAATTTTAACAAAAATTTGGTATTTCCCCCGTATATTGAAAACTATAAAGGATATGAAAAAACTAGTTGGAATTTTGAATTTTTAAGAAAATTTTCTATCTTTTAATATGTTATAACTTTCTGTACGTTAATTAATAAACAAGTTACGAGGGATTTACAAATTTTAACAAAAATTTGGTATTTCCCCCGTATATTGAAAACTATAAAAGATATAAAAAAATTAATTAAAAACTTGGATTCTTGAGAAAATTTCCTATCTTTTAATAGGTTATAATTTTTTGTACGGTAATTAATAAAAAAGTTACGAGGGAATTTCAAATTTTAACAAAAATTTTGTATTTCCCCCGTATATTGAAAACTATAAAAGATATAAAAAATTAATTGGATATTTGGATTGTTGAGAGAATTTCCTATATAAAAGATATGAAAAAACTAATTGGAACTTTGGATTTTTAAGAAAATTTCCTATCTTTTGATAGGTTACAATTTTCTGTACGTTAATTAATAAAAAAGTTACGAGGGATTTACAAATTTTAACAAAAATTTGGTATTTCCCCCGTTTTTTAAAAACGATAAAAGATATAAAAAAATTAATTGGAATTTTGGATTTTTAAAAAAATTTCCTTTCTTTTGATAGGTTATAACTTTTTGTACGGTAATTAATAAAAAAGTTACAAGGGAATTACAAATTTTAACAAAAATTTTGTATTTTCCCCGTATATTGAAAACTATAAAAGATATGAAAAAACTAATTGGAATTTTGAATTTTTAAGAAAATTTTCTTTTTTTTGATAGGTTACAACTTTCTGTACGCTAATTAATAAAAAAGTTACGAGGGATTTACAAATTTTAACAAAAATTTGGTATTTGCCCCGTTTTTTGAAAACTATAAAAGATATAAAAAATTAATTGGAACTTTGGATTTTTAAAAAAATTTCCTTTCTTTCGATAGGTTATAACTTTTTGTACGTTAATTAATAAAAAAGTTACGAGGGATTTACAAATTTTAACAAAAATTTTGTATTTCCCTCGTATATTGAAAACTACAAAAGATATAAAAAAATTAATTGAAAATTTGGATTCTTGAGAAAATTTCCTATCTTTTGATAGGTTATAACTTTTTGTACGGTAATTAATAAAAAAGTTACGAGGGAATTACAAATTTGGATTGTTGAGAGAATTTCCTATCTTTTGATAGGTTATAGCTTTTTGTACGGTAAATAATAAAAAAGTTACGAGGGAATTACAAATTTTAACAAAAAATTTGGTATTTCCCCCGTATATTGAAAACTATAAAAGATATGGAAAAACTAGTTGGAATTTTAAATTTTTAAGAAAATTTTCTATCTTTTAATATGTTATAACTTTCTGTACGTTAATTAATAAACAAGTTACGAGGGATTTACAAATTTTAACAAAAATTTGGTATTTCCCCCGTATAATGAAAACTATAAAAGATATAAAAAATTAATTGGATATTTTGATTATTGAGAGAATTTCCTATCTTTTGATAGGTAATAACTTTTTGTACGGTAAATAATAAAAAAGTTACGAGGGAATTACAAATTTTAACAAAAATTTTGTATTTCCCCCGTATATTGAAAACTATAAAAGATAAAAAAAAATTAATTAGAAATTTGGATTGCTGAGCAAATTTCTTTTCTTTTGATAGGTTATAACTTTTTGTACGGTAAAAAAGTTACGAGGGAATTACAAATTTTAACAAAAATTTGGTATTTCCCCCGTATATTGAAAACTATAAAAGATATGAAAGAACTAATTGAAACATTGGATTTTTAAGAAAATTTCCTATCTTTTGATAGGTTACAACTTTCTGTACGTTAATTAATAACAAAGTTACGAGGGATTTACAAATTTTAACAAACATTTGGTATTTTCCCCGTTTTTTAAAAACGATAAAAGATATAAAAAAATTAATTGGAATTTTGGATTTTTAAAAAAATTTCCTTTCTTTCGATAGGTTACAACTTTTTGTACGTTAATTAATTAAAAAGTTACGAGGGATTTACAAATTTTAACAAAAATTTTGTATTTCCCCCATATATTGAAAACTATAAAAGATATAAAAAGACTAATGGGAAATTTGGATTGCTTAAAAAATTTCCTATCTTTTAATAGGTTATAACTTTTTGTACGGTAATTAATAAAAAAGTTACCAGGGAATTTCAAATTTTAACAAAAATTTTGTATTTCCCCCGTATATTGAAAACTATAAAAGATATAAAAAAATTAATTGGATATTTGGATTGTTGAGAGAATTTTCTATCTTTTGATAGGTTATAACTGTTTGTACGGAAATTATAAAAAAGTTACGAGCGAATTACAAATTTTAACAAAAATTTTGTATTTCCCTTGTATATTGAAAACTATAAAAGATATAAAAAAAATTATTAAAAATTTGGATTCTTAAGAAAATTTTCTATCTTTTGATAGGTAATAACTTTTTGTACGGTAATTAGTAAAAAAGTTACGAGGGAATTACAAATTTTAAGAAAAATTTGGTATTTCCCTCGTATATTGAAAACTATAAAAGATATAAAAAAAATATATAGAATTTTGGATTTCTAAAAAAATTTCCTTTCTTTTGATAGGTTATAACTTTTTGTACGGTAATTAATAAAAAAGTTACGAGGGAATTACAAATTTTAACAAAAATTTTGTATTTTCCCCGTATATTGAAAACTATAGAAGATATGAAAGAACTAATTGACACTTTGGATTTTTAAGAAAATTTCCTATCTTTTGATAGGTTACAACTTTCTGTATGTTAATTAATAAAAAAGTTACGAGGGATTTACAAATTTTAAAAAAAATTTGGTATTTCCCCCCGTTTTTTTAAAAACGATAAAAGATATAAAAAAAATTAATTGGAATTTTGGATTTTTAAAAAAATTACCTTTCTTTCGATAGGTTATAACTTTTTGTAGGTTAATTAATAAAAAAGTTACGAGGGATTTACAAATTTTAACAAAAATTTTGTATTTCCCCCGTACATTGAAAACTATAAAAGATATAAAAAGACTAATCGGAAATTTGGATTGCTAAAAAATTTCCTATCTTTTAATAGGTTATAACTTTTTGTACGGTAATTAATAAAAAAGTTACGAGGGAATTTCAAATTTTAACAAAAATTTTGTATTTCCCCCGTATATTGAAAACTACAAAAGATATAAAAAAATTAATTGGACGTTTGGATTGTTGAGAGAATTTCCTATCTTTTGATAGGTTATAACTTTTTGTACGGTAAATAATAAAAAAGTTACGAGGGAATTACAAATTTTAACAAAAATTTGGTATTTCCCCCGTATATTGAAAACTATAAAGGATATGAAAAAACTAGTTGGAATTTTGAATTTTTAAGAAAATTTTCTATCTTTTAATATGTTATAACTTTCTGTACGTTAATTAATAAACAAGTTACGAGGGATTTACAAATTTTAACAAAAATTTGGTATTTCCCCCGTATATTAAAAACTATAAAAGATATAAAAAAATTAATTAAAAACTTGGATTCTTGAGAAAATTTCCTATCTTTTAATAGGTTATAATTTTTTGTACGGTAATTAATAAAAAAGTTACGAGGGAATTTCAAATTTTAACAAAAATTTTGTATTTCCCCCGTATATTGAAAACTATAAAAGATATAAAAAATTAATTGGATATTTGGATTGTTGAGAGAATTTCCTATATAAAAGATATGAAAAAACTAATTGGAACTTTGGATTTTTAAGAAAATTTCCTATCTTTTGATAGGTTACAATTTTCTGTACGTTAATTAATAAAAAAGTTACGAGGGATTTACAAATTTTAACAAAAATTTGGTATTTCCCCCGTTTTTTAAAAACGATAAAAGATATAAAAAAATTAATTGGAATTTTGGATTTTTAAAAAAATTTCCTTTCTTTTGATAGGTTATAACTTTTTGTACGGTAATTAATAAAAAAGTTACAAGGGAATTACAAATTTTAACAAAAATTTTGTATTTCCCCCGTATATTGAAAACTATAAAAGATATAAAAAGACTAATCGGAAATTTGGATTGCTAAAAAAATTTCCTATCTTTTAATAGGTTATAACTTTTTGTACGGTAATTAATAAAAAAGTTACGAGGGAATTTCAAATTTTAACAAAAATTTTGTATTTCCCCCGTATATTGAAAACTACAAAAGATATAAAAAAATTAATTGGACGTTTGGATTGTTGAGAGAATTTCCTATCTTTTGATAGGTTATAACTTTTTGTACGGTAAATAATAAAAAAGTTACGAGGGAATTACAAATTTTAACAAAAATTTGGTATTTCCCCCGTATATTGAAACTATAAAGGATATGAAAAAACTAGTTGGAATTTTGAATTTTTAAGAAAATTTTCTATCTTTTAATATGTTATAACTTTCTGTACGTTAATTAATAAACAAGATACGAGGGATTTACAAATTTTAACAAAAATTTGGTATTTCCCCCGTATATTGAAAACTATAAAAGATATAAAAAAATTAATTAAAAACTTGGATTCTTGAGAAAATTTCCTATCTTTTAATAGGTTATAATTTTTTGTACGGTAATTAATAAAAAAGTTACGAGGGAATTTCAAATTTTAACAAAAATTTTGTATTTGCCCCGTATATTGAAAACTATAAAAGATATAAAAAATTAATTGGATATTTGGATTGTTGAGAGAATTTCCTATATAAAAGATATAAAAAAACTAATTGGAACTTTGGATTTTTAAGAAAATTTCCTATCTTTTGATAGGTTACAATTTTCTGTACGTTAATTAATAAAAAAGTTACGAGGGATTTACAAATTTTAACAAAAATTTGGTATTTCCCCCGTTTTTTAAAAACGATAAAAGATATAAAAAAATTAATTGGAATTTTGGATTTTTAAAAAAATTTCCTTTCTTTTGATAGGTTATAACTTTTTGTACGGTAATTAATAAAAGAGTTACAAGGGAATTACAAATTTTAACAAAAATTTTGTATTTTCCCCGTATATTGAAAACTATAAAAGATATGAAAAAACTAATTGGAATTTTGAATTTTTAAGAAAATTTTCTTTTTTTTGATAGGTTACAACTTTCTGTACGCTAATTAATAAAAAAGTTACGAGGGATTTACAAATTTTAACAAAAATTTGGTTTTTGCCCCGTTTTTTGAAAACTATAAAAGATATAAAAAAAATAATTGGAACTTTGGATTTTTAAAAAAATTTCCTTTCTTTCGATAGGTTACAACTTTTTGTACGTTAATTAATAAAAAAGTTACGAGGGATTTACAAATTTTAACAAAAATTTTGTATTTCCCCCGTATATTGAAAACTATAAAAGATATAAAAAGACTAATCGGAAATTTGGATTGCTAAAATAATTTCCTATCTTTTAATAGGTTATAACTTTCTGTACGTTAATTAATAAACAAGTTACGAGGGATTTACAAATTTTAACAAAAATTTGGTATTTCCCCCGTATATTGAAAACTATAGAAGATATGAAAGAACTAATTGGAGCTTTGGATTTTTAAGAAAATTTCCTTTCTTTCGATAGGTTATAACTTTTTGTACGTTAATTAATAAAAAAGTTACGAGGGATTTACAAATTTTAACAAAAATTTTGTATTTCCCCCGTATATTGAAAACTATAAAAGATATAAAAAGACTAATCGGAAATTTGGATTGCTAAAAAAATTTCCTATCTTTTGATAGGTTATAACTTTTTGTACGGTAATTAATAAAAAAGTTACGAGGGAATTACAAATTTGGATTCTAGAGAAAATTTCCTATCTTTTGATAGGTTATAACTTTTTGTACGGTAATTAATAAAAAAGTTACGAGGGAATTACAAATTTTAACAAAAATTTGGTATTTCCCCCGTATATTGAAAACTATAAAAGATATGGAAAAACTAGTTGGAATTTTGAATTTTTAAGAAAATTTTCTATCTTTTAATATGTTATAACTTTCTGTACGTTAATTAATAAACAAGTTACGAGGGATTTACAAATTTTAACAAAAATTTGGTATTTCCCCCGTATAATGAAAACTATAAAAGATATAAAAAATTAATTGGATATTTTGATTATTGAGAGAATTTCCTATCTTTTGATAGGTAATAACTTTTTGTACGGTAAATAATAAAAAAGTTACGAGGGAATTACAAATTTTAACAAAAATTTTGTATTTCCCCCGTATATTGAAAACTATAAAAGATAAAAAAAAATTAATTAGAAATTTGGATTGCTGAGCAAATTTCTTTTCTTTTGATAGGTTATAACTTTTTGTACGGTAATTAATAAAAAAGTTACGAGGGAATTACAAATTTTAACAAAAATTTGGTATTTCCCCCGTATATTGAAAACTATAAAAGATATGAAAGAACTAATTGAAACTTTGGATTTTTAAGAAAATTTCCTATCTTTTGATAGGTTACAACTTTCTGTACGTTAATTAATAACAAAGTTACGAGGGATTTACAAATTTTAACAAACATTTGGTATTTCCCCCGTTTTTTAAAAACGATAAAAGATATAAAAAAATTAATTGGAATTTTGGATTTTTAAAAAAATTTCCTTTCTTTCGATAGGTTACAACTTTTTGTACGTTAATTAATTAAAAAGTTACGAGGGATTTACAAATTTTAACAAAAATTTTGTATTTCCCCCATATATTGAAAACTATAGAAGATATAAAAAGACTAATGGGAAATTTGGATTGCTTAAAAAATTTCCTATCTTTTAATAGGTTATAACTTTTTGTACGGTAATTAATAAAAAAGTTACCAGGGAATTTCAAATTTTAACAAAAATTTTGTATTTCCCCCGTATATTGAAAACTATAAAAGATATAAAAAAATTAATTGGATATTTGGATTGTTGAGAGAATTTTCTATCTTTTGATAGGTTAAAACTGTTTGTACGGAAATTATAAAAAAGTTTCGAGCGAATTACAAATTTTAACAAAAATTTTGTATTTCCCTTGTATATTGAAAACTATAAAAGATATAAAAAAAATTATTAAAAATTTGGATTCTTAAGAAAATTTTCTATCTTTTGATAGGTTATAACTTTTTGTACGGTAATTAGTAAAAAAGTTACGAGGGAATTACAAATTTTAAGAAAAATTTGGTATTTCCCTCGTATATTGAAAACTATAAAAGATATAAAAAAAATATATAGAATTTTGGATTTCTAAAAAAATTTCCTTTCTTTTGATAGGTTATAACTTTTTGTACGGTAATTAATAAAAAAGTTACGAGGGAATTACAAATTTTAACAAAAATTTTGTATTTTCCCCGTATATTGAAAACTATAGAAGATATGAAAGAACTAATTGACACTTTGGATTTTTAAGAAAATTTCCTATCTTTTGATAGGTTACAACTTTCTGTATGTTAATTAATAAAAAAGTTACGAGGGATTTACAAATTTAAAAAAAAATTTGGTATTTCCCCCGTTTTTTAAAAACGATAAAAGATATAAAAAAATTAATTGGAATTTTGGATTTTTAAAAAAATTACCTTTCTTTCGATAGGTTATAACTTTTTGTAGGTTAATTAATAAAAAAGTTACGAGGGATTTACAAATTTTAACAAAAATTTTGTATTTCCCCCGTACATTGAAAACTATAAATGATATAAAAAGACTAATCGGAAATTTGGATTGCTAAAAAAATTTCCTATCTTTTAATAGGTTATGACTTTTTGTACGGTAATTAATAAAAAAGTTACGAGGGAATTTCAAATTTTAACAAAAATTTTGTATTTCCCCCGTATATTGAAAACTACAAAAGATATAAAAAAACTAATTGGACGTTTGGATTGTTGAGAGAATTTCCTATCTTTTGATAGGTTATAACTTTTTGTACGGTAAATAATAAAAAAGTTACGAGGGAATTACAAATTTTAACAAAAATTTGGTATTTCCCCCGTATATTGAAAACTATAAAGGATATGAAAAAACTAGTTGGAATTTTGAATTTTTAAGAAAATTTTCTATCTTTTAATATGTTATAACTTTCTGTACGTTAATTAATAAACAAGTTACGAGGGATTTACAAATTTTAACAAAAATTTGGTATTTCCCCCGTATATTGAAAACTATAAAAGATATAAAAAAATTAATTAAAAACTTGGATTCTTGAGAAAATTTCCTATCTTTTAATAGGTTATAATTTTTTGTACGGTAATTAATAAAAAAGTTACGAGGGAATTTCAAATTTTAACAAAAATTTTGTATTTCCCCCGTATATTGAAAACTATAAAAGATATAAAAAAATAATTGGATATTTGGATTGTTGAGAGAATTTCCTATATAAAAGATATGAAAAAACTAATTGGAACTTTGGATTTTTAAGAAAATTTCCTATCTTTTGATAGGTTACAATTTTCTGTACGTTAATTAATAAAAAAGTTACGAGGGATTTACAAATTTTAACAAAAATTTGGTATTTCCCCCGTTTTTTAAAAACGATAAAAGATATAAAAAAATTAATTGGAATTTTGGATTTTTAAAAAAATTTCCTTTCTTTTGATAGGTTATAACTTTTTGTACGGTAATTAATAAAAAAGTTACAAGGGAATTACAAATTTTAACAAAAATTTTGTATTATCCCCGTATATTGAAAACTATAAAAGATATGTAAAAACTAATTGGAATTTTGAATTTTTAAGAAAATTTTCTTTTTTTTGATAGGTTACAACTTTCTGTACGCTAATTAATAAAAAAGTTACGAGGGATTTACAAATTTTAACAAAAATTTGGTATTTGCCCCGTTTTTTGAAAACTATAAAAGATATAAAAAAATTAATTGGAACTTTGGATTTTTAAAAAAATTTCCTTTCTTTCGATAGGTTACAACTTTTTGTACGTTAATTAATAAAAAAGTTACGAGGGATTTACAAATTTTAACAAAAATTTTGTATTTCCCCCGTATATTGAAAACTATAAAAGATATAAAAAGACTAATCGGAAATTTGGATTGCTAAAATAATTTCCTATCTTTTAATAGGTTATAACTTTCTGTACGTTAATTAATAAACAAGTTACGAGGGATTTACAAATTTTAACAAAAATTTGGTATTTCCCCCGTATATTGAAAACTATAAAAGATATGAAAGAACTAATTGAAACTTTGGATTTTTAAGAAAATTTCCTATCTTTTGATAGGTTACAACTTTCTGTACGTTAATTAATAACAAAGTTACGAGGGATTTACAAATTTTAACAAACATTTGGTATTTCCCCCGTTTTTTAAAAACGATAAAAGATATAAAAAAATTAATTGGAATTTTGGATTTTTAAAAAAATTTCCTTTCTTTCGATAGGTTACAACTTTTTGTACGTTAATTAATTAAAAAGTTACGAGGGATTTACAAATTTTAACAAAAATTTTGTATTTCCCCCATATATTGAAAACTATAAAAGATATAAAAAGACTAATGGGAAATTTGGATTGCTTAAAAAATTTCCTATCTTTTAATAGGTTATAACTTTTTGTACGGTAATTAATAAAAAAGTTACCAGGGAATTTCAAATTTTAACAAAAATTTTGTATTTCCCCCGTATATTGAAAACTATAAAAGATATAAAAAAATTAATTGGATATTTGGATTGTTGAGAGAATTTTCTATCTTTTGATAGGTTATAACTGTTTGTACGGAAATTATAAAAAAGTTACGAGCGAATTACAAATTTTAACAAAAATTTTGTATTTCCCTTGTATATTGAAAACTATAAAAGATATAAAAAAAATTATTAAAAATTTGGATTCTTAAGAAAATTTTCTATCTTTTGATAGGTTATAACTTTTTGTACGGTAATTAGTAAAAAAGTTACGAGGGAATTACAAATTTTAAGAAAAATTTGGTATTTCCCTCGTATATTGAAAACTATAAAAGATATAAAAAAAATATATAGAATTTTGGATTTCTAAAAAAATTTCCTTTCTTTTGATAGGTTATAACTTTTTGTACGGTAATTAATAAAAAAGTTACGAGGGAATTACAAATTTTAAAAAAAATTTGGTATTTCCCCCGTTTTTTAAAAACGATAAAAGATATAAAAAAATTAATTGGAATTTTGGATTTTTAAAAAAATTTCCTTTCTTTCGATAGGTTATAACTTTTTGTAGGTTAATTAATAAAAAAGTTACGAGGGATTTACAAATTTTAACAAAAATTTTGTATTTCCCCCGTACATTGAAAACTATAAAAGATATAAAAAGACTAATCGAAAATTTGGATTGCTAAAAAAATTTCCTATCTTTTAATAGGTTATAACTTTTTGTACGGTAATTAATAAAAAAGTTACGAGGGAATTTCAAATTTTAACAAAAATTTTGTATTTCCCCCGTATATTGAAAACTACAAAAGATATAAAAAAATTAATTGGACGTTTGGATTGTTGAGAGAATTTCCTATCTTTTGATAGGTTATAACTTTTTGTACGGTAAATAATAAAAAAGTTACGAGGGAATTACAAATTTTAACAAAAATTTGGTATTTCCCCCGTATATTGAAAACTATAAAGGATATGAAAAAACTAGTTGGAATTTTGAATTTTTAAGAAAATTTTCTATCTTTTAATATGTTATAACTTTCTGTACGTTAATTAATAAACAAGTTACGAGGGATTTACAAATTTTAACAAAAATTTGGTATTTCCCCCGTATATTGAAAACTATAAAAGATATAAAAAAATTAATTAAAAACTAGGATTCTTGAGAAAATTTCCTATCTTTTAATAGGTTATAATTTTTTGTACGGTAATTAATAAAAAAGTTACGAGGGAATTTCAAATTTTAACAAAAATTTTGTATTTCCCCCGTATATTGAAAACTATAAAAGATATAAAAAATTAAATGGATATTTGGATTGTTGAGAGAATTTCCTATATAAAAGATATGAAAAAACTAATTGGAACTTTGGATTTTTAAGAAAATTTCCTATCTTTTGATAGGTTACAATTTTCTGTACGTTAATTAATAAAAAAGTTACGAGGGATTTACAAATTTTAACAAAAATTTGGTATTTCCCCCGTTTTTTAAAAACGATAAAAGATATAAAAAAATTAATTGGAATTTTGGATTTTTAAAAAAATTTCCTTTCTTTTGATAGGTTATAACTTTTTGTACGGTAATTAATAAAAAAGTTACAAGGGAATTACAAATTTTAACAAAAATTTTGTATTTTCCCCGTATATTGAAAACTATAAAAGATATGAAAAAACTAATTGGAATTTTGAATTTTTAAGAAAATTTTCTTTTTTTTGATAGGTTACAACTTTCTGTACGCTAATTAATAAAAAAGTTACGAGGGATTTACAAATTTTAACAAGAATTTGGTATTTGCCCCGTTTTTTGAAAACTATAAAAGATATAAAAAAATTAATTGGAACTTTGGATTTTTAAAAAAATTTCCTTTCTTTCGATAGGTTACAACTTTTTGTACGTTAATTAATAAAAAAGTTACGAGGGATTTACAAATTTTAACAAAAATTTTGTATTTCCCCCGTATATTGAAAACTATAAAAGATATAAAAAGACTAATCGGAAATTTGGATTGCTAAAATAATTTCCTATCTTTTAATAGGTTATAACTTTCTGTACGTTAATTAATAAACAAGTTACGAGGGATTTACAAATTTTAACAAAAATTTGGTATTTCCCCCGTATATTGAAAACTATAGAAGATATGAAAGAACTAATTGGAACTTTGGATTTTTAAGAAAATATTTCCTTTCTTTCGATAGGTTATAACTTTTTGTACGTTAATTAATAAAAAAGTTACGAGGGATTTACAAATTTTAACAAAAATTTTGTATTTCCCCCGTATATTGAAAACTATAAAAGATATAAAAAGACTAATCGGAAATTTGGATTGCTAAAAAAATTTCCTATCTTTTAATAGGTTATAACTTTTTATACGGTAATTAATAAAAAAGTTACGAGGGAATTTCAAATTTTAACAAAAATTTTGTATTTCCCTCGTATATTGAAAACTACAAAAGATATAAAAAAATTAATTGAAAATTTGGATTCTTGAGAAAATTTCCTATCTTTTGATAGGTTATAACTTTTTGTACGGTAATTAATAAAAAAGTTACGAGGGAATTACAAATTTGGATTGTTGAGAGAATTTCCTATCTTTTGATAGGTTATAGCTTTTTGTACGGTAAATAATAAAAAAGTTACGAGGGAATTACAAATTTTAACAAAAATTTTGTATTTCCTCCGTATATTGAAAACTATAAAAGATATAAAAAAATTAATTGAAAATTTGGATTCTTGAGAAAATTTCCTATCTTTTGATAGGTTATAACTTTTTGTACGGTAATTAATAAAAAAGTTACGAGGGAATTACAAATTTTAACAAAAATTTGGTATTTCCCCCGTATATTGAAAACTATAAAAGATATGGAAAAACTAGTTGGAATTTTGAATTTTTAAGAAAATTTTCTATCTTTTAATATGTTATAACTTTCTGTACGTTAATTAATAAACAAGTTACGAGGGATTTACAAATTTTAACAAAAATTTGGTATTTCCCCCGTATATTGAAAACTATAAAAGATATAAAAAATTAATTGGATATTTTGATTATTGAGAGAATTTCCTATCTTTTGATAGGTAATAACTTTTTGTACGGTAAATAATAAAAAAGTTACGAGGGAATTACAAATTTTGACAAAAATTTTGTATTTCCCCCGTATATTGAAAACTATAAAAGATAAAAAAAAATTAATTAGAAATTTGGATTGCTGAGCAAATTTCTTTTCTTTTGATAGGTTATAACTTTTTGTACGGTAATTAATAAAAAAGTTACGAGGGAATTACAAATTTTAACAAAAATTTGGTATTTCCCCCGTATATTGAAAACTATAAAAGATATGAAAGAACTAATTGAAACTTTGGATTTTTAAGAAAATTTCCTATCTTTTGATAGGTTACAACTTTCTGTACGTTAATTAATAACAAAGTTACGAGGGATTTACAAATTTTAACAAACATTTGGTATTTCCCCCGTTTTTTAAAAACGATAAAAGATATAAAAAAATTAATTGGAATTTTGGATTTTTAAAAAAATTTCCTTTCTTTCGATAGGTTACAACTTTTTGTACGTTAATTAATTAAAAAGTTACGAGGGATTTACAAATTTTAACAAAAATTTTGTATTTCCCCCATATATTGAAAACTATAAAAGATATAAAAAGACTAATGGGAAATTTGGATTGCTTAAAAAATTTCCTATCTTTTAATAGGTTATAACTTTTTGTACGGTAATTAATAAAAAAGTTACCAGGGAATTTCAAATTTTAACAAAAATTTTGTATTTCTCCCTTATATTGAAAACTATAAAAGATATAAAAAAATTAATTGGATATTTGGATTGTTGAGAGAATTTTCTATCTTTTGATAGGTTATAACTGTTTGTACGGAAATTATAAAAAAGTTACGAGCGAATTACAAATTTTAACAAAAATTTTGTATTTCCCTTGTATATTGAAAACTATAAAAGATATAAAAAAAATTATTAAAAATTTGGATTCTTAAGAAAATTTTCTATCTTTTGATAGGTTATAACTTTTTGTACGGTAAGTAGTAAAAAAGTTACGAGGGAATTACAAATTTTAAGAAAAATTTGGTATTTCCCTCGTATATTGAAAACTATAAAAGATATAAAAAAAATATATAGAATTTTGGATTTCTAAAAAAATTTCCTTTCTTTTGATAGGTTATAACTTTTTGTACGGTAATTAATAAAAAAGTTACGAGGGAATTACAAATTTTAACAAAAATTTTGTATTTTCCCCGTATATTGAAAACTATAGAAGATATGAAAGAACTAATTGAAACTTTGGATTTTTAAGAAAATTTCCTATCTTTTGATAGGTTACAACTTTCTGTATGTTAATTAATAAAAAAGTTACGAATGATTTACAAATTTTAAAAAAAATTTGGTATTTCCCCCGTTTTTTAAAAACGATAAAAGATATAAAAAAATTAATTGGAATTTTGGATTTTTAAAAAAATTTCCTTTCTTTCGATAGGTTACAACTCTTTGTACGTTAATTAATAAAAAAGTTACGAGGGATTTACAAATGTTAACAAAAATTTTGTATTTCCCCCATATATTGAAAACTATAAAAGATATAAAAAGACTAATCGGAAATTTGGATTGCTAAGAAAATTTCCTATCTTTTAATAGGTTATAACTTTTTGTACGGTAATTAATAAAAAAGTTACGAGGGAATTTCAAATTTTAACAAAAATTTTGTATTTCCCCCGTATATTGAAAACTACAAAAGATATAAAAAAATTAATTGGACATTTGGATTGTTGAGAGAATTTCCTATCTTTTGATAGGTTATAACTTTTTGTACGGTAAATAATAAAAAAGTTACGAGGGAATTACAAATTTTAACAAAAATTTTGTATTTCCCCCGTATATTGAAAACTATAAAAGATAAAAAAAAATTAATTAGAAATTTGGATTGCTGAGCAAATTTGTTTTCTTTTGATAGGTTATAACTTTTTGTACGTTAATTAAAAAAACAGTTACGAGGGAATTACAAATTTTAACAAAAATTTTGTATTTCCCCCGTATATTGAAAACTATAAAAGATAAAAAAAAATTAATTAGAAATTTGGATTGCTGAGCAAATTTTTTTTCTTTTGATAGGTTATAACTTTTTGTACGGTAATTAATAAAAAAGTTACGAGGAAATTACAAATTTTAACAAAAATGTGGTATTTCCCCCGTTTTTTAAAAACGATAAAAGATATAAAAAAATTAATTGGAATTTTGGATTTTTAAAAAAATTTCCTTTCTTTCGAAAGGTTACAACTTTTTGTACGTAAATTAATAAAAAAGTTACGAGGGAATTACAACTTTTAACAAAAATTTTGGATTTCCCCCGTATATTGAAATCTATAAAAGATATAAAAAAAATTAATTGAAAATTTGGATTCTTGAGAAAATTTCCTATCTTTTGATAGGTTATAACTTTTTGTACGGTAATTAATAAAAAAGTTACGAGGGATTTACAAATTTTAACAAAAATTTTGTATTTCCCCCATATGTTGAAAACTATAAAAGATATAAAAAGACTAATGGGAAATTTGGATTGCTTAAAAAATTTCCTATCTTTTAATAGGTTATAACTTTTTGTACGGTAATTAATAAAAAAGTTACCAGGGAATTACAAATTTTAACAAAAATTTTGTATTTCCCCCGTATATTGAAAACTATAAAAGATATGAAAAAACTAATTGGAATTTTGAATTTTTAAGAAAATTTTCTATCTTTTGATAGGTTACAACTTTCTTTATGCTAATTAATAAAAAAGTTACGAGGGATTTACAAATTTTAACAAAAATTTGGTATTTCCCCCGTTTTTTGAAAACTATAAAAGATATAAAAAAATTAATTGGAACTTTGGATTTTTAAAAAAATTTCCTTTCTTTAGATAGGTTACAACTTTTTGTACGTTAATTAATAAAAAAGTTACGAGGGATTTACAAATTTTAACAAAAATTTTGTATTTCCCCCGTATATTGAAAACTATAAAAGATATAAAAAATTAATTGGATATTTGGATTGTTGAGAGAATTTCCTATCTTTTGATAGGTTATAACTTTTTGTACGGTAAATAATAAAAAAGTTACGAGGGAATTACAAATTTTAACAAAAATTTTGTATTTCCCCCGTATATTGAAAACTATAAAAGATAAAAAAAAATTAATTAGAAATTTGGATTGCTGAGCAAATTTCTTTTCTTTTGATAGGTTATAACTTTTTGTACGTTAATTAAAAAAACAGTTACGAGGGAATTACAAATTTTAACAAAAATTTTGTATTTCCCCCGTATATTGAAAACTATAAAAGATATAAAAAAATTAATTAAAAATTTGGATTCTTGAAAAAATTTTCTATCTTTTGATAGGTTATAACTTTTTGTACGGTAATTAATAAAAAAGTTACAAGAGAATTACAAATTTTAACAAAAATTTGGTATTTCCCCCGTATATTGAAAACTATAAAAGATATGAAAGAACTAATTGGAACTTTGGATTTTTAAGAAAATTTCCTATCTTTTGATGGGTTACAATTTTCTGTACGTTAATTAATAAAAAAGTTACGAGGGATTTACAAATTTTAACAAAAATTTGGTATTTCCCCCGTTTTTTAAAAACGATAAAAGATATAAAAAAATTAATTGGAATTTTGGATTTTTAAAAAAATTTCCTTTCTTTCGATAGGTTACAACTTTTTGTACGTAAATTAATAAAAAAGTTACGAGGGAATTACAACTTTTAACAAAAATTTTGGATTTCCCCCGTATATTGAAATCTATAAAAGATATAAAAAAAATTAATTGAAAATTTGGATTCTTGAGAAAATTTCCTATCTTTTGATAGGTTATAACTTTTTGTACGGTAATTAATAAAAAAGTTACGAGGGAATTACAAATTTTTACAAAAATTTGGTATTTTCTCCGTATATTGAAAACTATAAAAGATATAAAAAAAATAATTGAAATTTTGGATTTCTAAAAAAATTTCCTTTCTTTTGATAGGTTATAACTTTTTGTACGGTAATTAAGAAAAAAGTTACAAGGGAATTACAAATTTTAACAAAAATTTTGTATTTCCCCCGTATATTGAAAACTATAATAGATAAAAAAAATTAATTAGAAATTTGGATTGCTGAGCAAATTTCTTTTCTTTTGATAGGTTATAACTTTTTGTACGTTAATTAAAAAAACAGTTACGAGGGAATTACAAATTTTAACAAAAATTTTGTATTTCCCCCGTATATTGAAAACTATAAAAGATATAAAAAAACTAATTAAAAATTTGGATTCGTGAGAAAATTTTCTATCTTTTGATAGGTTATAACTTTTTGTACGGTAATTAATAAAAAAGTTACGAGGGAATTACAAATTTTAACAAAAATTTGGTATTTCCCCCGTATATTGAAAACTATAAAAGATATGAAAAAACTAATTGGAATTTTGAATTTTTAAAAAAATTTCCTTTCTTTCGATAGGTTACAACTTTTTGTACGTTAATTAATAAAAAAGTTACGAGGGATTTACAAATTTTAACAAAAATTTTGTATTTCCCCCGTATATTGAAAACTATAAAAGATATAAAAAATTAATTGGATATTTGGATTGTTGAGAGAATTTTCTATCTTTTGATAGGTTATAACTTTTTGTACGGTAAATAATAAAAAAGTTACGAGGGAATTACAAATTTTAACAAAAATTTTGTATTTCCCCCGTATATTGAAAACTATAAAAGATAAAAAAAAATTAATTAGAAATTTGGATTGCTGAGCAAATTTCTTTTCTTTTGATAGGTTATAACTTTTTGTACGTTAATTAAAAAAACAGTTACGAGGGAATTACAAATTTTAACAAAAATTTTGTATTTCCCCCGTATATTGAAAACTATAAAAGATATAAAAAATTAATTAAAAATTTGGATTCTTGAGAAAATTTTCTATCTTTTGATAGGTTATAACTTTTTGTACGGTAATTAATAAAAAAGTTACGAGAGAATTACAAATTTTAACAAAAATTTGGTATTTCCCCCGTATATTGAAAACTATAAAAGATATGAAAGAACTAATTGGAACTTTGGATTTTTAAGAAAATTTCCTATCTTTTGATGGGTTACAATTTTCTGTACGTTAATTAATAAAAAAGTTACGAGGGATTTACAAATTTTAACAAAAATTTGGTATTTCCCCCGTTTTTTAAAAACGATAAAAGATATAAAAAAATTAATTGGAATTTTGGATTTTTAAAAAAATTTCCTTTCTTTCGATAGGTTACAACTTTTTGTACGTAAATTAATAAAAAAGTTACGAGGGAATTACAACTTTTAACAAAAATTTTGGATTTCCCCCGTATATTGAAATCTATAAAAGATATAAAAAAAATTAATTGAAAATTTGGATTCTTGAGAAAATTTCCTATCTTTTGATAGGTTATAACTTTTTGTACGGTAATTAATAAAAAAGTTACGAGGGAATTACAAATTTTTACAAAAATGTGGTATTTTCTCCGTATATTGAAAACTATAAAAGATATAAAAAAAATAATTGAAATTTTGGATTTCTAAAAAAATTTCCTTTCTTTTGATAGGTTATAACTTTTTGTACGGTAATTAAGAAAAAAGTTACAAGGGAATTACAAATTTTAACAAAAATTTTGTATTTCCCCCGTATATTGAAAACTATAATAGATAAAAAAAATTAATTAGAAATTTGGATTGCTGAGCAAATTTCTTTTCTTTTGATAGGTTATAACTTTTTGTACGTTAATTAAAAAAACAGTTACGAGGGAATTACAAATTTTAACAAAAATTTTGTATTTCCCCCGTATATTGAAAACTATAAAAGATATAAAAAAACTAATTAAAAATTTGGATTCGTGAGAAAATTTTCTATCTTTTGATAGGTTATAACTTTTTGTACGGTAATTAATAAAAAAGTTACGAGGGAATTACAAATTTTAACAAAAATTTGGTATTTCCCCCGTATATTGAAAACTATAAAAGATATGAAAAAACTAATTGGAATTTTGAATTTTTAAAAAAATTTCCTTTCTTTCGATAGGTTACAACTTTTTGTACGTTAATTAATAAAAAAGTTACGAGGGATTTACAAATTTTAACAAAAATTTTGTATTTCCCCCGTATATTGAAAACTATAAAAGATATAAAAAATTAATTGGATATTTGGATTGTTGAGAGAATTTTCTATCTTTTGATAGGTTATAACTTTTTGTACGGTAAATAATAAAAAAGTTACGAGGGAATTACAAATTTTAACAAAAATTTTGTATTTCCCCCGTATATTGAAAACTATAAAAGATAAAAAAAAATTAATTAGAAATTTGGATTGCTGAGCAAATTTCTTTTCTTTTGATAGGTTATAACTTTTTGTACGTTAATTAAAAAAACAGTTACGAGGGAATTACAAATTTTAACAAAAATTTCGTATTTCCCCCGTATATTGAAAACTATAAAAGATATAAAAAATTAATTAAAAATTTGGATTCTTGAGAAAATTTTCTATCTTTTGATAGGTTATAACTTTTTGTGCGGTAATTAATAAAAAAGTTACGAGGGAATTACAAATTTTAACAAAAATTTGGTATTTCCCCCGTATATTGAAAACTATAAAAGATATAAAAAGACTAATCGGAAATTTGGATTGCTAAAATAATTCCCTATCGTTTAATAGGTTATAACTTCTGTACGTTAATTAATAAACAAGTTACGAGGGATTTACAAATTTTAACAAAAATTTGGTATTTCCCCCGTATATTGAAAATTATAAAAGATAAGATATAAAAGAACTAATTGGAACTTTGGATTTTTAAGAAAATTTCCTTTCTTTCGATAGGTTATAACTTTTTGTACGTTAATTAATAAAAAAGTTACGAGGGATTTACAAATTTTAACAAAAATTTGGTATTTCCCCCGTTTTTTAAAAAAGATAAAAGATATAAAAAAATTAATTGGAATTTTGGATTTTTAAAAAAATTTCCATTCTTTCGATAGGTTACAACTTTTTGTACGTAAATTAATAAAAAAGTTACGAGGGAATTACAACTTTTAACAAAAATTTTGGATTTCCCCCGTATATTGAAATCTATAAAAGATATAAAAAAAATTAATTGAAAATTTGGATTCTTGAGAAAATTTTCTATCTTTTGATAGTTTATAACTTTTTGTACGGTAATTAATAAAAAAGTTACGAGGGAATTACAAATTTTAACAAAAATTTTGTATTTCCCCCGTATATTGAAAACTATAAAAGATAAAAAAAAATTAATTAGAAATTTGGATTGCTGAGCAAATTTCTTTTCTTTTGATAGGTTATAACTTTTTGTACGTTAATTAAAAAAACAGTTACGAGGGAATTACAAATTTTAACAAAAATTTTGTATTTCCCCCGTATATTGAAAACTATAAAAGATATAAAAAATTAATTAAAAATTTGGATTCTTGAGAAAATTTTCTATCTTTTGATAGGTTATAACTTTTTGTGCGGTAATTAATAAAAAAGTTACGAGGGAATTACAAATTTTAACAAAAATTTGGTATTTCCCCCGTATATTGAAAACTATAAAAGATATAAAAAGACTAATCGGAAATTTGGATTGCTAAAATAATTTCCTATCGTTTAATAGGTTATAACTTCTGTACGTTAATTAATAAACAAGTTACGAGGGATTTACAAATTTTAACAAAAATTTGGTATTTCCCCCGTATATTGAAAACTATAGAAGATATAAAAGAACTAATTGGAACTTTGGATTTTTAAGAAAATTTCCTTTCTTTCGATAGGTTATAACTTTTTGTACGTTAATTAATAAAAAAGTTACAAGGAATTTACAAATTTTAACAAAAATTTTGTATTTCCCCCGTATATTGAAAACTATAAAAGATATAAAAAGACTAATCGGAAATTTGGATTGCTAAAAAAATTTCCTATCTTTTAGTAGGTTATAACTTTTTATACGGTAATTAATAAAAAAGTTACGAGGGAATTTCAAATTTTAACAAAAATTTTGTATTTCCCCCGTATATTGAAAACTACAAAAGATATAAAAAAATTAATTGAACATTTGGATTGTTGAGAGAATTTCCTATCTTTTGATACGTTATAACTTTTTGTACGGTAAATAATAAAAAAGTTACCATGGAATTACAAATTTTAACAAAAATTTTGTATTTCCTCCGTATATTGAAAACTATAAAAGATATAAAAAAATTAATTGAAAATTTGGATTCTTGAGAAAATTTCCTATCTTTTAATATGTTATAACTTTCTGTACGTTAATTAATAAACAAATTACGAGGGATTTACAAATTTTAACAAAAATTTGGTATTTCCCCCGTATATTGAAAACTATAGAAGATATTAAAGAACTAATTGGAACTTTGGATTTTTAAGAAAATTTCCTTTCTTTCGATAGGTTATAACTTTTTGTACGTTAATTAATAAAAAAGTTACGAGGGATTTACAAATTTTAACAAACATTTGGTATTTCCCCCGTTTTTTAAAAACGATAAAAGATATAAAAAAATTAATTGGAATTTTGGATTTTTAAAAAAATTTCCTTTCTTTCGATAGGTTACAACTTTTTGTACGTTAATTAATAAAAAAGTTACGAGGGATTTACAAATTTTAACAAAAATTTTGTATTTCCCCCGTATATTGAAAACTATAAAAGATATAAAAAGACTAATGGGAAATTTGGATTGCTTAAAGAATTTCCTTTTTTTTAATAGGTTATAACTTTTTGTACGGTAAATAATAAAAAAGTTACGAGGGAATTACAAATTTTAACAAAAATTTTGTATTTCCTCCGTATATTGAAAACTATAAAAGATATAAAAAAATTAATTGAAAATTTGGATTCTTGAGAAACTTTCCTATCTTTTAATATGTTATACCTTTCTGTACGTTAATTAATAAACAAGTTACGAGGGATTTACAAATTTTAACAAAAATTTGGTATTTCCCCCGTATATTGAAAACTATAAAAGATATGAAAGAACTAATTGAAACTTTGGATTTTTAAAAAAATTTCCTATCTTTTGATAGGTTACAACTTTCTGTACGTTAATTAATAACAAAGTTACGAGGGATTTACAAATTTTAACAAACATTTGGTATTTCCCCCGTTTTTTAAAAACGATAAAAGATATAAAAAAATTAATTGGAATTTTGGATTTTTAAAAAATTTCCTTTCTTTCGATAGGTTACAACTTTTTGTACGTTAATTAATAAAAAAGTTACGAGGGATTTACAAATTTTAACAAAAATTTTGTATTTCCCCCGTATATTGAAAACTATAAAAAATATAAAAAGACTAATGGGAAATTTGGATTGCTTAAAGAATTTCCTATCTTTTAATAGGTTATAACTTTTTGTACGGTAATTAATAAAAAAGTTACCAAGGGAATTTCAAATTTTAACAAAATTTTGTATTTCCCCCGTATATTGAAAACTATAAAAGATATAAAAAAATTAATTGGATATTTGGATTGTTGAGAGAATTTCCTATCTTTTGATAGGTTATAACTGTTTGTACGGAAATTATAAAAAAGTTACGAGGGAATTACAAATTTTAACAAAAATTTTGTATTTCCCTTGTATATTGAAAACTATAAAAGATATAAAAAAAATAATTGAAAATTTGGATTCTTAAGAAAATTTCTTATCTTTTGATAGGTTATAACTTTTTGTACGGTAATTAGTAAAAAAGTTACGAGGGAATTACAAATTTTAAGAAAAATTTGGTATTTCCCTCGTATATTGAAAACTATAAAAGATATAAAAAAAATATATGGAATTTTGGATTTCTAAAAAAATTTCCTTTCTTTTGATAGGTTATAACTTTTTGTACGGTAATTAATAAAAAAGTTACGAGGGAATTACAAATTTTAACAAAAATTTTGTATTTTCCCCGTATATTCAAAACTATAGAAGATATGAGAGAACTAATTGGAACTTTGGATTTTTAAGAAAATTTCCTTTCTTTCGATAGGTTATAACTTTTTGTACGTTAATTAATAAAAAAGTTACGAGGGATTTACAAATTTTAACAAAAATTTTGTATTTCCCCCGTATATTGAAAACTATAAAAGATATAAAAAGACTAATCGGAAATTTGGATTGCTAAAAAAATTTCCTATCCTTTAATAGGTTATAACTTTTTGTACGGTAATAATAAAAAAGTTACGACGGAATTTCAAATTTTAACAAAAATTTTGTATTTCCCCCGTATATTGAAAACTACAAAAGATATAAAAAAATTAATTGGACATTTGGATTGCTGAGCAAATTTCTTTTCTTTTAATAGGTTATAACTTTTTGTACGTTTATTAAAAAAACAGTTACGAGGGAATTACAAATTTTAACAAAAATTTTGTATTTCCCCCGTATATTGAAAACTATAAAAGATAAAAAAAAATTAATTAGAAATTTAGATTGCTGAGCAAATTTTTTTTCTTTTAATAGGTTATAACTTTTTGTACGTTAATTAAAAAAACAGTTACGAGGAAATTACAAATTTTAACAAAAATTTTGTATTCCCCCGTATATTGAAAACTATAATAGATATAAAAAATTAATTGGATATTTGGATTTTTGAGAGAATTTCCTATCTTTTGATAGGTTATAACTTTTTGTACGGTAAATAATAAAAAAGTTACGAGGGAATTACAAATTTTAACAAAAATTTTGTATTTCCCCCGTATATTGAAAACTATAAAAGATATAAAAAGACTAATCGGAAATTTGGATTGCTAAAATAATTTCCTATCTTTTAATAGGTTATAACTTTCTGTACGTTAATTAATAAACAAGTTACGAGGGATTTACAAATTTTAACAAAAATTTGGTATTTCCCCCGTATATTGAAAACTATAGAAGATATGAAAGAACTAATTGGAACTTTGGATTTTTAAGAAAATTTCCTTTCTTTCGATAGGTTATAACTTTTTGTACGTTAATTAATAAAAAAGTTACAAGGGATTTACAAATTTTAACAAAAATTTTGTATTTCCCCCGTATATTGAAAACTGTAAAAGATATAAAAAGACTAATCGGAATTTGGATTGCTAAAAAAATTTCCTATCTTTTAATAGGTTATAACTTTTTATACGGTAATTAATAAAAAAGTTACGAGGGAATTTCAAATTTTAACAAAAATTTTGTATTTCCCCCGTATATTGAAAACTACAAAAGATATAAAAAAATTAATTGAAAATTTGGATTCTTAAGAAAATTTCCTATCTTTTGATAGGTTATAACTTTTTGTACGGTAATTAATAAAAAAGTTACGAGGGAATTACAAATTTGGATTGTTGAGAGAATTTCCTATCTTTTGATAGGTTATAGCTTTTTGTACGGTAAATAATAAAAAAGTTACGAGGGAATTACAAATTTTAACAAAAATTTTGTATTTCCTCCGTATATTGAAAACTATAAAAGATATAAAAAATTAATTGAAAATTTGGATTCTTGAGAAAATTTCCTATCTTTTGATAGGTTATAACTTTTTGTACGGTAATTAATAAAAAAGTTACGAGGGAATTACAAATTTTAACAAAAATTTGGTATTTCCCCCGTATATTGAAAACTATAAAAGATATGAAAAAACTAGTTGGAATTTTGAATTTTTAAGAAAATTTTCTATCTTTTAATATGTTATAACTTTCTGTACGTTAATTAATAAACAAGTTACGAGGGATTTACAAATTTTAACAAAAATTTGGTATTTCCCCCGTATATTGAAAACTATAAAAGATATAAAAAATTAATTGGATATTTTGATTGTTGAGAGAATTTCCTATCTTTTGATAGGTAATAACTTTTTGTACGGTAAATAATAAAAAAGTTACGAGGGAATTACAAATTTTAACAAAAATTTTGTATTTCCCCCGTATATTGAAAACTATAAAAGATAAAAAAAAATTAATTAGAAATTTGGATTGCTGAGCAAATTTCTTTTCTTTGATAGGTTATAACTTTTTGTACGGTAATTAATAAAAAAGTTACGAGGGAATTACAAATTTTAACAAAAATTTGGTATTTCCCCCGTATATTGAAAACTATAAAAGATATGAAAGAACTAATTGAAACTTTGGATTTTTAAGAAAATTTCCTATCTTTTGATAGGTTACAACTTTCTGTACGTTAATTAATAACAAAGTTACGAGGGATTTACAAATTTTAACAAACATTTGGTATTTCCCCCGTTTTTTAAAAACGATAAAAGATATAAAAAAATTAATTGGAATTTTGGATTTTTTAAAAAAATTTCCTTTCTTTCGATAGGTTACAACTTTTTGTACGTTAATTAATAAAAAAGTTACGAGGGATTTACAAATTTTAACAAAAATTTGTATTTCCCCCATATGTTGAAAACTATAAAAGATATAAAAAGACTAATGGGAAATTTGGATTGCTTAAAAAATTTCCTATCTTTTAATAGGTTATAACTTTTTGTACGGTAATTAATAAAAAAGTTACCAGGGAATTTCAAATTTTAACAAAAATTTTGTATTTCCCCCGTATATTGAAAACTATAAAAGATAAAAAAAAATTAATTAGAAATTTGGATTGCTGAGCAAATTTCTTTTCTTTTGATAGGTTATAACTTTTTGTACGTTAATTAAAAAAACAGTTACGAGTGAATTACAAATTTTAACAAAAATTTGGTATTTCCCCCGTATATTGAAAACTATAAAAGATATGAAAGAACTAATTGAAACTTTGGATTTTTAAGAAAATTTCCTATCTTTTGATAGGTTACAACTTTCTGTACGTTAATTAATAACAAAGTTACGAGGGATTTACAAATTTTAACAAACATTTGGTATTTCCCCCGTTTTTTAAAAACGATAAAAGATATAAAAAAATTAATTGGAATTTTGGATTTTTACAAAAATTTCCTTTCTTTCAATAGGTTACAACTTTTTGTACGTTAATTAATTAAAAGTTACGAGGGATTTACAAATTTTAACAAAAATTTTGTATTTCCCCCATATATTGAAAACTATAAAAGATATAAAAAGACTAATGGGAAATTTGGATTGCTTAAAAAATTTCCTATCTTTTAATAGGTTACAACTTTTTGTACGGTAATTAATAAAAAAGTTACCAGGGAATTTCAAATTTTAACAAAAATTTTGTATTTCCCCCGTATATTGAAAACTATAAAGATATAAAAAAATTAATTGGATATTTGGATTGTTGAGAGAATTTTCTATCTTTTGATAGGTTATAACTGTTTGTACGGAAATTATAAAAAAGTTACGAGCGAATTACAAATTTTAACAAAATTTTGTATTTCCCTTGTATATTGAAAACTATAAAAGCTATAAAAAAAATATATAGAATTTTGGATTTCTAAAAAAATTTCCTTTCTTTTGATAGGTTATAACTTTTTGTACGGTAATTAATAAAAAAGTTACGAGGGAATTACAAATTTTAACAAAAATTTTGTATTTTCCCCGTATATTGAAAACTATAGAAGATATGAAAGAACTAATTGAAACTTTGGATTTTTAAGAAAATTTCCTATCTTGTGATAGGTTACAACTTTCTGTATGTTAATTAATAAAAAAGTTACGAATGATTTACAAATTTTAAAAAAAATTTGGTATTTCCCCCGTTTTTTAAAAACGATAAAAGATATAAAAAATTAATTGGAATTTTGGATTTTAAAAAAATTTCCTTTCTTTCGATAGGTTACAACTTTTTGTACGTTAATTAATAAAAAAGTTACGAGGGATTTACAAATTTTAACAAAAATTTTGTATTTCCCCCATATATTGAAAACTATAAAAGATATAAAAAGACTAATCGGAAATTTGGATTGCTAAGAAATTTCCTATCTTTTAGTAGGTTAAAACTTTTTGTACGGTAATTAATAAAAAAGTTACGAGGGAATTTCAAATTTTAATAAAAATTTTGTATTTCCCCCGTATATTGAAAACTACAAAAGATATAAAAAAATTAATTGGACATTTGGATTGTTGAGAGAATTTCCTATCTTTTGATAGGTTACAACTTTTTGTACGGTAAATAATAAAAACGTTACGAGGGAATTACAAATTTTAACAAAAATTTGGTATTTCCCCCGTATATTGAAAACTATAAAAGATATGAAAAAACTAGTTGGAATTTTGAATTTTTAAGAAAATTTTCTATCTTTTAATATGTTATAACTTTCTGTACGTTAATTAATAAACAAGTTACGAGGGATTAACAAATTTTAACAAAAATTTGGTATTTCCCCCGTATATTGAAAACTATAAAAGATATAAAAAAATTAATTAAAAATTTGGATTCTTGAGAAAATTTCCTATCTTTTAATAGGTTATAATTTTTTGTAAGGTAATTAATAAAAAAGTTACGAGGGAATTTCAAATTTTAACAAAAATTTTGTATTTCCCCCGTATATTGTAAACTATAAAAAATATAAAAAATTAATTGGATATTTGGATTGTTGAGAGAATTTCCTATCTTTTGATAGTTTATAACTTTTTGTACGGTAAATAATAAAAAAGTTACGAGGGAATTACAAATTTTAACAAAAATTTTGTATTTCCCCCGTATATTGAAAACTATAAAAGATATAAAAAGACTAATCGGAAATTTGGATTGCTAAAAAAATTTCCTATCTTTTAATAGGTTATAACTTTTTATACGGTAATTAATAAAAAAGTTACGAGGGAATTTCAAATTTTAACAAAAATTTTGTATTTCCCCCGTATATTGAAAACTACAAAAGATATAAAAAAATTAATTGGACATTTGGATTGTTGAGAGAATTTCCTATCTTTTGATACGTTATAACTTTTTGTACGGTAAATAATAAAAAAGTTACGATGGAATTACAAATTTTAACAAAAATTTTGTATTTCCTCCGTATATTGAAAACTATAAAAGATATAAAAAAATTAATTGAAAATTTGGATTCTTGAGAAAATTTCCTATCTTTTAATATGTTATAACTTTCTGTACGTTAATTAATAAACAAATTACGAGGGATTTACAAATTTTAACAAAAATTTGGTATTTCCGCCGTATATTGAAAACTATAAAAGATATGAAAGAACTAATTGGAACTTTGGATTTTTAAGAAAATTTTCTATCTTTTGATAGGTTACAACTTTCTGTACGTAAATTAATAACAAAGGTACGAGGGATTTACAAATTTTAACAAACATTTGGTATTTCCCCCGTTTTTTAAAAACGATAAAAGATATAAAAAAATTAATTGGAATTTTGGATTTTTAAAAAAATTTCCTTTCTTTAGATAGGTTACAACTTTTTGTACGTTAATTAATAAAAAAAGTTACGAGGGATTTACAAATTTTAACAAAAATTTTGTATTTCCCCCGTATATTGAAAACTATAAAAGATATAAAAAGACTAATGGGAAATTTGGATTGCTTAAAGAATTTCCTATCTTTTAATAGGTTATAACTTTTTGTACGGTAAATAATAAAAAAGTTACGAGGGAATTACAAATTTTAACAAAAATTTTGTATTTCCTCCGTATATTGAAAACTATAAAAGATATAAAAAAATTAATTGAAAATTTGGATTCTTGAGAAACTTTCCTATCTTTTAATATGTTATACCTTTCTGTACGTTAATTAATAAACAAGTTACGAGGGATTTACAAATTTTAACAAAAATTTGGTATTTCCCCCGTATATTGAAAACTATAAAAGATATGAAAGAACTAATTGAAACTTTGGATTTTTAAAAAAATTTCCTATCTTTTGATAGGTTACAACTTTCTGTACGTTAATTAATAACAAAGTTACGAGGGATTTACAAATTTTAACAAACATTTGGTATTTCCCCCGTTTTTTAAAAACGATAAAAGATATAAAAAAATTAATTGGAATTTTGGATTTTTAAAAAAATTTCCTTTCTTTCGATAGGTTACAACTTTTTGTACGTAAATTAATAAAAAAGTTACGAGGGATTTACAAATTTTAACAAAAATTTTGTATTTCCCCCGTATATTGAAAACTATAAAAAATATAAAAAGACTAATGGGAAATTTGGATTGCTTAAAGAATTTTCTATCTTTTAATAGGTTATAACTTTTTGTACGGTAATTAATAAAAAAGTTACCAGGGAATTTCAAATTTTAACAAAAATTTTGTATTTCCCCCGTATATTGAAAACTATAAAAGATATAAAAAAATTAATTGGATATTTGGATTGTTGAGAGAATTTCCTATCTTTTGATAGGTTATAACTGTTTGTACGGAAATTATAAAAAAGTTACGAGGGAATTACAAATTTTAACAAAAATTTTGTATTTCCCTTGTATATTGAAAACTATAAAAGATATAAAAAAAATAATTGAAAATTTGGATTGTTGAGAAAATTTCTTATCTTTTGATAGGTTATAACTTTTTGTACGGTAATTAGTAAAAAAGTTACGAGGGAATTACAAATTTTAAGAAAAATTTGGTATTTCCCTCGTATATTGAAAACTATAAAAGATATAAAAAAAATATATGGAATTTTGGATTTCTAAAAAAATTTCCTTTCTTTTGATAGGTTATAACTTTTTGTACGGTAATTAATAAAAAAGTTACGAGGGAATTACAAATTTTAACAAAAATTTTGTATTTTCCCCGTATATTCAAAACTATAGAAGATATGAGAGAACTAATTGGAACTTTGGATTTTTAAGAAAATTTCCTTTCTTTCGATAGGTTATAACTTTTTGTACGTTAATTAATAAAAAAGTTACGACGGATTTACAAATTTTAACAAAAATTTTGTATTTCCCCCGTATATTGAAAACTATAAAAGATATAAAAAGACTAATCGGAAATTTGGATTGCTAAAAAAATTTCCTATCCTTTAATAGGTTATAACTTTTTGTACGGTAATTAATAAAAAAGTTACGACGGAATTTCAAATTTTAACAAAAATTTTGTATTTCCCCCGTATATTGAAAACTACAAAAGATATAAAAAAATTAATTGGACATTTGGATTGCTGAGCAAATTTCTTTTCTTTTAATAGGTTATAACTTTTTGTACGTTTATTAAAAAAACAGTTACGAGGGAATTACAAATTTTAACAAAAATTTTGTATTTCCCCCGTATATTGAAAACTATAAAAGATAAAAAAAAATTAATTAGAAATTTAGATTGCTGAGCAAATTTCTTTTCTTTTAATAGGTTATAACTTTTTGTACGTTAATTAAAAAAACAGTTACGAGGAAATTACAAATTTTAACAAAAATTTTGTATTCCCCCGTATATTGAAAACTATAAAAGATATAAAAAATTAATTGGATATTTGGATTTTTGAGAGAATTTCCTATCTTTTGATAGGTTATAACTTTTTGTACGGTAAATAATAAAAAAGTTACGAGGGAATTACAAATTTTAACAAAAATTTTGTATTTCCCCCGTATATTGAAAACTATAAAAGATATAAAAAAATTAATTGAAAATTTGGATTCTTAAGAAAATTTCCTATCTTTTGATAGGTTATAACTTTTTGTACGGTAATTAATAAAAAAGTTACGAGGGAATTACAAATTTTAACAAAAATTTTGTATTTCCCCCGTATATTGAAAACTATAAAAGATATGAAAAAACTAATTGGAATTTTGAATTTTTAAGAAAATTTTCTTTTTTTTGATAGGTTACAACTTTCTGTACGCTAATTAATAAAAAAGTTACGAGGGATTTACAAATTTTAACAAAAATTTGGTATTTCCCCCGTTTTTTGAAAACTATAAAAGATATAAAAAAATTAATTGGAACTTTGGATTTTTAAAAAAATTTCCTTTCTTTCGATAGGTTACAACTTTTTGTGCGTTAATTAATAAAAAAGTTACGAGGGATTTACAAATTTTAACAAAAATTTTGTATTTCCCCCGTATATTGAAAACTATAAAAGATATAAAAAGACTAATCGGAAATTTGGATTGCTAAAATAATTTCCTATCTTTTAATAGGTTATAACTTTCTGTACGTTAATTAATAAACAAGTTACGAGGGATTTACAAATTTTAACAAAAATTTGGTATTTCCCCCGTATATTGAAAACTATAGAAGATATGAAAGAACTAATTGGAACTTTGGATTTTTAAGAAAATTTCCTTTCTTTCGATAGGTTATAACTTTTTGTACGTTAATTAATAAAAAAGTTACAAGGGATTTACAAATTTTAACAAAAATTTTGTATTTCCCCCGTATATTGAAAACTGTAAAAGATATAAAAAGACTAATCGGAATTTTGGATTGCTAAAAAAATTTCCTATCTTTTAATAGGTTATAACTTTTTATACGGTAATTAATAAAAAAGTTACGAGGGAATTTCAAATTTTAACAAAAATTTTGTATTTCCCCCGTATATTGAAAACTACAAAAGATATAAAAAAATTAATTGAAAATTTGGATTCTTGAGAAAATTTCCTATCTTTTGATAGGTTATAACTTTTTGTACGGTAATTAATAAAAAAGTTACGAGGGAATTACAAATTTGGATTGTTGAGAGAATTTCCTATCTTTTGATAGGTTATAGCTTTTTGTACGGTAAATAATAAAAAAAAAAGTTACGAGGGAATTACAAATTTTAACAAAAATTTTGTATTTCCTCCGTATATTGAAAACTATAAAAGATATAAAAAAATTAATTGAAAATTTGGATTCTTGAGAAAATTTCCTATCTTTTGATAGGTTATAACTTTTTGTACGGTAATTAATAAAAAAGTTACGAGGGAATTACAAATTTTAACAAAAATTTGGTATTTCCCGTATATTGAAAACTATAAAAGATATGAAAAAACTAGTTGGAATTTTGAATTTTTAAGAAAATTTTCTATCTTTTAATATGTTATAACTTTCTGTACGTTAATTAATAAACAAGTTACGAGGGATTTACAAATTTTAACAAAAATTTGGTATTTCCCCCGTATATTGAAAACTATAAAAGATATAAAAAATTAATTGGATATTTTGATTGTTGAGAGAATTTCCTATCTTTTGATAGGTAATAACTTTTTGTACGGTAAATAATAAAAAAGTTACGAGGGAATTACAAATTTTAACAAAAATTTTGTATTTCCCCCGTATATTGAAAACTATAAAAGATAAAAAAAAATTAATTAGAAATTTGGATTGCTGAGCAATTTCTTTTCTTTTGATAGGTTATAACTTTTTGTACGGTAATTAATAAAAAAGTTACGAGGGAATTACAAATTTTAACAAAAATTTGGTATTTCCCCGTATATTGAAAACTATAAAAGATATGAAAGAACTAATTGAAACTTTGGATTTTTAAGAAAATTTCCTATCTTTTGATAGGTTACAACTTTCTGTACGTTAATTAATAACAAAGTTACGAGGGATTTACAAATTTTAACAAACATTTGGTATTTCCCCGTTTTTAAAAACGATAAAAAGATATAAAAAAATTAATTGGAATTTTGGATTTTTAAAAAAATTTCCTTTCTTTCGATAGGTTACAACTTTTTGTACGTTAATTAATAAAAAAGTTACGAGAGATTTACAAATTTTAACAAAAATTTTGTATTTCCCCCATATGTTGAAAACTATAAAAGATATAAAAAGACTAATGGAAAATTTGGATTGCTTAAAAAATTTCCTATCTTTTAATGGGTTATAACTTTTTGTACGGTAATTAATAAAAAAGTTACCAGGGAATTTCAAATTTTAACAAAAATTTTTGTATTTCCCCGTATATTGAAAACTATAAAAGATAAAAAAAAATTAATTAGAAATTTGGATTGCTGAGCAAATTTCTTTTCTTTTGATAGGTTATAACTTTTTGTACGTTAATTAAAAAAACAGTTACGAGTGAATTACAAATTTTAACAAAAATTTGGTATTTCCCCCGTATATTGAAAACTATAAAAGATATGAAAGAACTAATTGAAACTTTGGATTTTTAAGAAAATTTCCTATCTTTTGATAGGTTACAACTTTCTGTACGTTAATTAATAACAAAGTTACGAGGGATTTACAAATTTTAACAAACATTTGGTATTTCCCCCGTTTTTTAAAAACGATAAAAGATATAAAAAAATTAATTGGAATTTTGGATTTTTACAAAAATTTCCTTTCTTTCAATAGGTTACAACTTTTTGTACGTTAATTAATTAAAAAGTTACGAGGGATTTACAAATTTTAACAAAAATTTTGTATTTCCCCCATATATTGAAAACTATAAAAGATATAAAAAGACTAATGGGAAATTTGGATTGCTTAAAAAATTTCCTATCTTTTAATAGGTTATAACTTTTTGTACGGTAATTAATAAAAAAGTTACCAGGGAATTTCAAATTTTAACAAAAATTTTGTATTTCCCCCGTATATTGAAAACTATAAAAGATATAAAAAAATTAATTGGATATTTGGATTGTTGAGAGAATTTTCTATCTTTTGATAGGTTATAACTGTTTGTACGGAAATTATAAAAAAGTTACGAGCGAATTACAAATTTTAACAAAAATTTTGTATTTCCCTTGTATATTGAAAACTATAAAAGCTATAAAAAAAATATATAGAATTTTGGATTTCTAAAAAAATTTCCTTTCTTTTGATAGGTTATAACTTTTTGTACGGTAATTAATAAAAAAGTTACGAGGGAATTACAAATTTTAACAAAAATTTTGTATTTTCCCCGTATATTGAAAACTATAGAAGATATGAAAGAACTAATTGAAACTTTGGATTTTTAAGAAAATTTCCTATCTTGTGATAGGTTACAACTTTCTGTATGTTAATTAATAAAAAAGTTACGAATGATTTACAAATTTTAAAAAAAATTTGGTATTTCCCCCGTTTTTTAAAAACGATAAAAGATATAAAAAAATTAATTGGAATTTTGGATTTTTAAAAAAATTTCCTTTCTTTCGATAGGTTACAACTTTTTGTACGTTAATTAATAAAAAAGTTACGAGGGATTTACAAATTTTAACAAAAATTTTGTATTTCCCCCATATATTGAAAACTATAAAAGATATAAAAAGACTAATCGGAAATTTGGATTGCTAAGAAAATTTCCTATCTTTTAATAGGTTATAACTTTTTGTACGTTAATTAATAAAAAAGTTACGAGGGAATTTCAAATTTTAATAAAAATTTTGTATTTCCCCCGTATATTGAAAACTACAAAAGATATAAAAAAATTAATTGGACATTTGGATTGTTGAGAGAATTTCCTATCTTTTGATAGGTTATAACTTTTTGTACGGTAAATAATAAAAACGTTACGAGGGAATTACAAATTTTAACAAAAATTTGGTATTTCCCCCGTATATTGAAAACTATAAAAGATATGAAAAAACTAGTTGGAATTTTGAATTTTTAAGAAAATTTTCTATCTTTTAATATGTTATAACTTTCTGTACGTTAATTAATAAACAAGTTACGAGGGATTAACAAATTTTAACAAAAATTTGGTATTTCCCCCGTATATTGAAAACTATAAAAGATATAAAAAAATTAATTAAAAATTTGGATTCTTGAGAAAATTTCCTATCTTTTAATAGGTTATAATTTTTTGTACGGTAATTAATAAAAAAGTTACGAGGGAATTTCAAATTTTAACAAAAATTTTGTATTTCCCCCGTATATTGAAAACTATAAAAGATATAAAAAGACTAATCGGAAATTTGGATTGCTAAAAAAATTTCCTATCTTTTAATAGGTTATAACTTTTTATACGGTAATTAATAAAAAAGTTACGAGGGAATTTCAAATTTTAACAAAAATTTTGTATTTCCCCCGTATATTGAAAACTACAAAAGATATAAAAAAATTAATTGGACATTTGGATTGTTGAGAGAATTTCCTATCTTTTGATACGTTATAACTTTTTGTACGGTAAATAATAAAAAAGTTACGATGGAATTACAAATTTTAACAAAAATTTTGTATTTCCTCCGTATATTGAAAACTATAAAAGATATAAAAAAATTAATTGAAAATTTGGATTCTTGAGAAAATTTCCTATCTTTTAATATGTTATAACTTTCTGTACGTTAATTAATAAACAAATTACGAGGGATTTACAAATTTTAACAAAAATTTGGTATTTCCGCCGTATATTGAAAACTATAAAAGATATGAAAGAACTAATTGGAACTTTGGATTTTTAAGAAAATTTTCTATCTTTTGATAGGTTACAACTTTCTGTACGTAAATTAATAACAAAGGTACGAGGGATTTACAAATTTTAACAAACATTTGGTATTTCCCCCGTTTTTTAAAAACGATAAAAGATATAAAAAAATTAATTGGAATTTTGGATTTTTAAAAAAATTTCCTTTCTTTAGATAGGTTACAACTTTTTGTACGTTAATTAATAAAAAAAGTTACGAGGGATTTACAAATTTTAACAAAAATTTTGTATTTCCCCCCGTATATTGAAAACTATAAAAGATATAAAAAGACTAATGGGAAATTTGGATTGCTTAAAGAATTTCCTATCTTTTAATAGGTTATAACTTTTTGTACGGTAAATAATAAAAAAGTTACGAGGGAATTACAAATTTTAACAAAAATTTTGTATTTCCTCCGTATATTGAAAACTATAAAAGATATAAAAAAATTAATTGAAAATTTGGATTCTTGAGAAACTTTCCTATCTTTTAATATGTTATAACTTTCTGTACGTTAATTAATAAACAAGTTACGAGGGATTTACAAATTTTAACAAAAATTTGGTATTTCCCCCGTATATTGAAAACTATAAAAGATATGAAAGAACTAATTGGAACTTTGGATTTTTAAGAAAATTTCCTATCTTTTGATAGGTTACAACTTTCTGTACGTTAATTAATAACAAAGTTACGAGGGATTTACAAATTTTAACAAACATTTGGTATTTCCCCCGTTTTTTAAAAACGATAAAAGATATAAAAAAATTAATTGGAATTTTGGATTTTTAAAAAAATTTCCTTTCTTTCGATAGGTTACAACTTTTTGTACGTTAATTAATAAAAAAGTTACGAGGGATTTACAAATTTTAACAAAAATTTTGTATTTCCCCCGTATATTGAAAACTATAAAAAATATAAAAAGACTAATGGGAAATTTGGATTGCTTAAAGAATTTCCTATCTTTTAATAGGTTATAACTTTTTGTACGGTAATTAATAAAAAAGTTACCAGGGAATTTCAAATTTTAACAAAAATTTTGTATTTCCCCCGTATATTGAAAACTATAAAAGATATAAAAAAATTAATTGGATATTTGGATTGTTGAGAGAATTTCCTATCTTTTGATAGGTTATAACTGTTTGTACGGAAATTATAAAAAAGTTACGAGGGAATTACAAATTTTAACAAAAATTTTGTATTTCCCTTGTATATTGAAAACTATAAAAGATATAAAAAAAATAATTGAAAATTTGGATTCTTAAGAAAATTTCTTATCTTTTGATAGGTTATAACTTTTTGTACGGTAATTAGTAAAAAAGTTACGAGGGAATTACAAATTTTAAGAAAAATTTGGTATTTCCCTCGTATATTGAAAACTATAAAAGATATAAAAAAAATATATGGAATTGTGGATTTCTAAAAAAATTCCCTTTCTTTTGATAGGTTATAACTTTTTGTACGGTAATTAATAAAACAGTTACGAGGGAATTACAAATTTTAACAAAAATTTTGTATTCCCCCGTATATTAAAAACTATAAAAGATATAAAAAATTAATTGGATATTTGGATTTTTGAGAGAATTTCCTATCTTTTGATAGGTTATAACTTTCTGTACGTTAATTATTAAAAAAGTTACGAGGGATTTACAAATTTTAACAAAAATTTTGTATTTCCCCCGTATATTGAAAACTATAAAAGATATAAAAAGACTAATCGGAAATTTGGATTGCTAAAAAAATTTCCTATCTTTTAATAGGTTATAACTTTTTGTACGTTAATTAAAAAAACAGTTACGAGGGAATTACAAATTTTAACAAAAATTTTGTATTCCCCCGTATATTAAAAACTATAAAAGATATAAAAAATTAATTGGATATTTGGATTTTTGAGAGAATTTCCTATCTTTTGATAGGTTATAACTTTCTGTACGGTAAATAATAAAAAAGTTACGAGGGAATTACAAATTTTAACAAAAATTTTGTATTTCCCCCGTATATTGAAAACTATAAAAGATATAAAAAGACTAATCGGAAATTTGGATTGCTAAAAAAATTTCCTATCTTTTAATAGGTTATAACTTTTTGTACGGTAATTAATAAAAAAGTTACGACGGAATTTCAAATTTTAACAAAAATTTTGTATTTCCCCCGTATATTGAAAACTACAAAAGATATAAAAAAATTAATTGGACATTTGGATTGTTGAGAGAATTTCCTATCTTTTGATAGGTTATAACTTTTTGTACGGTAAATAATAAAAAAGTTACAAGGGAATTACAAATTTTAACAAAAATTTTGTATTTCCCCCGTATATTGAAAACTATAAAAGATAAAAAAAAATTAATTAGAAATTTGGATTGCTGAGCAAATTTCTTTTCTTTTAGTAGGTTATAACTTTTTGTACGTTAATTAAAAAAACAGTTACGAGGGAATTACAAATTTTAACAAAAATTTTGTATTCCCCCGTATATTGAAAACTATAAAAGATATAAAAAATTAATTGGATATTTGGATTTTTGAGAGAATTTCCTATCTTTTGATAGGTTATAACTTTTTGTACGGTAAATAATAAAATAGTTACGAGGGAATTACAAATTTTAACAAAAATTTTGTATTTCCCCCGTATATTGAAAACTATAAAAGATAAAAAAAAATTAATTAGAAATTTGGATTGCTGAGCAAATTTCTTTACTTTTGATAGGTTATAACTTTTTGTACGTTAATTAAAAAAACAGTTACGAGGGAATTACAAATTTTAACAAAAATTTTGTATTTCCCCCGTATATTGAAAACTATAAAAGATATGAAAGAACTAATTGGAACTTTGGATTTTTAAGAAAATTTCCTATCTTTTGATAGGTTACAACTTTCTGTACGTTAATTAATAACAAAGTTACGAGGGATTTACAAATTTTAATAAACATTTGGTATTTCCCCCGTTTTTTAAAAACGATAAAAGATATAAAAAAATTAATTGGAATTTTGGATTTTTAAAAAAATTTCCTTTCTTTCGATAGGTTACAACTTTTTGTACGTTAATTAATAAAAAAGTTACGAGGGATTTACAAATTTTAACAAAAATTTTGTATTTCCCCCGTATATTGAAAACTATAAAAGATATAAAAAGACTAATGGGAAATTTGGATTGCTTAAAAAATTTCCTATCTTTTAATAGGTTATAACTTTTTGTACGATAATTAATAAAAAAGTTACCAGGGAATTTCAAATTTTAACAAAAATTTTGTATTTTCCCCGTATATTGAAAACTATAAAAGATATAAAAAAATTAATTGGATATTTGGATTTTTAAGAAAATTTCCTATCTTTTGATAGGTTATAACTGTTTGTACGGAAATTATAAAAAAGTTACGAGGGAATTACAAATTTTAACAAAAATTTTGTATTTCCCTCGTGTATTGAAAACTATAAAAGATATAAAAAAAATAATTAAAAATTTGGATTCTTAAGAAAATTTCCTATCTTTTGATAGGTTATAACTTTTTGTACGGTAATTAGTAAAAAAGTTACGAGGGAATTACAAATTTTAAGAAAAATTTGGTATTTCCCTCGTATATTGAAAACTATAAAAGATATAACAAAAATATATGGAATTTTGGATTTCTTAAAAAATTTCCTTTCTTTTGATAGGTTATAACTTTTTGTACGGTAATTAATAAAAAAGTTACGAGGGAATTACAAATTTTAACAAAAATTTTGTATTTTCCCCGTATATTGAAAACTATAGAAGATATGAGAGAACTAATTGGAACTTTGGATTTTTAAGAAAATTTCCTTTCTTTCGATAGGTTATAACTTTTTGTACGTTAATTAATAAAAAAGTTACGAGGGATTTACAAATTTTAACAAAAATTTTGTATTTCCCCCGTATATTAAAAACTATAAAAGATATAAAAAGACTAATCGGAAATTTGAAATGATAAAAAATTTCCTATCTTTTAATAGGTTATAACTTTTTGTACGGTAATTAATAAAAAAGTTACGAGGGAATTTCAAATTTTAACAAAAATTTTGTATTTCCCCCGTATATTGAAAACTACAAAAGATATAAAAAAACTAATTGGACATTTGGATTCTTGAGAAAATTTCCTATCTTTTGATAGGTTATAACTTTTTGTACGGTAATTAATAAAAAAGTAACGAGGGAATTACAAATTTTAACAAAAATTTGGTATTTCCCCCGTATATTGAAAACTATAAAAGATATGAAAAAACTAGTTGGAATTTTGAATTTTTAAGAAAATTTTCTATCTTTTAATATGTTATAACTTTCTGTACGTTAATTAATAAACAAGTTACGAGGGATTTACAAATTTTAACAAAAATTTGGTATTTCCCCCGTATATTGAAAACTATAAAAGATATAAAAAAAATAATTAAAAATTTGGATTCTTGAGAAAATTTCCTATCTTTTAATAGGTTATAATTTTTTGTACGGTAATTAATAAAAAAGTTACGAGGGAATTTCAAATTTTAACAAAAATTTTGTATTACCCCCGTATATTGAAAACTATAAAAGATATAAAAAATTATTTGGATATTTGGATTGTTGAGAAAATTTCCTATCTTTTGATAGGTTATAACTTTTTGTACGGTAAATAATAAAAAAGTTACGAGGGAATTACAAATTTTAACAAAAATTTTGTATTTCCCCCGTATATTGAAAACTATAAAAGATAAAAAAAAATTAATTAGAAATTTGGATTTCTGAGCAAATTTCTTTTCTTTTGATAGGTTATAACTTTTTGTACGTTAATTAAAAAAACAGTTACGAGGGAATTACAAATTTTAACAAAAATTTTGTATTTCCCCCGTATATTGAAAACTATAAAATATATAAAAAAATTAATTAAAAATTTGGATTTTTGAGAAAATTTTCTATCTTTTAATAGGTTATAACTTTTTGTACGGTAATTAATAAAAAAGTTACGAGGGAATTACAAATTTTACCAAAGATTTGGTATTTCCCCCGTATATTGAAAACTATAAAAGATATGAAAGAACTAATTGGAACTTTGGATTTTTAAAAAAATTTCCTTTCTTTCGATAGGTTACAACTTTTTGTACGTTAATTTATAAAAAAGTTACGAGGGATTTACAAATTTTAACAAAAATTTGGTATTTCCCCCGTATATTGAAAACTATAAAAGATATAAAAAGGCTAATCGGAAATTTGGATTGCTAAAATAATTTCCTATCTTTGAATACGTTATAACTTTCTGTACGTTAATTAATAAACAAGTTACGAGGGATTTACAAATTTTAACAAAAATTTGGTATTTCCCCCGTATATTAAAAACTATAAAAGATATAAAAAAATTAATTGGATATTTGGATTGTTAAGAGAATTTCCTATCTTTTGATAGGTTATAATTTTTTGTACGGTAATTAATAAAAAAGTTACGAGGGATTTACAAATTTTAACAAAAATTTGATATTTCCCCTGTTTTTTGAAAACTATAAAATATATAAAAAAATTAATTGGAATTTTGGATTTTTAAAAAAAATTCCTTTCTTTTGATAGGTTATAACTTTTTGTACGTTAATTAATAAAAAAGTTACGAGGGATTTACAAATTTTAACAAAAATTTTGCATTTCTCCCGTATATTAAAAACTATAAAAGATATAAAAAAATTAATTGGATATTTGGATTATTAAGAGAATTTCCTATCTTTTGATAGGTTATAACTTTTTGTACGGTAAATAATAAAAAAGTTACGAGGGAATTACAAATTTTAACAAAAATTTTGTGTTTCCCCCGTATATTGAAAACTATTAAAAATAAAATAAAATTAATTAGAAATTTGGATTGCTGAGCAAATTTCCTTTCTTTTGATAGGTTATAACTTTTTGTACGTTAATTAAAAGAACAGTTACGAAGGAATTACAAATTTTAACAAAAATTTTGTATTTTGTTTATTGAAAACTATAAAAGATATAAAAAAACTAATTAAAATTTTGGATTTTTAAGAAAATTTCCTATCTTTTGATAGGTTACAACTTTCTGTACGCTAATTAATAAAAAAGTTACGAGGGATGTACAAATTTTAACAAAAATTTGGTATTTTCCCTGTTTTTTGAAAACTATGAAAGGTATAAAAAAATTAATTGGAACTTTGGATTTTTAAAAAAATTTACTTTCTTTTGATAGGTTATAACTTTTTGTACGTTAATTAATAAAAAAGATACGAGGGATTTACAAATTTTAACAAAAATTTTGTATTTCCCCCGTATATTGAAAACTATAAAAGATATAAAAAAATTAATTGGAATTTTGGATTTATAAAAAAATTTCCTTTCTTTTGATAGTTACAACTTTTTGTACGTTAATTAATAAAAAAGTTACGAGGGAATTACAAATTTTAACAAAAATTTGGTATTTCCCCCGTATATTGAAAACTATAAAAGATATAAAAAAATTAATTGGAATTTTGGATTTATAAAAAAATTTCCTTTCTTTTGATAGTTACAACTTTTTGTACGTTAATTAATAAAAAAGTTACGAGGGATTTACAAATTTTAACAAAAATTTGGTATTTTCCCTGTTTTTTAAAAACGATAAAAGATATAAAAAAATTAATTAGAACTTTGGATTTTTAAAAACATTTCCTTTCTTTCGATAGGTTTTAACTTTTTGTACGTTAATTAATAAAAAAGTTACGAGGGATTTACAAATTTTAACAAAAATTTGGTATTTCCCCCGTATATTGAAAACTATAAAAGATATAAAAAAATTAATTGGAATTTTGGATTTATAAAAAAATTTCCTTTCTTTTGATAGTTACAACTTTTTGTACGTTAATTAATAAAAAAGTTACGAGGGATTTACAAATTTTAACAAAAATTTTGTATTTCCCCCGTATATTGAAAACTATAAAAGATATAAAAAGACTAATCGAAAATTTGGATTGCTAAAAAAATTTCCTATCTTTTAATAGGTTATAACTTTTTGTACGGTAATTAATAAAAAAGTTACGAGGGAATTACAAATTTTAACAAAAATTTGGTATTTCCCCCGTATATTAAAAACTATAAAAGATATGAAAGAACTAATTGGAACTTTGGATTTTTAAGAAAATTTCCTATCTTTTGATAGGTTACAACTTTCTGTACGTTAATTAATAAAAAAGTTACGAGGGATTTACAAATTTTAACAAAAATTTGGTATTTCCCCCGTTTTTTAAAAACGATAAAAGATATAAAAAAATTAATTGGAATTTTGGATTTTTAAAAAAATTTCCTTTCTTTCGATAGGTTACAACTTTTTGTACGTAAATTAATAAAAAAGTTACGAGGGAATTACAACTTTTAACAAAAATTTTGGATTTCCCCCGTATATTGAAAACTATAAAAGATATAAAAAAAATTAATTGAAAATTTGGATTCTTGAGAAAATTTCCTATCTTTTGATAGGTTATAACTTTTTTTACGGTAATTAATAAAAAAGTTACGAGGGAATTACAAATTTTAACAAAAATTTGGTATTTCCTCCGTATATTGAAAACTATAAAAGATATAAAAAAAATAATTGAAATTTTGGATTTCTAAAAATATTTCCTTTCTTTTGATAGGTTATAACTTTTTGTACGGTAATTAATAAAAAAGTTAAAAGGGAATTACAAATTTTAACAAAAATTTTGTATTTCCCCCGTATATTGAAAACTATAAAAGATATGAAAAAACTAATTGAAATTTTGAATTTCTAAGAAAATTTTCTATCTTTTGATAGGTTACAACTTTCTGTACGCTAATTAATAAAAAAGTTACGAGGGATTTACAAATTTTAACAAAAATTTGGTATTTCCCCCGTTTTTTGAAAACTATTAAAGATATAAAAAAATTAATTGGAACTTTGGATTTTTAAAAAAATTTACTTTCTTTTGATAGGTTATAACTTTTTGTACGTTAATTAATAAAAAAGATACGAGGGATTTACAAATTTTAACAAAAATTTTGTATTTCCCCCGTATATTGAAAACTATAAAAGATATAAAAAAATTAATTGGAATTTTGGATTTATAAAAAAATTTCCTTTCTTTTGATAGTTACAACTTTTTGTACGTTAATTAATAAAAAAGTTACGAGGGATTTACAAATTTTAACAAAAATTTGGTATTTCCCCCGTATATTGAAAACTATAAAAGATATAAAAAAATTAATTGGAATTTTGGATTTATAAAAAAATTTCCTTTCTTTTGATAGTTACAACTTTTTGTACGTTAATTAATAAAAAAGTTACGAGGGATTTACAAATTTTAACAAAAATTTGATATTTCACCCGTTTTTTGAAAATTATAAAATATATAAAAAAATTAATTAGAATTTCGGATTTTTAAAAAAAATTTCTTTCTTTTGATAGGTTATAACTTTTTGTACGTTAATTAATAAAAAAGTTACGAGGGATTTACAAATTTTAACAAAAATTTTGTATTTCTCCCGTATATTAAAAACTATAAAAGATATAAAAAAATTAATTGGATATTTGGATTATTAAGAGAATTTCCTATCTTTTGATAGTTTATAACTTTTTGTACGGTAAATAATAAAAAAGTTACGAGGGAATTACAAATTTTAACAAAAATTTTGTGTTTCCCCCGTATATTGAAAACTATAAAAGATAAAATAAAATTAATTAGAAATTTGGATTGCTGAGCAAATTTCCTTTCTTTGATAGGTTATAACTTTTTGTACGTTAATTAAAAAAACAGTTACGAAGGAATTACAAATTTTAACAAAAATTTTGTATTTCCCCCGTTTATTGAAAACTATAAAAGATATAAAAAAACTAATTAAAATTTTGGATTTTTAAGAAAATTTCCTCTTTTGATAGGTTACAACTTTCTGTACGCTAATTAATAAAAAAGTTACGAGGGATGTACAAATTTTAACAAAAATTTGGTATTTTTCCTGTTTTTTGAAAACTATAAAAGGTATAAAAAATATAATCGGAACTTTGGATTTTGAAAAAAATTTCCTTTCTTTTGATAGGTTATAACTTTTTGTACGTTAATTAATAAAAAAGTTACGAGGGATTTACAAATTTTAACAAAAATTTTGTATTTCCCCGGATATTGAAAACTATAAAAGATATAAAAAGACTAATCGGAAATTTGTATTGCTGAGAAAATTTTCTTTCTTTTGATAGGTTATAACTTTTTGTACGGTAATTAATAAAAAAGTTACGAGGGAATTACAAATTTTAACAAAAATTTTGGATTTCCCCCGTATATTGAAAACTATAAAAATTATAAAAAAAATTAAATGAAAATTTGGATTCTTGAGAAAATTTCCTATCTTTTGATAGGTTATAACTATTTGTACGGTAATTAATAAAAAAGTTACGAGGGAATTACAAATTTTAACAAAAATTTGGTATTTCCTCCGTATATTGAAAACTATAAAAGATATAAAAAAAATAATTAAAATTTTGAATCTTTAAGAAAATTTTCTATCTTTTGATAGGTTACAACTTTCTGTACGCTAATTAATAAAAAAGTTACGATGGATTTACAATTTTTAACAAAAATTTGGTATTTCCCCCGTTTTTTGAAAACTATAAAAGATATAAAAAAATTAATTGGAACTTTGGATTTTTAAAAAAATTTCCTTTCTTTCGATAGGATACAAGTTTTTGTACGTTAATTAATAAAAAAGTTATGAGGGATTTACAAATTTTAACAAAAATTTTGTATTTCCCCCGTATATTGAAAACTATTAAAGATATAAAAAGACTAATCGGAAATTTGGATTGCTAAAATAATTTCCTATCTTTTAATAGGTTATAACTTTTTGTACGGTAATTAATAAAAAAGGTACGAGGCAATTACAAGTTTTAACAAAAATTTTGTATTTCCCCCGTATATTGAAAAATATAAAAGGTATAAAAAAACTAATTGGAATTTTGAATTTTTAAAAACATTTCCTTTCTTTCGATAGGTTATAACTTTTTGTACGTTATTTAATAAAAAAGTTACGAGGGATTTACAAATTTTAACAAAAATTTGGTATTTCCCCCGTATATTGAAAACTATAAAAGATATAAAAAAATTAATTGGAATTTTGGATTTATAAAAAGATTTCCTATCTTTTGATAGGTTATAACTTTTTGTACGGAAATTAATAAAAAAGTTACGAGGGAATTACAAATTTTAACAAAAATTTGGTATTTCCTCCGTATATTGAAAACTATAAAAGATATAAAAAAAATAATTGAAATTTTGGATTTCTAAAAAAATTTCCTTTCTTTTGATAGGTTATAACTTTTTGTACGGTAATTAATAAAAAAGTTACAAGGGAATTACAAATTTTAACAAAAATTTTGTATTTCCCCCGTATATTGAAAACTATAAAAGATATGAAACACCTAATTGAAATTTTGAATTTCTAAAAAAATTTCCTTTCTTTTGATAGGTTACAACTTTCTGTACGCTAATTAATAAAAAAGTTACGAGGGATTTACAAATTTTAACAAAAATTTGGTATTTCCCCCGTTTTTTGAAAACTATTAAAGATATAAAAAAATTAATTGGAACTTTGGATTTTTAAAAAAATTTCCTTTCATTCGATAGGTTACAACTTTTTGTACGTTAATTAATAAAAAAGTTACCAGGGATTTAGAAATTTTAACAAAAATTTTGTATTTCCCCCGTATATTGAAAACTATAAAAGATATAAAAAGACTAATCGGAAATTTGGATTGCTAAAATAATTTTCTATCTTTTAATAGGTTACAACTTCCTGTACGTTAATTAATAAACAAGTTACGAGGGATTTACAAATTTTAACAAAAATTTGGTATTTCCCCCGTATATTAAAAACTATAAAAGATAAAAAATTAATTGGATATTTGGATTGCTAAGAGAATTTCCTATCTTTTGATAGGTTACAATTTTTTGTACGGTAATTAATAAAAAAGTTACGAGGGATTTACAAATTTTAACAAAAATTTGATATTTCACCCGTTTTTTGAAAATTATAAAATATATAAAAAAATTAATTGGAATTTTGGATTTTTAAAAAAAATTCCTTTCTTTTGATAGGTTATAACTTTTTGTACGTTAATTAATAAAAAAGTTACGAGGGATTTACAAATTTTAACAAAAATTTTGTATTTCTCCCGTATATTAAAAACTATAAAAGATATATAAAAATTAATTGGATATTTGGATTATTAAGAGAATTTCCTATCTTTTGATAGGTTATAACTTTTTGTACGGTAAATAATAAAAAAGTTACGAGGGAATTACAAATTTTAACAAAAATTTTGTGTTTCCCCCGTATATTGAAAACTATAAAAGATAAAATAAAATTAATTAGAAATTTGGATTGCTGAGCAAATTTCCTTTCTTTTGATAGGTTATAACTTTTTGTACGTTAATTAAAAAAACAGTTACGAAGGAATTACAAATTTTAACAAAAATTTTGTATTTCCCCCGTTTATTGAAAACTATAAAAGATATAAAAAAACTAATTAAAATTTTGGATTTTTAAGAAAATTTCCTCTTTTGATAGGTAACAACTTTCTGTACGCTAATTAATAAAAAAGTTACGAGGGATGTACAAATTTTAACAAAAATTTGGTATTTTTCCTGTTTTTTGAAAACTATAAAAGGTATAAAAAAATTAATCGGAACTTTGGATTTTGAAAAAAATTTCCTTTCTTTTGATAGGTTATAACTTTTTGTACGTTAATTAATAAAAAAGTTACGAGGGATTTACAAATTTTAACAAAAATTTTGGATTTCCCCCGTATATTGAAAACTATAAAAATTATAAAAAAAATTAATTGAAAATTTGGATTCTTGAGAAAATTTCCTATCTTTTGATAGGTTATAACTATTTGTACGGTAATTAATAAAAAAGTTACGAGGGAATTACAAATTTTAACAAAAATTTGGTATTTCCTCCGTGTATTGAAAACTATAAAAGATATAAAAAAAATAATTAAAATTTTGAATCTTTAAGAAAATTTTCTATCTTTTGATAGGTTACAACTTTCTGTACGCTAATTAATAAAAAAGTTACGATGGATTTACAATTTTTAACAAAAATTTGGTATTTCCCCCGTTTTTTGAAAACTATAAAAGATATAAAAAAATTAATTGGAACTTTGGATTTTTAAAAAAATTTCCTTTCTTTCGATAGGATACAAGTTTTTGTACGTTAATTAATAAAAAAGTTACGAGGGATTTACAAATTTTAACAAAAATTTTGTATTTCCCCCGTATATTGAAAACTATTAAAGATATAAAAAGACTAATCGGAAATTTGGATTGCTAAAATAATTTCCTATCTTTTAATAGGTTATAACTTTTTGTACGGTAATTAATAAAAAAGTTACGAGGCAATTACAAGTTTTAACAAAAATTTTGTATTTCCCCCGTATATTGAAAAATATAAAAGGTATAAAAAAAGTAATTGGAATTTTAAATTTTTAAAAACATTTCCTTTCTTTCGATAGGTTATAGCTTTTTGTACGTTAATTAATAAAAAAGTTACGAGATTTACAAATTTTAACAAAAATTTGGTATTTCCCCCGTATATTGAAAACTATAAAAGATATAAAAAAATTAATTGGAATTTTGAATTTATAAAAAAATTTCCTATCTTTTGATAGGTTATAACTTTTTGTACGGTAATTAATAAAAAAGTTACGAGGGAATTACAAATTTTAACAAAAATTTGGTATTTCTCCCGTATATTAAAAACTATAAAATATATAAAAAATTAATTGGAATTTTGGATTTTTAAAAAAATTTCCGTTCTTTCGATAGGTTATACCTTTTTGTACGTTAATTAATAAAAAAGTTTCGAGGGATTTACAAATTTTAACAAAAATTTTGTATTTCCCCCGTATATTGAAAACTATAAAAGATATAAAAAGACTAATCGAAAATTTGGATTGCTAAAAAAATTTCCCATCTTTTAATAGGTTATAACTTTTTGTACGGTAAATAATAAAAAAGTTACGAGGGAATTACAAATTTTAACAAAAATTTGGTTTTTCCCCCGTATATTGAAAACTATAAAAGATATGAAAAAACTAGTTGGAATTTTGGTTTCTTGAGAAAATTTCCTATCTTTTAATAGGTTATAATTTTTTGTACGGTAATTAAAAAAAAAGTTACGAGGGAATTTCAAATTTTAACAAAAATTTTGTATTTCCCCCGTATATTGAAAACTATAAAAGATATAAAAAATTAATTAGATATTTGGATTGTTGAGAGAATTTCCTATCCTTTGATGGGTTATAACTTTTTGTACGGTAAATAATAAAAAAGTTACGAGGGAATTACAAATTTTAACAAAAATTTGGTATTTCCCCCGTATATTGAAAACTATAAAAGATATGAAAAAACTAGTTGAAATTTTGGTTTCTTGAGAAAATTTCCTATCTTTTAATAGGTTATAATTTTTTGTACGGTAATTAAAAAAAAAGTTACGAGGGAATTTCAAATTTTAACAAAAATTTTGTATTTCCCCCGTATATTGAAAACTATAAAAGATATAAAAAATTAATTAGATATTTGGATTGTTGAGAGAATTTCCTATCCTTTGATGGGTTATAACTTTTTGTACGGTAAATAATAAAAAAGTTACGAGGGAATTACAAATTTTAACAAAAATTTTGTAATTCCTCCGTATATTGAAAACTATAAAAGAAAAAAAAAATTAATTAGAAATTTGGATTGCTGAGCAAATTTCTTTTCTTTCGATAGGTTATAACTTTTTGTACGTTAATTAAAAAAATAGTTACGAAGGAATTACACATTTTAACAAAAATTTTGTATTTCCCCCGTATATTGAAAACTATAAAAGATATAAAAAAATTAATTAAAAATTTGGATTCTTGAAAAAATTTTCTATCTTTTGATAGGTTATAACTTTTTGTACGGTAATTAATAAAAAAGTTACGAGGGAATTACAAATTTTAACAAAAATTTGGTATTTCCCCCGTATATTGAAAACTATAAAAGATATATGAAAGAACTAATTGGAACTTTGGATTTTTAAGAAAATTTCCTATCTTTTGATAGGTTACAACTTTCTGTACGTTAATTAATTAAAAAGTTACGAGGGATTTACAAATTTTAACAAAAATTTGGTATTTCCCCCGTTTTTTAAAAACGATAAAAGATATAAAAAAATTAATTGGAATTTTGGATTTTTAAAAAAATTTCCTTTCTTTCGATAGGTTACAACTTTTTGTACGTTAATTAATAAAAAAGTTACGAGGGATTTACAAATTTTAACAAAAATTTTGTATTTCCCCCGTATATTGAAAACTATAAAAGATATAAAAAGACTAATGTGAAATTTGGATTGTTTAAAAAATTTCCTATCTTTTAATAGGTTATAACTTTTTGTACGGTAATTAATAAAAAAGTTACCAGGGAATTACAAATTTTAACAAAAATTTTGTATTTCCCTTGTATATTGAAAACTATAAAAGATATAAAAAAAATAATTGAAAATTTAAATTCTTAAGAAAATTTCCTATCTTTTGATAGGTTATAACTTTTTGTACGGTAATTAGTAAAAAAGTTACGAGGGAATTACAAATTTAAAGAAAAATTTGGTATTTCCCTCGTATATTGAAAACTATAAAAGATATAACAAAAATATATGAAATTTTGGATTTCTAAAAAAATTTCCTTTCTTTTGATAGGTTATAACTTTTTGTACGGTAATTAATAAAAAAGTTACGAGGGAATTACAAATTTTAACAAAAATTTTGTATTTTCCCCGTATATTGAAAACTATAGAAGATATGAGAGAACTAATTGGAACTTTGGATTTTTAAGAAAATTTCCTTTCTTTCGATAGGTTATAACTTTTTGTACGTTATTTAATAAAAAAGTTACGAGGGATTTACAAATTTTAACAAAAATTTTGTATTTCCCCCGTATATTGAAAACTATAAAAGATATAAAAAGACTAATCGGAAATTTGAAATGATAAAAAATTTCCTATCTTTTAATAGGTTATAACTTTTTGTACGCTAATTAATAAAAAAGTTACGAGGGAATTTCAAATTTTAACAAAAATTTTGTATTTCCCCCGTATATTGAAAACTACAAAAGATATAAAAAAATTAATTGGACATTTGGATTGTTGAGAGAATTTCCTATCTTTTGATAGGTTATAAATTTTTGTACGGTAAATAATAAAAAGGTTACGAGGGAATTACAAATTTTAACAAAAATTTGGTATTTCCCCCGTATATTGAAAACTATAAAAGATATAAAAAAAAAATTAAAAATTTGGATTCTTGAGAAAATTTCCTATCTTTTAATAGGTTATAATTTTTTGTACGGTAATTAATAAAAAAGTTACGAGGGAATTTCAAATTTTAACAAAAATTTTGTATTTCCCCCGTATATTGAAAACTATAAAAGATATAAAAAATTAATTGGATATTTGGATTGTTGAGAAAATTTCCTATCTTTTGATAGGTTATAACTTTTTGTACGGTAAATAATAAAAAAGTTACGAGGGAATTACAAATTTTAACAAAAATTTTGTATTTCCCCCGTTTATTGAAAACTATAAAAGATATAAAAAAACTAATTAAAATTTTGGATTTTTAAGAAAATTTCCTATCTTTTGATAGGTTACAACTTTCTGTATGCTAATTAATAAAAAAGTTACGAGGGATGTACAAATTTTAACAAAAATTTGGTATTTTCCCTGTTTTTTGAAAACTATAAAAGGTATAAAAAATGAATTGGAACTTTGGATTTTTAAAAAAATTTACTTTCTTTTGATAGGTTATAACTTTTTGTACGTTAATTAATAAAAAAGTTACGAGGGATTTACAAATTTTAACAAAAATTTTGTATTTCCCCGGATATTGAAAACTATAAAAGATATAAAAAGACTAATCGGAAATTTGTATTGCTGACAAAATTTTCTTTCTTTTAATAGGTTATAACTTTCTGTACGTTAATTAATAAACAAGTTACGAGGGATTTACAAATTTTAACAAAAATTTGGTATTTCCCCCGTATATTGAAAACTATAAAAGATATAAAAAAAAATAATTGGAATTTTGGATTTATAAAAAAATTTCCTTTCTTTTGATAGTTACAACTTTTTGTACGTTAATTAATAAAAAAGTTACGAGGGATTTACAAATTTTAACAAAAATTTGGTATTTTCCCTGTTTTTTAAAAACGATAAAAGATATAAAAAAATTAATTAGAATTTTGGATTTTTAAAAACATTTCCTTTCTTTCGATAGGTTATAACTTTTTGTACGTTAATTAATAAAAAAGTTAAGAGGGATTTACAAATTTTAACAAAAATTTGGTATTTTTCCCGTATATTGAAAACTATAAAAGATATAAAAAAATTAATTGGAATTTTGGATTTATAAAAAAATTTCCTATCTTTTGATGGATTATGACTTTTTGTACGGTAATTAATAAAAAAGTTACGAGGGAATTACAAATCTTAACAAAAATTTGGTATTTCCCCCGTATATTGAAAACTATAAAAGATATAAAAAAATTAATTGGAATTTTGGATTTTTAAAAAAATTTCCTTTCTTTCGATAGGTTATACCTTTTTGTACGTTAATTAATAAAAAAGTTACGAGGGATTTACAAATTTAAACAAAAATTTTGTATTTCCCCCGTATATTGAAAACTATAAAAGATATAAAAAGACTAATCGAAAATTTGGATTGCTAAAAAAATTTCCTATCTTTTAATAGGTTATAACTTTTTGTACGGTAAATAATAAAAAAGTTACGAGGGAATTACAAATTTTAACAAAAATTTTGTATTTCCCCCGTATATTAAAAACTATAAAAGATATAAAAAAATTAATTGAAAATTTGGATTCTTGAGAAAATTTCCTATCTTTTGATAGGTTATAACTTTTTGTACGGTAATTAATAAAAAAGTTACGAGGGAATTACAAATTTTAACAAAAATTTGGTATTTCCCCCGTATATTGAAAACTTTAAAAGATATGAAAAAACTAGTTGGAATTTTGAATTTTTAAGAAAATTTTCTATCTTTTAATATGTTATAACTTTCTGTACGTTAATTAATAAACAAGTTACGAGGGATTTACAAATTTTAACAAAAATTGGGTATTTCCCCTGTATATTGAAAACTATAAAAGATATAAAAAAATTAATTGAAAATTTGGATTCTTGAGAAAATTTCCTATCTTTTAATAGGTTATAATTTTTTGTACGCTAATTAAAAAAAAAAGTTACGAGGGAATTTCAAATTTTAACAAAAATTTTGTATTTCCCCCGTATATTGAAAACTATAAAAGATATAAAAAACTAATTGGATATTTGGATTGTTGAGAGAATTTCCTATCCTTTGATGGGTTATAACTTTTTGTACGGTAAATAATAAAAAAGTTACGAGGGAATTACAAATTTTAACAAAAATTTGGTATTTCCCCCGTTTTTTAAAAACGATAAAAGATATAAAAAAATTAATTGGAATTTTGGATTTTCAAAAAAATTTCCTTTCTTTTGATAGGTTACAACTTTTTGTACGTTAATTAATAAAAAAGTTACAAGTGATTTACAAATTTTAACAAAAATTTTGTATTTCCCCCGTATATTGAAAACTATAAAAGATATAAAAAGACTAATGGGAAATTTGGATTGCTTAAAAAATTTCCTATCTTTTAATAGGTTATAACTTTTTGTACGGTAATTAATAAAAAAGTTACCAGGGAATTTCAAATTTTAACAAAAATTTTGTATTTCCCCCGTATATTGAAAACTATAAAAGATATAAAAAAATTAATTGGATATTTGGATTGTTGAGAGAATTTCCTATCTTTTGATAGGTTATAACTGTTTGTACGGAAATTACAAAAAAGTTACGAGGGAATTACAAATTTTAACAAAAATTTTGTATTTCCCTTGTATATTGAAAACTATAAAAGATATAAAAAAAATAATTGAAAATTTGGATTCTTAAGAAAATTTCCTATCTTTTGATAGGTTATAACTTTTTGTACGGTAATTAGTAAAAAAGTTACGAGGGAATTACAAATTTTAAGAAAAATTTGGTATTTCCCTCGTATATTGAAAACTATAAAAGATATAAAAAAAATATATGGAATTTTGGATTTCTAAAAAAAATTCCTTTCTTTTGATAGGTTACAACTTTTTGTACGGTAATTAATAAAAAAGTTACGAGGGAATTACAAATTTTAACAAAAATTTTGTATTTTCCCCGAATATTGAAAACTATAGAAGATATGAAAGAACTAATTGAAACTTTGGATTTTTAAGAAAATTTCCTATCTTTTGATAGGCTACAACTTTCTGTACGTTAATTAATAAAAAAGGTACGAGGGATTTACAAATTTTAAGAAAAATTTGGTATTTCCCCCGTTTTTTAAAAACGATAAAAGATATAAAAAAATTAATTGGAATTTTGGATTTTTAAAAAAATTTTCTTTCTTTCGATAGGTTATAACTTTTTGTACGTTAATTAATAAAAAAGTTACGAGGGATTTACAAATTTTAACAAAAATTTTGTATTTCCCCCGTATATTGAAAACTATAAAAGATATAAAAAAGACTAATCGGAAATTTGGATGGCTAAAAAAATTTCCTATCTTTTAATAGGTTATAACTTTTTGTACGGTAATTAATAAAAAAGTTACGAGGGAATATCAAATTTTAACAAAAATTTTGTATTTCCCCCGTATATTGAAAACTTCAAAAGATTTAAAAAAAATTAATTGGACATTTGGATTGCTGAGAGAATTTCCTATCTTTTGATAGGTTATAACTTTTTGTACGGTAAATAATAAAAAAGTTACGAGGGAATTACAAATTTTAACAAAAATTTTGTATTTCCCCCGTATATTGAAAACTATAAAAGATATAAAAAAATTAATTGAAAATTTGGATTCTTGAGAAAATTTCCTATCTTTTGATAGGTTATAACTTTTTGTACGGTAATTAATAAAAAAGTTACGAGGGAATTACAAATTTTAACAAAAATTTGGTATTTCCCCCGTATATTGAAAACTATAAAAGATATGAAAAAACTAATTGGAACTTTGGATTTTTAAGAAAATTTCCTATCTTTTAATATGTTATAACTTTCTGTAAGTTAATTAATAAACAAGTTACGAGGGATTTACAAATTTTAACAAAAATTTGGTATTTCCCCCGTATATTGAAAACTATAAAAGATATAAAAAATTAATTGGATATGTTGATTGTTGAGAGAATTTCCTATCTTTTGATAGGTTATAACTTTTTGTACGGTAAATAATAAAAAAGTTACGAGGGAATTACAAATTTTAACAAAAATTTTGTATTTCCCCCGTATATTGAAAACTATAAAAGATAAAAAAAAATTAATTAGAAATTTGGATTGCTGAGCAAATTTCTTTTCTTTTGATAGGTTATAACTTTTTGTACGTTAATTAAAAAAACAGTTACGGGGGAATTACAAATTTTAACAAAAATTTTGTATTTCCCCCGTATATTGAAAACTATAAAAGATATAAAAAAATTAATTAAAAATTTGGATTCTTGAGAAAATTTTCTATCTTTTGATAGGTTATAACTTTTTGTACGGTAATTAATAAAAAAGTTACGAGGGAATTACAAATTTTAACAAAAATTTGGTATTTCCCCCGTATATTGAAAACTATAAAAGATATGAAAGAACTAATTGGAACTTTGGATTTTTAAGAAAATTTCCTAACTTTTGATAGGTTACAACTTTCTGTACGTTAATTAATAAAAAAGTTACCAGGGATTTACAAATTTTAACAAAAATTTGGTATTTTCCCCGTTTTTTAAAAACGATAAAAGATATAAAAAATTAATTGGAATTTTGGATTTTTAAAAAAATTTCCTTTCTTTCGATAGGTTACAACTTTTTGTACGTAAATTAATAAAAAAGTTACGAGGGAATTACAACTTTTAACAAAAATTTTGGATTTCCCCGTATATTGAAAACTATAAAAGATATAAAAAAAATTAATTGAAAATTTGGATTCAAGAGAAAATTTCCTATCTTTTGATAGGTTATAACTTTTTGTACGGTAATTAATAAAAAAGTTACGAGGGAATTACAAATTTTAACAAAAATTTGGTATTTCCTCCGTATATTGAAAACTATAAAAGATATAAAAAAAATAATTAAAATTTTGGATTTCTAAAAAAATTTCCTTTCTTTTGATAGGTTATAACTTTTTGTACCCTAATTATTAAAAAAGTTACAAGGGAATTACAAATTTTAACAAAAATTTTGTATTTCCCCCGTATATTGAAAACTATAAAAGATATAAAAAGACTAATCGGAAATTTGGATGGCTAAAAAAATTTCCTATCTTTTAATAGGTTATAACTTTTTGTACGGTAATTAATAAAAAAGTTACGAGGGAATATCAAATTTTAACAAAAATTTTGTATTTCCCCCGTATATTGAAAACTTCAAAAGATTTAAAAAAAATTAATTGGACATTTGGATTGCTGAGAGAATTTCCTATCTTTTGATAGGTTATAACTTTTTGTACGGTAAATAATAAAAAAGTTACGAGGGAATTACAAATTTTAACAAAAATTTTGTATTTCCCCCGTATATTGAAAACTATAAAAGATATAAAAAAATTAATTAAAAATTTGGATTCTTGAGAAAATTTCCTATCTTTTGATAGGTTATAACTTTTTGTACGGTAATTAATAAAAAAGTTACGAGGGAATTACAAATTTTAACAAAAATTTGGTATTTCCCCCGTATATTGAAAACTATAAAAGATATGAAAAAACTAATTGGAACTTTGGATTTTTAAGAAAATTTCCTATCTTTTAATATGTTATAACTTTCTGTAAGTTAATTAATAAACAAGTTACGAGGGATTTACAAATTTTAACAAAAATTTGGTATTTCCCCCGTATATTGAAAACTATAAAAGATATAAAAAAATTAATTGGATATTTGGATTGTTGAGAGAATTTCCTATCTTTTGATAGGTTATAACTGTTTGTACGGAAATTACAAAAAAGTTACGAGGGAATTACAAATTTTAACAAAAATTTTGTATTTCCCTTGTATATTGAAAACTATAAAAGATATAAAAAAAATAATTGAAAATTTGGATTCTTAAGAAAATTTCCTATCTTTTGATAGGTTATAACTTTTTGTACGGTAATTAGTAAAAAAGTTACGAGGGAATTACAAATTTTAAGAAAAATTTGGTATTTCCCTCGTATATTGAAAACTATAAAAGATATAAAAAAAATATATGGAATTTTGGATTTCTAAAAAAAATTCCTTTCTTTTGATAGGTTACAACTTTTTGTACGGTAATTAATAAAAAAGTTACGAGGGAATTACAAATTTTAACAAAAATTTTGTATTTTCCCCGAATATTGAAAACTATAGAAGATATGAAAGAACTAATTGAAACTTTGGATTTTTAAGAAAATTTCCTATCTTTTGATAGGCTACAACTTTCTGTACGTTAATTAATAAAAAAGGTACGAGGGATTTACAAATTTTAAGAAAAATTTGGTATTTCCCCCGTTTTTTAAAAACGATAAAAGATATAAAAAAATTAATTGGAATTTTGGATTTTTAAAAAAATTTTCTTTCTTTCGATAGGTTATAACTTTTTGTACGTTAATTAATAAAAAAGTTACGAGGGATTTACAAATTTTAACAAAAATTTTGTATTTCCCCCGTATATTGAAAACTATAAAAGATATAAAAAGACTAATCGGAAATTTGGATGGCTAAAAAAATTTCCTATCTTTTAATAGGTTATAACTTTTTGTACGGTAATTAATAAAAAAGTTACGAGGGAATATCAAATTTTAACAAAAATTTTGTATTTCCCCCGTATATTGAAAACTTCAAAAGATTTAAAAAAAATTAATTGGACATTTGGATTGCTGAGAGAATTTCCTATCTTTTGATAGGTTATAACTTTTTGTACGGTAAATAATAAAAAAGTTACGAGGGAATTACAAATTTTAACAAAAATTTTGTATTTCCCCCGTATATTGAAAACTATAAAAGATATAAAAAAATTAATTGAAAATTTGGATTCTTGAGAAAATTTCCTATCTTTTGATAGGTTATAACTTTTTGTACGGTAATTAATAAAAAAGTTACGAGGGAATTACAAATTTTAACAAAAATTTGGTATTTCCCCCGTATATTGAAAACTATAAAAGATATGAAAAAACTAATTGGAACTTTGGATTTTTAAGAAAATTTCCTATCTTTTAATATGTTATAACTTTCTGTAAGTTAATTAATAAACAAGTTACGAGGGATTTACAAATTTTAACAAAAATTTGGTATTTCCCCCGTATATTGAAAACTATAAAAGATATAAAAAATTAATTGGATATGTTGATTGTTGAGAGAATTTCCTATCTTTTGATAGGTTATAACTTTTTGTACGGTAAATAATAAAAAAGTTACGAGGGAATTACAAATTTTAACAAAAATTTTGTATTTCCCCCGTATATTGAAAACTATAAAAGATAAAAAAAAATTAATTAGAAATTTGGATTGCTGAGCAAATTTCTTTTCTTTTGATAGGTTATAACTTTTTGTACGTTAATTAAAAAAACAGTTACGGGGGAATTACAAATTTTAACAAAAATTTTGTATTTCCCCCGTATATTGAAAACTATAAAAGATATAAAAAAATTAATTAAAAATTTGGATTCTTGAGAAAATTTTCTATCTTTTGATAGGTTATAACTTTTTGTACGGTAATTAATAAAAAAGTTACGAGGGAATTACAAATTTTAACAAAAATTTGGTATTTCCCCCGTATATTGAAAACTATAAAAGATATGAAAGAACTAATTGGAACTTTGGATTTTTAAGAAAATTTCCTAACTTTTGATAGGTTACAACTTTCTGTACGTTAATTAATAAAAAAGTTACCAGGGATTTACAAATTTTAACAAAAATTTGGTATTTTCCCCGTTTTTTAAAAACGATAAAAGATATAAAAAAATTAATTGGAATTTTGGATTTTTAAAAAAATTTCCTTTCTTTCGATAGGTTACAACTTTTTGTACGTAAATTAATAAAAAAGTTACGAGGGAATTACAACTTTTAACAAAAATTTTGGATTTCCCCCGTATATTGAAAACTATAAAAGATATAAAAAAAATTAATTGAAAATTTGGATTCAAGAGAAAATTTCCTATCTTTTGATAGGTTATAACTTTTTGTACGGTAATTAATAAAAAAGTTACGAGGGAATTACAAATTTTAACAAAAATTTGGTATTTCCTCCGTATATTGAAAACTATAAAAGATATAAAAAAATAATTAAAATTTTGGATTTCTAAAAAAATTTCCTTTCTTTTGATAGGTTATAACTTTTTGTACCCTAATTAATAAAAAAGTTACAAGGGAATTACAAATTTTAACAAAAATTTTGTATTTCCCCCGTATATTGAAAACTATAAAAGATATGAAAAAACTAATTGAAATTTTGAATTTCTAAGAAAATTTTCTATCTTTTGATAGGTTACAACTTTCTGTACGCTAATTAATAAAAAAGTTACGAGGGATTTACAAATTTTAACAAAAATTTAGTATTTCCCCCGTTTTTTGAAAACTATTAAAGATATAAAAAAATTAATTGGAACTTTGGATTTTTAAAAAAATTTCCTTTCATTCGATAGGTTACAACTTTTTGTACGTTAATTAATAAAATAGTTACGAGGGATTTAGAAATTTTAACAAAAATTTTGTAGTTCCCCCGTATATTGAAAACTATAAAAGATATAAAAAGACTAATCGGAAATTTGGATTGCTAAAATAATTTCCTATCTTTTAATAGGTTACAACTTCCTGTACGTTAATTAATAAACAAGTGACGAGGGATTTACAAATTTTAACAAAAATTTGGTATTTCCCCCGTATATTAAAAACTATAAAAGATAAAAAATTAATTGGATATTTGGATTGCTAAGAGAATTTCCTATCTTTTGATAGGTTATAATTTTTTGTACGGTAATTAATAAAAAAGTTACGAGGGATTTACAAATTTTAACAAAAATTTGATATTTTACCCGTTTTTTAAAAATTATAAAATATATAAAAAAATTAATTGGAATTTTGGATTTTTAAAAAAAATTCCTTTCTTTTGATAGGTTATAACTTTTTGTACGTTAATTAATAAAAAAGTTACGAGGGATTTACAAATTTTAACAAAAATTTTGTATTTCTCCCGTATATTAAAAACTATAAAAGATATAGAAAAATTAATTGGATATTTGGATTATTAAGAGAATTTCCTATCTTTTGATAGGTTATAACTTTCTGTACGCTAATTAATAAAAAAGTTAGAAGGGATGTACAAATTTTAACAAAAATTTGGTGTTTTTCCTGTTTTTTGAAAACTATAAAAGGTATAAAAAAATTAATCGAAACTTTGGATTTTGAAAAAAATTTCCTTTCTTTTGATAGGTTATAACTTTTTGTACGTTAATTAATAAAAAAGTTACGAGGGATTTACAAATTTTAACAAAAATTTTGTATTTCCCCGGATATTGAAAACTATAAAAGATATAAAAAGACTAATCGGAAATTTGTATTGCTGAGAAAATTTTCTTTCTTTTGATGGGTTATAACTTTTTGTACGGTAATTAATAAAAAAGTTACGAGGGAATTACAAATTTTAACAAAAATTTTGGATTTCCCCCGTATATTGAAAACTTTAAAAGATATGAAAAAACTAATTGGAACTTTGGATTTTTAAGAAAATTTCCTATCTTCTAATATGTTATAACTTTCTGTAAGTTAATTAATAAACAAGTTACGAGGGATTTACAAATTTTAACAAAAATTTGGTATTTCCCCCGTATATTGAAAACTATAAAAGGTATAAAAAAATTAATTAAAACTTTGGATTCTTGAGAAAATTTCCTATCTTTTAATAGGTTATAATTTTTTGTACGGTAATTAATAAAAAAGTTACGAGGGAATTTCAAATTTTGACAAAAATTTTGTATTTCCCCCGTATATTGAAAACTATAAAAGATATAAAAAATTAATTGGATATGTTGATTGTTGAGAGAATTTCCTATCTTTTGATAGGTTATAACTTTTTGTACGGTAAATAATAAAAAAGTTACGAGGGAATTACAAATTTTAACAAAAATTTTGTATTTCCCCCGTATATTGAAAACTATAAAAGATAAAAAAAAATTAATTAGAAATTTGGATTGCTGAGCAAATTTCTTTTCTTTTGATAGGTTATAACTTTTTGTACGTTAATTAAAAAAACAGTTACGGGGGAATTACAAATTTTAACAAAAATTTTGTATTTCCCCCGTATATTGAAAACTATAAAAGATATAAAAAAATTAATTAAAAATTTGGATTCTTGAGAAAATTTTCTATCTTTTGATAGGTTATAACTTTTTGTACGGTAATTAATAAAAAAGTTACGAGGGAATTACAACTTTTAACAAAAATTTTGGATTTCCCCCGTATATTGAAAACTATAAAAGATATAAAAAAAATTAATTGAAAATTTGGATTCAAGAGAAAATTTCCTATCTTTTGATAGGTTATAACTTTTTGTACGGTAATTAATAAAAAAGTTACGAGGGAATTACAAATTTTAACAAAAATTTGGTATTTCCTCCGTATATTGAAAACTATAAAAGATATAAAAAAAATAATTAAAATTTTGGATTTCTAAAAAAATTTCCTTTCTTTTGATAGGTTATAACTTTTTGTACGCTAATTAATAAAAAAGTTACAAGGGAATTACAAATTTTAACAAAAATTTTGTATTTCCCCCGTATATTGAAAACTATAAAAGATATGAAAAAACTAATTGAAATTTTGAATTTCTAAGAAAATTTTCTATCTTTTGATAGGTTACAACTTTCTGTACGCTAATTAATAAAAAAGTTACGAGGGATTTACAAATTTTAACAAAAATTTAGTATTTCCCCCGTTTTTTGAAAACTATTAAAGATATAAAAAAATTAATTGGAACTTTGGATTTTTAAGAAAATTTCCTATCTTTTGATAGGTTATAACTTTTTGTACGGTAATTAATAAAAAAGTTACGAGGGAATTACAAATTTTAACAAAAATTTGGTATTTCCCCCGTATATTGAAAACTATAAAAGATATGAAAAAACTAATTGGAACTTTGGATTTTTAAGAAAATTTCCTATCTTTTAATATGTTATAACTTTCTGTAAGTTAATTAATAAACAAGTTACGAGGGATTTACAAATTTTAACAAAAATTTGGTATTTCCCCCGTATATTGAAAACTATAAAAGATATAAAAAAATTAATTGGATATTTGGATTGTTGAGAGAATTTCCTATCTTTTGATAGGTTATAACTGTTTGTACGGAAATTACAAAAAAGTTACGAGGGAATTACAAATTTTAACAAAAATTTTGTATTTCCCTTGTATATTGAAAACTATAAAAGATATAAAAAAAATAATTGAAAATTTGGATTCTTAAGAAAATTTCCTATCTTTTGATAGGTTATAACTTTTTGTACGGTAATTAGTAAAAAAGTTACGAGGGAATTACAAATTTTAAGAAAAATTTGGTATTTCCCTCGTATATTGAAAACTATAAAAGATATAAAAAAAATATATGGAATTTTGGATTTCTAAAAAAAATTCCTTTCTTTTGATAGGTTACAACTTTTTGTACGGTAATTAATAAAAAAGTTACGAGGGAATTACAAATTTTAACAAAAATTTTGTATTTTCCCCGAATATTGAAAACTATAGAAGATATGAAAGAACTAATTGAAACTTTGGATTTTTAAGAAAATTTCCTATCTTTTGATAGGCTACAACTTTCTGTACGTTAATTAATAAAAAAGGTACGAGGGATTTACAAATTTTAAGAAAAATTTGGTATTTCCCCCGTTTTTTAAAAACGATAAAAGATATAAAAAAATTAATTGGAATTTTGGATTTTTAAAAAAATTTTCTTTCTTTCGATAGGTTATAACTTTTTGTACGTTAATTAATAAAAAAGTTACGAGGGATTTACAAATTTTAACAAAAATTTTGTATTTCCCCCGTATATTGAAAACTATAAAAGATATAAAAAGACTAATCGGAAATTTGGATGGCTAAAAAAATTTCCTATCTTTTAATAGGTTATAACTTTTTGTACGGTAATTAATAAAAAAGTTACGAGGGAATATCAAATTTTAACAAAAATTTTGTATTTCCCCCGTATATTGAAAACTTCAAAAGATTTAAAAAAAATTAATTGGACATTTGGATTGCTGAGAGAATTTCCTATCTTTTGATAGGTTATAACTTTTTGTACGGTAAATAATAAAAAAGTTACGAGGGAATTACAAATTTTAACAAAAATTTTGTATTTCCCCCGTATATTGAAAACTATAAAAGATATAAAAAAATTAATTGAAAATTTGGATTCTTGAGAAAATTTCCTATCTTTTGATAGGTTATAACTTTTTGTACGGTAATTAATAAAAAAGTTACGAGGGAATTACAAATTTTAACAAAAATTTGGTATTTCCCCCGTATATTGAAAACTATAAAAGATATGAAAAAACTAATTGGAACTTTGGATTTTTAAGAAAATTTCCTATCTTTTAATATGTTATAACTTTCTGTAAGTTAATTAATAAACAAGTTACGAGGGATTTACAAATTTTAACAAAAATTTGGTATTTCCCCCGTATATTGAAAACTATAAAAGATATAAAAAATTAATTGGATATGTTGATTGTTGAGAGAATTTCCTATCTTTTGATAGGTTATAACTTTTTGTACGGTAAATAATAAAAAAGTTACGAGGGAATTACAAATTTTAACAAAAATTTTGTATTTCCCCCGTATATTGAAAACTATAAAAGATAAAAAAAAATTAATTAGAAATTTGGATTGCTGAGCAAATTTCTTTTCTTTTGATAGGTTATAACTTTTTGTACGTTAATTAAAAAAACAGTTACGGGGGAATTACAAATTTTAACAAAAATTTTGTATTTCCCCCGTATATTGAAAACTATAAAAGATATAAAAAAATTAATTAAAAATTTGGATTCTTGAGAAAATTTTCTATCTTTTGATAGGTTATAACTTTTTGTACGGTAATTAATAAAAAAGTTACGAGGGAATTACAAATTTTAACAAAAATTTGGTATTTCCCCCGTATATTGAAAACTATAAAAGATATGAAAGAACTAATTGGAACTTTGGATTTTTAAGAAAATTTCCTAACTTTTGATAGGTTACAACTTTCTGTACGTTAATTAATAAAAAAGTTACCAGGGATTTACAAATTTTAACAAAAATTTGGTATTTTCCCCGTTTTTTAAAAACGATAAAAGATATAAAAAAATTAATTGGAATTTTGGATTTTTAAAAAAATTTCCTTTCTTTCGATAGGTTACAACTTTTTGTACGTAAATTAATAAAAAAGTTACGAGGGAATTACAACTTTTAACAAAAATTTTGGATTTCCCCCGTATATTGAAAACTATAAAAGATATAAAAAAAATTAATTGAAAATTTGGATTCAAGAGAAAATTTCCTATCTTTTGATAGGTTATAACTTTTTGTACGGTAATTAATAAAAAAGTTACGAGGGAATTACAAATTTTAACAAAAATTTGGTATTTCCTCCGTATATTGAAAACTATAAAAGATATAAAAAAAATAATTAAAATTATGGATTTCTAAAAAAATTTCCTTTCTTTTGATAGGTTATAACTTTTTGTACCCTAATTAATAAAAAAGTTACAAGGGAATTACAAATTTTAACAAAAATTTTGTATTTCCCCCGTATATTGAAAACTATAAAAGATATGAAAAAACTAATTGAAATTTTGAATTTCTAAGAAAATTTTCTATCTTTTGATAGGTTACAACTTTCTGTACGCTAATTAATAAAAAAGTTACGAGGGATTTACAAATTTTAACAAAAATTTAGTATTTCCCCCGTTTTTTGAAAACTATTAAAGATATAAAAAAATTAATTGGAACTTTGGATTTTTAAAAAAATTTCCTTTCATTCGATAGGTTACAACTTTTTGTACGTTAATTAATAAAATAGTTACGAGGGATTTAGAAATTTTAACAAAAATTTTGTAGTTCCCCCGTATATTGAAAACTATAAAAGATATAAAAAGACTAATCGGAAATTTGGATTGCTAAAATAATTTCCTATCTTTTAATAGGTTACAACTTCCTGTACGTTAATTAATAAACAAGTGACGAGGGATTTACAAATTTTAACAAAAATTTGGTATTTCCCCCGTATATTAAAAACTATAAAAGATAAAAAATTAATTGGATATTTGGATTGCTAAGAGAATTTCCTATCTTTTGATAGGTTATAATTTTTTGTACGGTAATTAATAAAAAAGTTACGAGGGATTTACAAATTTTAACAAAAATTTGATATTTTACCCGTTTTTTAAAAATTATAAAATATATAAAAAAATTAATTGGAATTTTGGATTTTTAAAAAAAATTCCTTTCTTTTGATAGGTTATAACTTTTTGTACGTTAATTAATAAAAAAGTTACGAGGGATTTACAAATTTTAACAAAAATTTTGTATTTCTCCCGTATATTAAAAACTATAAAAGATATAGAAAAATTAATTGGATATTTGGATTATTAAGAGAATTTCCTATCTTTTGATAGGTTATAACTTTCTGTACGCTAATTAATAAAAAAGTTAGAAGGGATGTACAAATTTTAACAAAAATTTGGTGTTTTTCCTGTTTTTTGAAAACTATAAAAGGTATAAAAAAATTAATCGAAACTTTGGATTTTGAAAAAAATTTCCTTTCTTTTGATAGGTTATAACTTTTTGTACGTTAATTAATAAAAAAGTTACGAGGGATTTACAAATTTTAACAAAAATTTTGTATTTCCCCGGATATTGAAAACTATAAAAGATATAAAAAGACTAATCGGAAATTTGTATTGCTGAGAAAATTTTCTTTCTTTTGATGGGTTATAACTTTTTGTACGGTAATTAATAAAAAAGTTACGAGGGAATTACAAATTTTAACAAAAATTTTGGATTTCCCCCGTATATTGAAAACTATAAAAGATATGAAAAAACTAATTGGAACTTTGGATTTTTAAGAAAATTTCCTATCTTCTAATATGTTATAACTTTCTGTAAGTTAATTAATAAACAAGTTACGAGGGATTTACAAATTTTAACAAAAATTTGGTATTTCCCCCGTATATTGAAAACTATAAAAGGTATAAAAAAATTAATTAAAACTTTGGATTCTTGAGAAAATTTCCTATCTTTTAATAGGTTATAATTTTTTGTACGGTAATTAATAAAAAAGTTACGAGGGAATTTCAAATTTTGACAAAAATTTTGTATTTCCCCCGTATATTGAAAACTATAAAAGATATAAAAAATTAATTGGATATGTTGATTGTTAAGAGAATTTCCTATCTTTTGATAGGTTATAACTTTTTGTACGGTAAATAATAAAAAAGTTACGAGGGAATTACAAATTTTAACAAAAATTTTGTATTTCCCCCGTATATTGAAAACTATAAAAGATAAAAAAAAATTAATTAGAAATTTGGATTGCTGAGCAAATTTCTTTTCTTTTGATAGGTTATAACTTTTTGTACGTTAATTAAAAAAACAGTTACGGGGGAATTACAAATTTTAACAAAAATTTTGTATTTCCCCCGTATATTGAAAACTATAAAAGATATAAAAAAATTAATTAAAAATTTGGATTCTTGAGAAAATTTTCTATCTTTTGATAGGTTATAACTTTTTGTACGGTAATTAATAAAAAAGTTACGAGGGAATTACAACTTTTAACAAAAATTTTGGATTTCCCCCGTATATTGAAAACTATAAAAGATATAAAAAAAATTAATTGAAAATTTGGATTCAAGAGAAAATTTCCTATCTTTTGATAGGTTATAACTTTTTGTACGGTAATTAATAAAAAAGTTACGAGGGAATTACAAATTTTAACAAAAATTTGGTATTTCCTCCGTATATTGAAAACTATAAAAGATATAAAAAAAATAATTAAAATTTTGGATTTCTAAAAAAATTTCCTTTCTTTTGATAGGTTATAACTTTTTGTACGCTAATTAATAAAAAAGTTACAAGGGAATTACAAATTTTAACAAAAATTTTGTATTTCCCCCGTATATTGAAAACTATAAAAGATATGAAAAAACTAATTGAAATTTTGAATTTCTAAGAAAATTTTCTATCTTTTGATAGGTTACAACTTTCTGTACGCTAATTAATAAAAAAGTTACGAGGGATTTACAAATTTTAACAAAAATTTAGTATTTCCCCCGTTTTTTGAAAACTATTAAAGATATAAAAAAATTAATTGGAACTTTGGATTTTTAAAAAAATTTCCTTTCATTCGATAGGTTAAAACTTTTTGTACGTTAATTAATAAAATAGTTACGAGGGATTTAGAAATTTTAACAAAAATTTTGTATTTCCCCCGTATATTGAAAACTATAAAAGATATAAAAAGACTAATCGGAAATTTGGATTGCTAAAATAATTTCCTATCTTTTAATAGGTTACAACTTCCTGTACGTTAATTAATAAACAAGTGACGAGGGATTTACAAATTTTAACAAAAATTTGGTATTTCCCCCGTATATTAAAAACTATAAAAGATAAAAAATTAATTGGATATTTGGATTGCTAAGAGAATTTCCTATCTTTTGATAGGTTATAATTTTTTGTACGGTAATTAATAAAAAAGTTACGAGGGATTTACAAATTTTAACAAAAATTTGATATTTTACCCGTTTTTTAAAAATTATAAAATATATAAAAAAATTAATTGGAATTTTGGATTTTTAAAAAAAATTCCTTTCTTTTGATAGGTTATAACTTTTTGTACGTTAATTAATAAAAAAGTTACGAGGGATTTACAAATTTTAACAAAAATTTTGTATTTCTCCCGTATATTAAAAACTATAAAAGATATAGAAAAATTAATTGGATATTTGGATTATTAAGAGAATTTCCTATCTTTTGATAGGTTATAACTTTCTGTACGCTAATTAATAAAAAAGTTAGAAGGGATTTACAAATTTTAACAAAAATTTGGTATTTTTCCTGTTTTTTGAAAACTATAAAAGGTATAAAAAAATTAATCGAAACTTTGGATTTTGAAAAAAATTTCCTTTCTTTTGATAGGTTATAACTTTTTGTACGTTAATTAATAAAAAAGTTACGAGGGATTTACAAATTTTAACAAAAATTTTGTATTTCCCCGGATATTGAAAACTATAAAAGATATAAAAAGACTAATCGGAAATTTGTATTGCTGAGAAAATTTTCTTTCTTTTGATAGGTTATAACTTTTTGTACGGTAATTAATAAAAAAGTTACGAGGGAATTACAAATTTTAACAAAAATTTGGTATTTCCTCCGTATATTGAAAACTATAAAAGATATAAAAAAAATAATTAAAATTTTGGATTTCTAAAAAAATTTCCTTTCTTTTGATAGGTTATAACTTTTTGTACGCTAATTAATAAAAAAGTTACAAGGGAATTACAAATTTTAACAAAAATTTTGTATTTCCCCCGTATATTGAAAACTATAAAAGATATGAAAAAACTAATTGAAATTTTGAATTTCTAAGAAAATTTTCTATCTTTTGATAGGTTACAACTTTTTGTACGTTAATTAATAAAATAGTTACGAGGGATTTAGAAATTTTAACAAAAATTTTGTATTTCCCCCGTATATTGAAAACTATAAAAGATATAAAAAATTAATTAGATATTTGGATTGTTGAGAGAATTTCCTATCCTTTGATGGGTTATAACTTTTTGTACGGTAAATAATAAAAAAGTTACGAGGGAATTACAAATTTTAACAAAAATTTTGTAATTCCTCCGTATATTGAAAACTATAAAAGAAAAAAAAAATTAATTAGAAATTTGGATTGCTGAGCAAATTTCTTTTCTTTCGATAGGTTATAACTTTTTGTACGTTAATTAAAAAAATAGTTACGAAGGAATTACACATTTTAACAAAAATTTTGTATTTCCCCCGTATATTGAAAACTATAAAAGATATAAAAAAATTAATTAAAAATTTGGATTCTTGAAAAAATTTTTTGATAGGTTATAACTTTTTGTACGGTAATTAATAAAAAAGTTACGAGGGAATTACAAATTTTAACAAAAATTTGGTATTTCCCCCGTATATTGAAAACTATAAAAGATATATGAAAGAACTAATTGGAACTTTGGATTTTTAAGAAAATTTCCTATCTTTTGATAGGTTACAACTTTCTGTACGTTAATTAATTAAAAAGTTACGAGGGATTTACAAATTTTAACAAAAATTTGGTATTTCCCCCGTTTTTTAAAAACGATAAAAGATATAAAAAAATTAATTGGAATTTTGGATTTTTAAAAAAATTTCCTTTCTTTCGATAGGTTACAACTTTTTGTACGTTAATTAATAAAAAAGTTACGAGGGATTTACAAATTTTAACAAAAATTTTGTATTTCCCCCGTATATTGAAAACTATAAAAGATATAAAAAGACTAATGTGAAATTTGGATTGTTTAAAAAATTTCCTATCTTTTAATAGGTTATAACTTTTTGTACGGTAATTAATAAAAAAGTTACCAGGGAATTACAAATTTTAACAAAAATTTTGTATTTCCCTTGTATATTGAAAACTATAAAAGATATAAAAAAAATAATTGAAAATTTAAATTCTTAAGAAAATTTCCTATCTTTTGATAGGTTATAACTTTTTGTACGGTAATTAGTAAAAAAGTTACGAGGGAATTACAAATTTAAAGAAAAATTTGGTATTTCCCTCGTATATTGAAAACTATAAAAGATATAACAAAAATATATGAAATTTTGGATTTCTAAAAAAATTTCCTTTCTTTTGATAGGTTATAACTTTTTGTACGGTAATTAATAAAAAAGTTACGAGGGAATTACAAATTTTAACAAAAATTTTGTATTTTCCCCGTATATTGAAAACTATAGAAGATATGAGAGAACTAATTGGAACTTTGGATTTTTAAGAAAATTTCCTTTCTTTCGATAGGTTATAACTTTTTGTACGTTATTTAATAAAAAAGTTACGAGGGATTTACAAATTTTAACAAAAATTTTGTATTTCCCCCGTATATTGAAAACTATAAAAGATATAAAAAGACTAATCGGAAATTTGAAATGATAAAAAATTTCCTATCTTTTAATAGGTTATAACTTTTTGTACGGTAATTAATAAAAAAGTTACGAGGGAATTTCAAATTTTAACAAAAATTTTGTATTTCCCCCGTATATTGAAAACTACAAAAGATATAAAAAAATTAATTGGACATTTGGATTGTTGAGAGAATTTCCTATCTTTTGATAGGTTATAAATTTTTGTACGGTAAATAATAAAAAGGTTACGAGGGAATTACAAATTTTAACAAAAATTTGGTATTTCCCCCGTATATTGAAAACTATAAAAGATATAAAAAAAAAAATTAAAAATTTGGATTCTTGAGAAAATTTCCTATCTTTTATTAGGTTATAATTTTTTGTACGGTAATTAATAAAAAAGTTACGAGGGAATTTCAAATTTTAACAAAAATTTTGTATTTCCCCCGTATATTGAAAACTATAAAAGATATAAAAAATTAATTGGATATTTGGATTGTTGAGAAAATTTCCTATCTTTTGATAGGTTATAACTTTTTGTACGGTAAATAATAAAAAAGTTACGAGGGAATTACAAATTTTAACAAAAATTTTGTATTTCCCCCGTTTATTGAAAACTATAAAAGATATAAAAAAACTAATTAAAATTTTGGATTTTTAAGAAAATTTCCTATCTTTTGATAGGTTACAACTTTCTGTATGCTAATTAATAAAAAAGTTACGAGGGATGTACAAATTTTAACAAAAATTTGGTATTTTCCCTGTTTTTTGAAAACTATAAAAGGTATAAAAAATGAATTGGAACTTTGGATTTTTAAAAAAATTTACTTTCTTTTGATAGGTTATAACTTTTTGTACGTTAATTAATAAAAAAGTTACGAGGGACTTACAAATTTTAACAAAAATTTTGTATTTCCCCGGATATTGAAAACTATAAAAGATATAAAAAGACTAATCGGAAATTTGTATTGCTGACAAAATTTTCTTTCTTTTAATAGGTTATAACTTTCTGTACGTTAATTAATAAACAAGTTACGAGGGATTTACAAATTTTAACAAAAATTTGGTATTTCCCCCGTATATTGAAAACTATAAAAGATATAAAAAAAAATAATTGGAATTTTGGATTTATAAAAAAATTTCCTTTCTTTTGATAGTTACAACTTTTTGTACGTTAATTAATAAAAAAGTTACGAGGGATTTACAAATTTTAACAAAAATTTGGTATTTTCCCTGTTTTTTAAAAACGATAAAAGATATAAAAAAATTAATTAGAATTTTGGATTTTTAAAAACATTTCCTTTCTTTCGATAGGTTATAACTTTTTGTACGTTAATTAATAAAAAAGTTAAGAGGGATTTACAAATTTTAACAAAAATTTGGTATTTTTCCCGTATATTGAAAACTATAAAAGATATAAAAAAATTAATTGGAATTTTGGATTTATAAAAAAATTTCCTATCTTTTGATGGATTATGACTTTTTGTACGGTAATTAATAAAAAAGTTACGAGGGAATTACAAATCTTAACAAAAATTTGGTATTTCCCCCGTATATTGAAAACTATAAAAGATATAAAAAAATTAATTGGAATTTTGGATTTTTAAAAAAATTTCCTTTCTTTCGATAGGTTATACCTTTTTGTACGTTAATTAATAAAAAAGTTACGAGGGATTTACAAATTTAAACAAAAATTTTGTATTTCCCCCGTATATTGAAAACTATAAAAGATATAAAAAGACTAATCGAAAATTTGGATTGCTAAAAAAATTTCCTATCTTTTAATAGGTTATAACTTTTTGTACGGTAAATAATAAAAAAGTTACGAGGGAATTACAAATTTTAACAAAAATTTTGTATTTCCCCCGTATATTAAAAACTATAAAAGATATAAAAAAATTAATTGAAAATTTGGATTCTTGAGAAAATTTCCTATCTTTTGATAGGTTATAACTTTTTGTACGGTAATTAATAAAAAAGTTACGAGGGAATTACAAATTTTAACAAAAATTTGGTATTTCCCCCGTATATTGAAAACTTTAAAAGATATGAAAAAACTAGTTGGAATTTTGAATTTTTAAGAAAATTTTCTATCTTTTAATATGTTATAACTTTCTGTACGTTAATTAATAAACAAGTTACGAGGGATTTACAAATTTTAACAAAAATTTGGTATTTCCCCCGTATATTGAAAACTACAAAAGATATAAAAAAATTAATTGGACATTTGGATTGTTGAGAGAATTTCCTATCTTTTGATAGGTTATAAATTTTTGTACGGTAAATAATAAAAAGGTTACGAGGGAATTACAAATTTTAACAAAAATTTGGTATTTCCCCCGTATATTGAAAACTATAAAAGATATAAAAAAAAAAATTAAAAATTTGGATTCTTGAGAAAATTTCCTATCTTTTATTAGGTTATAATTTTTTGTACGGTAATTAATAAAAAAGTTACGAGGGAATTTCAAATTTTAACAAAAATTTTGTATTTCCCCCGTATATTGAAAACTATAAAAGATATAAAAAATTAATTGGATATTTGGATTGTTGAGAAAATTTCCTATCTTTTGATAGGTTATAACTTTTTGTACGGTAAATAATAAAAAAGTTACGAGGGAATTACAAATTTTAACAAAAATTTTGTATTTCCCCCGTTTATTGAAAACTATAAAAGATATAAAAAAACTAATTAAAATTTTGGATTTTTAAGAAAATTTCCTATCTTTTGATAGGTTACAACTTTCTGTATGCTAATTAATAAAAAAGTTACGAGGGATGTACAAATTTTAACAAAAATTTGGTATTTTCCCTGTTTTTTGAAAACTATAAAAGGTATAAAAAATGAATTGGAACTTTGGATTTTTAAAAAAATTTACTTTCTTTTGATAGGTTATAACTTTTTGTACGTTAATTAATAAAAAAGTTACGAGGGACTTACAAATTTTAACAAAAATTTTGTATTTCCCCGGATATTGAAAACTATAAAAGATATAAAAAGACTAATCGGAAATTTGTATTGCTGACAAAATTTTCTTTCTTTTAATAGGTTATAACTTTCTGTACGTTAATTAATAAACAAGTTACGAGGGATTTACAAATTTTAACAAAAATTTGGTATTTCCCCCGTATATTGAAAACTATAAAAGATATAAAAAAAAATAATTGGAATTTTGGATTTATAAAAAAATTTCCTTTCTTTTGATAGTTACAACTTTTTGTACGTTAATTAATAAAAAAGTTACGAGGGATTTACAAATTTTAACAAAAATTTGGTATTTTCCCTGTTTTTTAAAAACGATAAAAGATATAAAAAAATTAATTAGAATTTTGGATTTTTAAAAACATTTCCTTTCTTTCGATAGGTTATAACTTTTTGTACGTTAATTAATAAAAAAGTTAAGAGGGATTTACAAATTTTAACAAAAATTTGGTATTTTTCCCGTATATTGAAAACTATAAAAGATATAAAAAAATTAATTGGAATTTTGGATTTATAAAAAAATTTCCTATCTTTTGATGGATTATGACTTTTTGTACGGTAATTAATAAAAAAGTTACGAGGGAATTACAAATCTTAACAAAAATTTGGTATTTCCCCCGTATATTGAAAACTATAAAAGATATAAAAAAATTAATTGGAATTTTGGATTTTTAAAAAAATTTCCTTTCTTTCGATAGGTTATACCTTTTTGTACGTTAATTAATAAAAAAGTTACGAGGGATTTACAAATTTAAACAAAAATTTTGTATTTCCCCCGTATATTGAAAACTATAAAAGATATAAAAAGACTAATCGAAAATTTGGATTGCTAAAAAAATTTCCTATCTTTTAATAGGTTATAACTTTTTGTACGGTAAATAATAAAAAAGTTACGAGGGAATTACAAATTTTAACAAAAATTTTGTATTTCCCCCGTATATTAAAAACTATAAAAGATATAAAAAAATTAATTGAAAATTTGGATTCTTGAGAAAATTTCCTATCTTTTGATAGGTTATAACTTTTTGTACGGTAATTAATAAAAAAGTTACGAGGGAATTACAAATTTTAACAAAAATTTGGTATTTCCCCCGTATATTGAAAACTTTAAAAGATATGAAAAAACTAGTTGGAATTTTGAATTTTTAAGAAAATTTTCTATCTTTTAATATGTTATAACTTTCTGTACGTTAATTAATAAACAAGTTACGAGGGATTTACAAATTTTAACAAAAATTTGGTATTTCCCCTGTATATTGAAAACTATAAAAGATATAAAAAAATTAATTGAAAATTTGGATTCTTGAGAAAATTTCCTATCTTTTAATAGGTTATAATTTTTTGTACGCTAATTAAAAAAAAAAGTTACGAGGGAATTTCAAATTTTAACAAAAATTTTGTATTTCCCCCGTATATTGAAAACTATAAAAGATATAAAAAACTAATTGGATATTTGGATTGTTGAGAGAATTTCCTATCCTTTGATGGGTTATAACTTTTTGTACGGTAAATAATAAAAAAGTTACGAGGGAATTACAAATTTTAACAAAAATTTGGTATTTCCCCCGTTTTTTAAAAACGATAAAAGATATAAAAAAATTAATTGGAATTTTGGATTTTCAAAAAAATTTCCTTTCTTTTGATAGGTTACAACTTTTTGTACGTTAATTAATAAAAAAGTTACCAGGGATTTACAAATTTTAACAAAAATTTGGTATTTTCCCCGTTTTTTAAAAACGATAAAAGATATAAAAAAATTAATTGGAATTTTGGATTTTTAAAAAAATTTCCTTTCTTTCGATAGGTTACAACTTTTTGTACGTAAATTAATAAAAAAGTTACGAGGGAATTACAACTTTTAACAAAAATTTTGGATTTCCCCCGTATATTGAAAACTATAAAAGATATAAAAAAAATTAATTGAAAATTTGGATTCAAGAGAAAATTTCCTATCTTTTGATAGGTTATAACTTTTTGTACGGTAATTAATAAAAAAGTTACGAGGGAATTACAAATTTTAACAAAAATTTGGTATTTCCTCCGTATATTGAAAACTATAAAAGATATAAAAAAAATAATTAAAATTTTGGATTTCTAAAAAAATTTCCTTTCTTTTGATAGGTTATAACTTTTTGTACCCTAATTAATAAAAAAGTTACGAGGGATTTACAAATTTTAACAAAAATTTAGTATTTCCCCCGTTTTTTGAAAACTATTAAAGATATAAAAAAATTAATTAGAACTTTGGATTTTTAAAAAAATTTCCTTTCATTCGATAGGTTACAACTTTTTGTACGTTAATTAATAAAATAGTTACGAGGGATTTAGAAATTTTAACAAAAATTTTGTATTTCCCCCGTATATTGAAAACTATAAAAGATATAAAAAGACTAATCGGAAATTTGGATTGCTAAAATAATTTCCTATCTTTTAATAGGTTACAACTTCCTGTACGTTAATTAATAAACAAGTGACGAGGGATTTACAAATTTTAACAAAAATTTGGTATTTCCCCCGTATATTAAAAACTATAAAAGATAAAAAATTAATTGGATATTTGGATTGCTAAGAGAATTTCCTATCTTTTGATAGGTTATAATTTTTTGTACGGTAATTAATAAAAAAGTTACGAGGGATTTACAAATTTTAACAAAAATTTGATATTTTACCCGTTTTTTAAAAATTATAAAATATATAAAAAAATTAATTGGAATTTTGGATTTTTAAAAAAAATTCCTTTCTTTTGATAGGTTATAACTTTTTGTACGTTAATTAATAAAAAAGTTACGAGGGATTTACAAATTTTAACAAAAATTTTGTATTTCTCCCGTATATTAAAAACTATAAAAGATATAGAAAAATTAATTGGATATTTGGATTATTAAGAGAATTTCCTATCTTTTGATAGGTTATAACTTTCTGTACGCTAATTAATAAAAAAGTTAGAAGGGATGTACAAATTTTAACAAAAATTTGGTGTTTTTCCTGTTTTTTGAAAACTATAAAAGGTATAAAAAAATTAATCGAAACTTTGGATTTTGAAAAAAATTTCCTTTCTTTTGATAGGTTATAACTTTTTGTACGTTAATTAATAAAAAAGTTACGAGGGATTTACAAATTTTAACAAAAATTTTGTATTTCCCCGGATATTGAAAACTATAAAAGATATAAAAAGACTAATCGGAAATTTGTATTGCTGAGAAAATTTTCTTTCTTTTGATAGGTTATAACTTTTTGTACGGTAATTAATAAAAAAGTTACGAGGGAATTACAAATTTTAACAAAAATTTTGGATTTCCCCCGTATATTGAAAACTATAAAAGATATGAAAAAACTAATTGGAACTTTGGATTTTTAAGAAAATTTCCTATCTTTTAATATGTTATAACTTTCTGTAAGTTAATTAATAAACAAGTTACGAGGGATTTACAAATTTTAACAAAAATTTGGTATTTCCCCCGTATATTGAAAACTATAAAAGGTATAAAAAAATTAATTAAAACTTTGGATTCTTGAGAAAATTTCCTATCTTTTAATAGGTTATAATTTTTTGTACGGTAATTAATAAAAAAGTTACGAGGGAATTTCAAATTTTGACAAAAATTTTGTATTTCCCCCGTATATTGAAAACTATAAAAGATATAAAAAATTAATTGGATATGTTGATTGTTGAGAGAATTTCCTATCTTTTGATAGGTTATAACTTTTTGTACGGTAAATAATAAAAAAGTTACGAGGGAATTACAAATTTTAACAAAAATTTTGTATTTCCCTCGTATATTGAAAACTATAAAAGATAAAAAAAAATTAATTAGAAATTTGGATTGCTGAGCAAATTTCTTTTCTTTTGATAGGTTATAACTTTTTGTACGTTAATTAAAAAAACAGTTACGGGGGAATTACAAATTTTAACAAAAATTTTGTATTTCTCCCGTATATTAAAAACTATAAAAGATATAAAAAAATTAATTAAAAATTTGGATTCTCGAGAAAATTTTCTATCTTTTGATAGGTTATAACTTTTTGTACGGTAATTAATAAAAAAGTTACGAGGGAATTACAACTTTTAACAAAAATTTTGGATTTCCCCCGTATATTGAAAACTATAAAAGATATAAAAAAAATTAATTGAAAATTTGGATTCAAGAGAAAATTTCCTATCTTTTGATAGGTTATAACTTTTTGTACGGTAATTAATAAAAAAGTTACGAGGGAATTACAAATTTTAACAAAAATTTGGTATTTCCTCCGTATATTGAAAACTATAAAAGATATAAAAAAAATAATTAAAATTTTGGATTTCTAAAAAAATTTCCTTTCTTTTGATAGGTTATAACTTTTTGTACGCTAATTAATAAAAAAGTTACAAGGGAATTACAAATTTTAACAAAAATTTTGTATTTCCCCCGTATATTGAAAACTATAAAAGATATGAAAAAACTAATTGAAATTTTGAATTTCTAAGAAAATTTTCTATCTTTTGATAGGTTACAACTTTCTGTACGCTAATTAATAAAAAAGTTACGAGGGATTTACAAATTTTAACAAAAATTTAGTATTTCCCCCGTTTTTTGAAAACTATTAAAGATATAAAAAAATTAATTGGAACTTTGGATTTTTAAAAAAATTTCCTTTCATTCGATAGGTTAAAACTTTTTGTACGTTAATTAATAAAATAGTTACGAGGGATTTAGAAATTTTAACAAAAATTTTGTATTTCCCCCGTATATTGAAAACTATAAAAGATATAAAAAGACTAATCGGAAATTTGGATTGCTAAAATAATTTCCTATCTTTTAATAGGTTACAACTTCCTGTACGTTAATTAATAAACAAGTGACGAGGGATTTACAATTTTTAACAAAAATTTGGTATTTCCCCCGTATATTAAAAACTATAAAAGATAAAAAATTAATTGGATATTTGGATTGCTAAGAGAATTTCCTATCTTTTGATAGGTTATAATTTTTTGTACGGTAATTAATAAAAAAGTTACGAGGGATTTACAAATTTTAACAAAAATTTGATATTTTACCCGTTTTTTAAAAATTATAAAATATATAAAAAAATTAATTGGAATTTTGGATTTTTAAAAAAAATTCCTTTCTTTTGATAGGTTATAACTTTTTGTACGTTAATTAATAAAAAAGTTACGAGGGATTTACAAATTTTAACAAAAATTTTGTATTTCTCCCGTATATTAAAAACTATAAAAGATATAGAAAAATTAATTGGATATTTGGATTATTAAGAGAATTTCCTATCTTTTGATAGGTTATAACTTTCTGTACGCTAATTAATAAAAAAGTTAGAAGGGATTTACAAATTTTAACAAAAATTTGGTATTTTTCCTGTTTTTTGAAAACTATAAAAGGTATAAAAAAATTAATCGAAACTTTGGATTTTGAAAAAAATTTCCTTTCTTTTGATAGGTTATAACTTTTTGTACGTTAATTAATAAAAAAGTTACGAGGGATTTACAAATTTTAACAAAAATTTTGTATTTCCCCGGATATTGAAAACTATAAAAGATATAAAAAGACTAATCGGAAATTTGTATTGCTGAAAAAATTTTCTTTCTTTTGATAGGTTATAACTTTTTGTACGGTAATTAATAAAAAAGTTACGAGGGAATTACAAATTTTAACAAAAATTTGGTATTTCCTCCGTATATTGAAAACTATAAAAGATATAAAAAAAATAATTAAAATTTTGGATTTCTAAAAAAATTTCCTTTCTTTTGATAGGTTATAACTTTTTGTACGCTAATTAATAAAAAAGTTACAAGGGAATTACAAATTTTAACAAAAATTTTGTATTTCCCCCGTATATTGAAAACTATAAAAGATATGAAAAAACTAATTGAAATTTTGAATTTCTAAGAAAATTTTCTATCTTTTGATAGGTTACAACTTTCTGTACGCTAATTAATAAAAAAGTTACGAGGGATTTACAAATTTTAACAAAAATTTAGTATTTCCCCCGTTTTTTGAAAACTATTAAAGATATAAAAAAATTAATTGGAACTTTGGATTTTTAAAAAAATTTCCTTTCATTCGATAGGTTACAACTTTTTGTACGTTAATTAATAAAATAGTTACGAGGGATTTAGAAATTTTAACAAAAATTTTGTATTTCCCCCGTATATTGAAAACTATAAAAGATATAAAAAGACTAATCGGAAATTTGGATTGCTAAAATAATTTCCTATCTTTTAATAGGTTACAACTTCCTGTACGTTAATTAATAAACAAGTGACGAGGGATTTACAAATTTTAACAAAAATTTGGTATTTCCCCCGTATATTAAAAACTATAAAAGATAAAAAATTAATTGGATATTTGGATTGCTAAGAGAATTTCCTATCTTTTGATAGGTTATAATTTTTTGTACGGTAATTAATAAAAAAGTTACGAGGGATTTACAAATTTTAACAAAAATTTGATATTTTACCCGTTTTTTAAAAATTATAAAAAAATTAATTGGAATTTTGGATTTTTAAAAAAAATTCCTTTCTTTTGATAGGTTATAACTTTTTGTACGTTAATTAATAAAAAAGTTACGAGGGATTTACAAATTTTAACAAAAATTTTGTATTTCTCCCGTATATTAAAAACTATAAAAGATATAGAAAAATTAATTGGATATTTGGATTATTAAGAGAATTTCCTATCTTTTGATAGGTTATAACTTTCTGTACGCTAATTAATAAAAAAGTTAGAAGGGATTTACAAATTTTAACAAAAATTTGGTATTTTTCCTGTTTTTTGAAAACTATAAAAGGTATAAAAAAATTAATCGAAACTTTGGATTTTGAAAAAAATTTCCTTTCTTTTGATAGGTTATAACTTTTTGTACGTTAATTAATAAAAAAGTTACGAGGGATTTACAAATTTTAACAAAAATTTTGTATTTCCCCGGATATTGAAAACTATAAAAGATATAAAAAGACTAATCGGAAATTTGTATTGCTGAGAAAATTTTCTTTCTTTTGATAGGTTACAACTTTTTGTACGGTAAATAATAAAAAAAGTTACGAGGGAATTACAAATTTTAACAAAAATTTTGTATTTCCCCCGTATATTAAAAACTATAAAAGATATAAAAAAATTAATTGAAAATTTGGATTCTTGAGAAAATTTCCTATCTTTTGATAGGTTATAACTTTTTGTACGGTAATTAATAAAAAAGTTACGAGGGAATTACAAATTTTAACAAAAATTTGGTATTTCCCCCGTATATTGAAAACTTTAAAAGATATGAAAAAACTAGTTGGAATTTTGAATTTTTAAGAAAATTTTCTATCTTTTAATATGTTACAACTTTCTGTACGTTAATTAATAAACAAGTTACGAGGGATTTACAAATTTTAACAAAAATTTGGTATTTCCCCTGTATATTGAAAACTATAAAAGATATAAAAAAATTAATTGAAAATTTGGATTCTTGAGAAAATTTCCTATCTTTTAATAGGTTATAATTTTTTGTACGCTAATTAAAAAAAAAAGTTACGAGGGAATTTCAAATTTTAACAAAAATTTTGTATTTCCCCCGTATATTGAAAACTATAAAAGATATAAAAAACTAATTGGATATTTGGATTGTTGAGAGAATTTCCTATCCTTTGATGGGTTATAACTTTTTGTACGGTAAATAATAAAAAAGTTACGAGGGAATTACAAATTTAACAAAAATTTGGTATTTCCCCCGTTTTTTAAAAACGATAAAAGATATAAAAAATTAATTGGAATTTTGGATTTTCAAAAAATTTCCTTTCTTTTGATAGGTTACAACTTTTTGTACGTTAATTAATAAAAAAGTTACAAGTGATTTACAAATTTTAACAAAAATTTTGTATTTCCCCCGTATATTGAAAACTATAAAAGATATAAAAAGACTAATGGGAAATTTGGATTGCTTAAAAAATTTCCTATCTTTTAATAGGTTATAACTTTTTGGTACGGTAATTAATAAAAAAGTTACCAGGGAATTTCAAATTTTAACAAAAATTTTGTATTTCCCCCGTATATTGAAAACTATAAAAGATATAAAAAAATTAATTGGATATTTGGATTGTTGAGAGAATTTCCTATCTTTTGATAGGTTATAACTGTTTGTACGGAAATTACAAAAAAGTTACGAGGGAATTACAAATTTTAACAAAATTTTGTATTTCCCTTGTATATTGAAAACTATAAAAGATATAAAAAAAATAATTGAAAATTTGGATTCTTAAGAAAATTTCCTATCTTTTAATAGGTTATAACTTTTTGTACGGTAATTAGTAAAAAGTTACGAGGGAATTACAAATTTTAAGAAAAATTTGGTATTTCCCCCGTATATTGAAAACTATAAAAGATATGAAAAAACTAATTGAAATTTTGAATTTCTAAGAAAATTTTCTATCTTTTGATAGGTTACAACTTTCTGTACGCTAATTAATAAAAAAGTTACGAGGGATTTACAAATTTTAACAAAAATTTAGTATTTCCCCCGTTTTTTGAAAACTATTAAAGATATAAAAAAATTAATTGGAACTTTGGATTTTTAAAAAAATTTCCTTTCATTCGATAGGTTAAAACTTTTTGTACGTTAATTAATAAAATAGTTACGAGGGATTTAGAAATTTTAACAAAAATTTGTATTTCCCCCGTATATTGAAAACTATAAAAGATATAAAAAGACTAATCGGAAATTTGGATTGCTAAAATAATTTCCTATCTTTTAATAGGTTACAACTTCCTGTACGTTAATTAATAAACAAGTGACGAGGGATTTACAAATTTTAACAAAAATTTGGTATTTCCCCCGTATATTAAAAAACTATAAAAGATAAAAAATTAATTGGATATTTGGATTGCTAAGAGAATTTCCTATCTTTTGATAGGTTATAATTTTTTGTACGGTAATTAATAAAAAAGTTACGAGGGATTTACAAATTTTAACAAAAATTTGATATTTTACCCGTTTTTTAAAAATTATAAAATATAATAAAAAATTTAATTGGAATTTTGGATTTTTAAAAAAAATTCCTTTCTTTTGATAGGTTATAACTTTTTGTACGTTAATTAATAAAAAAGTTACGAGGGATTTACAAATTTAACAAAAATTTTGTATTTCTCCCGTATATTAAAAACTATAAAAGATATAGAAAAATTAATTGGATATTTGGATTATTAAGAGAATTTCCTATCTTTTGATAGGTTATAACTTTCTGTACGCTAATTAATAAAAAAGTTAGAAGGGATTTACAAATTTTAACAAAAAATTTGGTATTTTTCCTGTTTTTTGAAAACTATAAAAGGTATAAAAAAATTAATCGAAACTTTGGATTTTGAAAAAAATTTCCTTTCTTTTGATAGGTTATAACTTTTTGTACGTTAATTAATAAAAAAGTTACGAGGGATTTACAAATTTTAACAAAAATTTTGTATTTCCCCGGATATTGAAAACTATAAAAGATATAAAAAGACTAATCGGAAATTTGTATTGCTGAGAAAATTTTCTTTCTTTTGATAGGTTATAACTTTTTGTACGGTAATTAATAAAAAAAGTTACGAGGGAATTACAAATTTTAACAAAAATTTGGTATTTCCTCCGTATATTGAAAACTATAAAAGATATAAAAAAAAATAATTAAAATTTTGGATTTCTAAAAAAATTTCCTTTCTTTTGATAGGTTATAACTTTTTGTACGCTAATTAATAAAAAAGTTACAAGGGAATTACAAATTTTAACAAAAATTTTTGTATTTCCCCCGTATATTGAAAACTATAAAAGATATGAAAAAACTAATTGAAATTTTGAATTTCTAAGAAAATTTTCTATCTTTTGATAGGTTACAACTTTCTGTACGCTAATTAATAAAAAAGTTACGAGGGATTTACAAATTTTAACAAAAATTTAGTATTTCCCCCGTTTTTTGAAAACTATTAAAGACATAAAAAAATTAATTGGAACTTTGGATTTTTAAAAAAATTTCCTTTCATTCGATAGGTTACAACTTTTTGTACGTTAATTAATAAAATAGTTACGAGGGATTTAGAAATTTTAACAAAAATTTTGTATTTCCCCCGTATATTGAAAACTATAAAAGATATAAAAAGACTAATCGGAAATTTGGATTGCTAAAATAATTTCCTATCTTTTAATAGGTTACAACTTCCTGTACGTTAATTAATAAACAAGTGACGAGGATTTACAAATTTTAACAAAAATTTGGTATTTCCCCCGTATATTAAAAACTATAAAAGATAAAAAATTAATTGGATATTTGGATTGCTAAGAGAATTTCCTATCTTTTGATAGGTTATAATTTTTTGTACGGTAATTAATAAAAAAGTTACGAGGGATTTACAAATTTTAACAAAAATTTGATATTTTACCCGTTTTTTAAAAATTATAAAATATATAAAAAAATTAATTGGAATTTTGGATTTTTAAAAAAATTCCTTTCTTTTGATAGGTTATAACTTTTTGTACGTTAATTAATAAAAAAGTTACGAGGGATTTACAAATTTTAACAAAAATTTTGTATTTCTCCCGTATATTAAAAACTATAAAAGATATAGAAAAATTAATTGGATATTTGGATTATTAAGAGAATTTCCTATCTTTTGATAGGTTATAACTTTCTGTACGCTAATTAATAAAAAAGTTAGAAGGGATTTACAAATTTTAACAAAAATTTGGTATTTTTCCTGTTTTTGAAAACTATAAAAGGTATAAAAAAATTAATCGAAACTTTGGATTTTGAAAAAAATTTCCTTTCTTTTGATAGGTTATAACTTTTTGTACGTTAATTAATAAAAAAGTTACGAGGGATTTACAAATTTTAACAAAAATTTTGTATTTCCCCGGATATTGAAACTATAAAAGATATAAAAAGACTAATCGGAAATTTGTATTGCTGAGAAAATTTTTCTTTCTTTTGATAGGTAACAACTTTTTGTACGGTAAATAATAAAAAAGTTACGAGGGAATTACAAATTTTAACAAAAATTTTGTATTTCCCCCGTATATTAAAAACTATAAAAGATATAAAAAATTAATTGAAAATTTGGATTCTTGAGAAAATTTT